>OZ038479.1:120246767-120379267 GCA_964036315.1 Acanthosepion esculentum | reverse complement strand
CTTCTGTAGAACCATATTTCTGTTGCGTCAAGTCTCTTCTTCGTCTGTGAGGAGACTGTCCAACATTCAATGGCAAATAGGAGGACTGATATTACATAACAGTTCAGTACTCTTATTTGTTTTTAACAAAGTTTTCTTGTTTCTTTATACTTTGTTTAGCTTTTGGAAGGCTTCTTTGGCTATCACAATGCACCTACAGATTTTGACGTTCAAGTCTTTTCTTCATCTGCAAGGAAATTGTCCAGCATTCACTGCCATATAGGAGAACTGATATTACATTACAGTTAAGTCCTAATTCCTTTTTTTTCTACTGGAATTTTCCTGTTTCTTAATACTTTTGGAAAGCATCTTTTGCTGTTCTAATGCATCTTTACATTTCAGAGTTGCACTTTCCATCTTCTCTTAAAACACTTCCCATTATTTAAATTTTCGTACTTGTTAGATTTTTTTTGTCTCCAATTTGTAGTCTGTATCTTGGGATATGAATTAAGAAAAACGAAAGCTCCTTATATTGTGCATGTTCTGCAAGAAAACTTATGGAAGCATAAATCACATAAGTTTCTATGAAGCTTATTCAGATTTTTATTAGTGAAGCAATCAATTGTGTGTTGTTTCCACTTTTTAAGAGAAACAAGAAATACTTCCAAATGACACAAACTTATGGAAACCAATATCATAGGACAGTTGTAATCTGTGGATATGGAAAAACTATAAAATCAGGTATAGCTGATCATGTATGAAAGTAGAAGTGGCACAATAATTTTTCAAACAAAATCAATATAGCATATAGGGTGCAGATCAGGAGAATAAAACTGCTGCCCTTGAGACCGTGGGTGACCATGGCTTTCTACAACTTCCTGTCCTTAGTTGTAAGCAAATTTTGTCTCTTTACTATTTCTCCCTACCTCATTTACACAATGTTAAGTAGGTTACTCAGTGTTCCTTTCTTTCCTTCAATATGCTGTGCAAGTGTCAAATTCTCCAATCCTTCTTTCATTATTTGCCCCAGAAATTTTAACTGTTTCTAATTTTAAATATAAAAATACATTTTGTTTCCATTTTTAAGCAATTACTTGGTTCAGGGGGAAGTAAATATTGGTTGCTTACATTAGAGTCTATGAGTATTTACTTGTTTTGGGGAAAGGTAAATATCAGTTACTTATATTTGAGTCTATGAGCATTTACTTGGTTTTGGGAAAGGTAAATATCAGTTACTTATATTTGAGTCTATGAGCATTTACTTGGTTTTGGGAAAGGTAAATATCAGTTACTTATATTTGAGTCTATGAGTACTTGGTTTGGGGAGAGGTAAATTTCAGTTGCTTATATTATATTTAGTGCTAGGTACTTTATTAGGGTTAGGTTAGGTTCATTAATTTAAGGACTTTAGGCACTTTGATGTGGTGTGATAATTAGCAAGCTTGTTTCGCTAAATCAGTTACTACTGAATAGTGAGTTTGATCCTCACTGGGTGTCTCATACTTTCGGCCTTGTGCCACATCTATGCTATGTTTAGAAAATCACCATTAATTGGCTTATCAAGCCTTGAAAGTTTTGCATATCCCCACTTGTGCTAGAGGTCGATATTCAACCCACATGGTAAAGAATTTGAAAGCTGATTTTCAAGGATGTACGAGAAGAAAAAGGAAAAAAAAAACAATCCATTTAATTTTGTAAAGAATATTAAAGTTTTATTATAATGTTTTCATCATTTGGAATTTTTAATAATAAAAAAAAAAAAAAAAAATTTGAAAAATCATAGAATTTTCTATCCATATAAAATGCCAGGCAGGACTAGATTGAATGTTTTGGCTGTCAGATCAAATCCTGCTCCCAGGACTTGTGGGTCATTTTAACTTCAGTGCATTTACAGGAAAACATAACAATGTGAGCAAGAAGCAAATCATCTCAGTTTCACTTTCATGCTGACAACTTAAACTGCTCGGTTTATGTTAAAAAAAAGAAAAAAAAAAGTGAAAAATTCATAAAAATTCAAATCAATAACATGTGATTAGATAAAATATAAATCAAAGAATGGGTCTCTTGACACCCAGAAAGGAACAAAAAAAAAATTCAGGTTTCCATAACAGATGGTGGCTGCATAATAACAAGTGTACTGCATAACGGAGTCGTGACAAGGCTAGACGGAATATTTCTCTGCCATGGAGACTTGGTTGTATGAAGGCAGGTAGCTGGATCAAGTTTATCATTGGGGTTCTCCGAAGTGGCTACAATGACCGTAGGTGGCTCTAACCATTTCCTAGGTGTCAGTGAAGTGGACAGACGGTTCTTGGATGGCACTGGAGTGTAGGAAGATAGCTGCTGCGAATCAAGCATTTCTGGCTGAGGCAAGGACACCGGCAGTGTTTGCAAGTGATTGCACTTGGAAGAAGGTTTTCCGCAGTGGGTACAAAGATATAGTGAACTTTGTTCCATAGGCAAGCGGGGGTCTGTGGGTTTGCAATGGTGAGTGGAATTTATGCTAGGGTTGTTCTTATAATTGTCGTCATTGCGCTTTGGCTTAGTAGGTTCACTGCTAGGCATATTGGTACCGCAATCAAAAAGATTGCTGTTATTTTTGTCTTTATTAACACCATACGTACTACTACTGCAGATGTTACTAACAAACTTGGAAGGATTAGTGTTAATGCTACTAGTCATATCCACTTTCGTAACGGGCCTCTCTTCTTCGAAAAGACTGTTATCAGTACTTAGATGCGCTTGCATGTGTTTGACTAGAGTGCTGCTGCGTACAAATTGCTTACTGCAGATGTCACACTTGTATGGCTTGATTCCTGAATGGCTCCGCACGTGCACCTGCAAGTTGCTGCGGCGAGAGAACAGATTTCCACAAATTGTACACTTGAAAGGCTTTTCTCCTGTATGAGTCCTCTGATGCACATGAAGGTTACTTCGTCGCGAGAAATTCTCTCCGCACACATCACATGTATACTGTTTCTCGCCTGAATGGCAACGCTGATGCTTTTGTAGTGCATAAGGCCGTGCAAACTGTTGTCCGCACACACTACATTTGTAAGGTGCATCACAGGTGTGGTCTTTGGCGTGCTTCTGCAATGTGTACCGTCGAGTGAATCGTTTACCGCAGATCTCACAGACAAAGGGTTTTTCTCCTGTGTGTGTCCGTTGGTGCTGATGCAATGTGCTCCGCCGAGAGAAATATTCCTGACATATATCACATTGGAATGGCTTCTCTCCGGCGTGAGTCCGTTTGTGCTCGAGCAAGGTGCTGCTCCGGGAGAAGTTACGTCCACAGAGATCACATGAGAATGGTTTCTCACCTGTATGGCTGCACCGGTGTTTCTGGAGAGTGTAGGGCCGAGTGAAGGCTTTCAGGCAGATCTCACAGCGGTATGGCTTCTCACCAGTGTGCATACGCCTGTGCTGAATCATTGAGCTGCGTCGTGAGAAGGTCTCACCACACAAGTCGCAAGAGAATGGCTTTGGCGCCAGCAGCTTTTCCATTTTTTTCCAATAGAGGCAGAGAAAGATAAGGCTATCTAGTAATTCTCACAAATGTATTTTGTTTTAGCGCATGAAAGACAGATTGGTTATGTACGTGTCTAGAAATCTTGTTAAGTAGTGATTGTAAGAAGCATAAGTTTTGAAGACTTGTCAAGGTACTGATTGCTGCATGAAGTATAGAAGATGAGTAGCACAAATGATTTTACAAGTATGTGAATTTAGTGACTGCATCAAGTCCAGAATGTTACATAGCTGAGTGTGAAACATTAACTTAAAACTTAAATGCTCACATTTGCTTGTGTTCATATTCTTAGATTTTACAAGGCAGTAAATGGACAGGGTCTGGAGAGTAAAATATTTGCTCAAAGTTAAGAGTATGGACAATATCTGTTGACATTGTGCAGATTTTACAAGCATAAAAATGTAATAATTATGATTGAAAGACTTCCTTCTAATAAAGAGAATATTTCATAAACTATACTTTGCTCCATCAGTCATGGCATCAATTTTTTTTAAGAACTTGTCTTTCCAATTAGAGCATCAGGCAAGACAGATTTTCTTCATTTTTTTCTTTTCTTTAGGAAAATTCCAACATATGTAATTCCCAATAATCAGATATCTTTCCATATTGTTTATCATTCCTGAAAGAGAAATATAATAATTATTATTCAATGGTAAATCTTTTTCTTCAGTAAAAAAAAAATATAACAACCTTGCATGGATGAAAAGTCCATAAATTGTTTTTTTAACTCAATATAAAAGTGGCAAAAAAATGAGAAAATAAACAGTTGATTGCTGATATCTCCTGACGATCGTTGGAGGGTCCATCTCCGAAACTTTGGAGTTAAAATACTAAAAATAACAAAATAATAAATAAGTGACAAATTTTATATTTTTATTAATCCTATATATATATATATATATATATATATATATATATATATATATATATATATATATATATTCTTTTAAACATGTTGTGTTGAATGTCAAAGACAACATAGTCCTGCATATTTTCTTTTGAATTTTCTCATATTTTCTAATGGGACTTTTTATTTGGAAATTATAAATATATAAGACATTGTTAAAAAATTTTGACCCTGAAGATGAACAATGATGTTCAAAAGTACTTGGTTATCTTACGGACAATATTTATTTCGAAATAATTTTTTAAATAAAAAGCCTCATTAGAAAATATGAGAAAATTCAAAAGAAAATATGCAGGACTATGTTGTCTTTGACATTCAACACATGTTTAAAAGAAAAGTTGCTGCCAAATTACACACACACACACATATATATATATATATATATATGTGTGTGTGTGTGTGTGTGTGTGTTGGCACAAACAACCTTATGTGAAATCATTCACGTACTCAGGAAGCAAAGTCAATTCAAGTGCCTCTTTGGATGATGAGATAATTAACTGAATATCAAAAGCAACCAATGCCTTTGGGAAGCTTAAGCATCGCCTATAGGATGTTTGTTGGATTTCACTGAAAACGAAAATCTGTGTCTATCGAGCAGTCATTCTCACCACACTTCTTTATGGGTCAGAATCATGGACGCCATACAGGACACACATCAATCAACTTGATACTTTTCAGAAACACTGTCTTCGTTCAATATGCGGTTATACTCTGCAGGACAAAATCATTAACCCTGATCTTTTCATCAAATGTGGCATCAGTGGTATCGAATCCTTTCTGATGCAATCACAGTTCAGGTGAGGTGGTCATGTCATCAGAGTGAGTGATGATCGGATGCTGAAAATCCTCATGTATGGCCAACTTTTTCATGGTAAGCGTAATGTAGGCATCCTTGGTTACACTTCAAGGACAAACTTAAATACAATTTAAATACTGCAAACATCCCTATAGAAGAGTTTGAACTTGCTGTTGAAAACCGAGCAAACTGGAAAAACACCTGCCACAGAGGTATAACTAACTTTGAAAAAAATCATCTCAAACATCCGAGAGAATTAAGAACCAAACACTAAATCTTGGGCCAATATATCAGCCCATATGATAGTCAATCTTTCAGCATGTCCCTCATACGGACTTGTTTGCGAATCCCGTGCAGGATTGATGCTTTATACAAAACATAAAAATTGAACTGAAAGACACTCATACATTGAAAATGACGGGAGAGTCCATCATATATATATATATATATATATATATATATATATATATATAAAGAAGAAATATAGTCTTAAAGTGTGCTATATTTATGGGATAAAGTGCTCAATATCAGAGATAGAGCGTGTGTAAATATAAAAGTGGACATGGAAGTCAGCGCTTAGAGGCGACAGTCTGTTTCATGCTAGAGCAATCGTCAGGCAACTGGTGCTGT
The DNA here is from genome assembly GCA_964036315.1 of Acanthosepion esculentum. Taxonomy (NCBI): domain Eukaryota; kingdom Metazoa; phylum Mollusca; class Cephalopoda; order Sepiida; family Sepiidae; genus Acanthosepion; species Acanthosepion esculentum. The sequence continues at coordinate 120,373,429 of OZ038479.1, read as the reverse complement.
TATTTTTCTCGGCTATTTATATAAGGGTCAGTGGTGCATTATGGGTAGTCTATTTTGGCGGTTACTTTTACCGGAAGTCGCTTATTTGTTTATTTATTTATGTCAAATTATTTTGCTTGTTTTTTTGTTTGTTTTTTTTTAATTTTATTTTTATTTTTTATCTTATATATTTATTTATTTATTTTTTATTTTGATCAGTGTTTTTTTGTTAACGTAGTAAAAATTTGTGTATATAGCTTATTGTTGGTAGCCTATTATGGCGGTCATTTACCGGAAGTCGGATGTTTGCTTATTTATTTGGGTCAAATTGTTTTGCTTGTTTTTATTTATTTTCATTTTTATTTTTTATCTTATATATTTGTTTATATGTCATTGATTAAATCTATTGTTGAATTTTGGGGTGGGATGTTGTAGTTTATTTTTACTATTATATATATATATAATGAATAGAATATCAAATACAGATAGGAACCTGACAAAATGATAGAATAAAGAACAAGTAGGAAACGGATCTCAATCTAACATGTTTCACTTTATTAAAGCTTCATTAATTTTTACCATTTCTATCTTGATCTCTGATGAGGTTTTAATAAAGGGAAACATTTTAGATTGAGATCTGTTTCCTACTCATTATTTTTCCTATTATATATATATATATATATATATATATATATATATACATGCTGAAGAAAATATAGTTTTAAGGTATGCTATATTTATGGGTTAAAGTGTTCAATATTAGGGATAGAGTGTGTGTGTAAATATGAAAGCGGACATTGATGTTAACACCCAGCAGCAACTGTTTGTTTCATGCTTAAACACAATCTTCAGGCATGAGGACTGTATTTAAGCTAGAAACAGACTGTTGCTGCTAGGTGTTGACTTTAATGTCCACTTATGCACATGTACACACAAGTTTCATTGAAGATGACTGATAAGGCACTGTGATTAAACTTTTTATTAAATTATTCTTGCTTTCATACAAGTATTTTCTTTTTGGGATATACAGTATGTAAAAACTGTCCAAATATTCTGTGGATCCAAGCACTTTCAACTAATCTATTAGCTATTATCAAGGGTGTGTTTTTGCTTGACTACATATATAGATTTTTATATACATGTAGCTATAGGGATGGGGGTGTTTTTTAATTTGGGAATACAGTCAGCAAAAATTAAAAACATTCCACTAACCTCTGTCTGCAAAATACTCATGAAAAATCTGATCATAAAAGAAAGACTCATCCACAAACAAACAATAGTTAAAAAAGTAATGAAAACATTAATAATAGAAAAGAAGAAGCCAATTCTCCATATTAATTATGAATATGGCCACAACTGACCATGTTTGGAAATTAAATACATTCCCATCCTATATATGCATAAAAAAATCTACATCTTCAGTTAAACAAAAAAAAAAAAACATTGATAATGGCTCTAATAGACAGATATAACATCTAGAAAATGAAAATCACTGCTTTATAAAAATGTCTAAGATTTAAACATTCTGAACTCAAATCAAACATGTTATCTCCTTGAAACACAATGACACAAACTAAAACATTCTTTTCTTTGCTTTGCTTCCTGCAAAGTCAAATAAATATGAGTTTGTCATATTGATATCATTTCAGTTGCTGAAGCTCTTTAGAAGTTATCACATCTACAAAATTAAAATCATTGCTTCATAAAAGCTTGAGGGGCCCTTGGCTGCAACCTATGCTAGCCTAAAGGATAATCTGGCCCTGGTTATCATGTGTTGAATTATTGAGTGTTTGTTCCATACTGATAATTTTAAGGTAAACTGTAGCTTGTGTTTATTATAATTTACGCTTTTGATGTTTTGGGTTGATTGCCTCACTAAACCCATGATCTGAAGACGTTCATTCTGAATGAAACATTTCTCAACAGTTTTCTGTCCTCTCATTTATTTATTTTTTTTACCGTTTGCCCAATACAAAGACCAAAAGCCACTCAGGGTAGAGGGTTACTAAGTAAGATTGTTGTAAGGGATGGGGAAGTATTATAATCGGTTGACTTAAAGAGACCAATATCATAGTTGTCAAGAAAGCATTTTCTCGGGAGTTTGTCTTAGAAAGTAACAGTTCAATTTGTTTGAGTGGGACTTCTTTTTTTTCAAAGGAACACAAAGGGAATGGTCTGCCACTGTGAACATGGCATAGTACAGTGGGTCTTACATCCGAAGGTTCAAGCTAGTGGAACTAAGGAATGTATCTTATCTGAACATCTACCATAGGAATATACCATTGAAAGTTTGGCAAGGTTTTGTCTGTGGGATAAGGATTGCAGGGCGGAGAATAATTAACCACCTACAAGACTATGTAAGCAATTTTGAACTCTGTCAAGATTGGACAGTAACGATTGAGCAGTACCAGCCTAGATATGGCAGGAGTACTACATTCTTGGTTTGACTGTAGGAGATTCAGTCGTCCAGGTTTTGTTATATTGTCTGTTATTGGATAGAAAATAAAGTTTGAGTGTGTTTTAATATGGCACATATGTGGGTATGTAATTGTGTTGGTTTATTTTCTATATGACTCATGACATGGAAGCAGGAGCTATACCATTCTTCCAGTATCTTTTGTGATGGCATGAATATATGTGTTCCATTTCAGGTCAGGAGTGAGCTTTAGATCCAGTAGGCATTTGAGGAAAGGAGCCTCTTTCAGAGTATGACCATTCATCAGGATTGGTGCAGGTTTACGGTCTGCTTGGTGGTGAGGAGTTTAGTTTTTGCTCCCTAATATTAAGAAATTGATCTTTATTTTTCTTAATGTTAGAATGCAAAATTTGAAATTTGTTATAAAATGCAACAAAAATTAATAAGAAATAATCTTAATAATAACAACAAATACTTCTGATAAGAAAATGGAAAATTGAAATAGCTTTTGGAACGTATACTGATTTTTGTTTTTTTGTTTTCAAAAATATTGTGTAGAAATTTTGGTAATTTTACCTTCTCAGTCCTTCAAACAGATTACTTAAATGATCCAATTTCTCTACGTTTGTTATCGCAAAACAGCAAAAACGGCACGTCATAGCGCAATTTATTGGCAGGATATCGTTTTAAAATTTAAAAAGAGATTTAAAAAAATTAATTTCCTTCCAAGTAAGTAGTAATTTTTAATTAACAATAAGGATAACTTGATTATATATTTTTAAATTCGTTTCCTTTCATTGATCACGAAAAAAGATTTTTTTAATTTTAAATGTTAATTTTTTAAGCTCATTCTGCGTATAAAAACTGAAATCAATTCAATACTGGTAGTGGTAACTTTCTTTAAAATAATATTTTTGATCACGATATGCAATCAAATCAATATTATTTACCAGTGTTTTCGATTAAAAATATACAGATGTTATTTAAAAGTTTGATTAAAAGTAGACGGTGAATTGAAGAAGAATTTTTTAAAATTCATGTAAAAGAAACGAACGATCTTTTTTCTCAACCATTGTACTTTTGTTTTTCATTATTATCATTAGAAAAGTAAAGTGCCAATAATCAAAAATAGTAAATAGAATAAAAAAAATTGGGGTTTTGTTTCAAGCAAATCAATAACTTATAAAAAGTAAGGATGAATTACTAAAAAAAAAAAATGATGGTTCATAGACTAAAATTTCTTTAAAAAAAAAGAAAAAGAAAATACAGAATATAATAATACTTAAAAATAAAAACAAACAAAAACTATACCCGATTACTAAGTAAGTTGTATTCTTTTTAGAAATCCAACAACTTTTTGAAAAAATCTCCACGTGAATGTCACAATCAATAATAAAATAAAAAAATATTTTACAAAATAATAATCCATGATGAACGTGACATTTTCAAAAATGTTTAGCTGGCAAACTTTTTAAAAACAAATAACAACAAAACAAATACAAGAAAGGAAAAGTAAAAGAAAACGAAAAAGCTACGTGCCTGTAGACACTATTACAACAACAATGTAATTAACGGCTGTATATATCTAAATATATGATATATAGATGAGTAATTACTATTACTAACCGTTTTCCATTCGTGTTAAAATGTAAACAGTTAAAAAGGAAATAATGCGACACACAGACAGACACATCATTTTCTTTTTTGTTATATCAAATAGAAATACGTTTTCTATGTTTTTACTATAAAATAAATACATACATATTATTTCGAACTTACCAATAAGAAATTAAGCATTCATCTTTAACATAAAAATAAAATATTTCTTTTGTTTTTCTAAAAAGAAAAAAACAACTTTATTTTAAAGTGGAACTTTAGTACATAATGCACCGCCGGTGTTCTATGAACAAGAGTAAATTTTGAATTTACAGGTTGATATCACAAAACTTTAGCTGTAGATCAGAGGTCCCAAACACAAGAACGCGAAAGGGTCACGACAAGCTGAGGGAGAGGTGTAGTGGGCTAGAAACAAGCATATCACCAGTGTGGGGCATTAACTCCAGAGTGTGTGGTGGTGGGACTATCAACTCCTGAGGGTGCTCATGTTGGTAGGAGCACATTTTCTCGCACTAAAAAAAATTAGTTCACATTCACAGGAGGAGTGGGTTGGTTCAACATACGCCGCAAAGGGTGGCGTAACTTTTCCTAACATATGTTTTCAAATTTATTACTTAAAAAAAGGGACTGAGACATTGTCGTAGAGTACATGATTTTTTTTTACTCTATCAATTCGCTGATGCAGAAAAAAAACGTAGTGGTTTGTGAGGAGGTCGACTTTTCTTCCCTTCCCCGGAGAGGAACGAAAATATACTTTGGCACTTTGTTAACCATAAAATTGATTTACTGCTTGCATTTGATCCCTATGTCATAATAAATACTGTGACTGCAAAGTATGGATTTTTATTAAAATTTGTGGAAAATTAAAATATTGTTCATGAAAATGATTTCCATGTGGGCCGCATGTTTAAGATCCCTGATCTCTAGAGATGGAAGCTATCTGAGCTACATTCTCAGAGAAGACAACGATATCATTGCAAATAAAGCGATTAAAATTAATGGTTTAAAATTTAAATTAATAAATCAAATAAAAGGTATGCATCTGGTAAACCAAGAACAAATTTGGTAGTAACATTTAAAAAATAACCTTGACCAACATCAATCCCTCTCTAAACTCTATGGAAAATAGAAATAATGTTCTAAAAAAATAACGAGGGACAGAAGTATGGTTAGCAAAGTGTGTTTCCAAGAAGTGGCAGAGTTTTCTTTTAAAAGCAATAATGATTTTTTTTAAATCCAACATTATTTCTTTAAGTTAATTAATTTCGCTGACTAAAAAAAAAAAGAAGATTTTTAACTAAAATTTCGGACGTGATTGGAAGGATTTAAAAATGGAAAAGATAAACAAAAAATACTTTGATTTTTCCTCTTAAAACATAATTTAAAAAATGATTTTCATCAAGTTTAAGGCCGTTTTTATCATGCTATGTTCTATTTTTTTAGCGATTTCGTTTTTTAGATGAAAACGAAAAATAAATATCACCTTCCCTTTCCTTTAAAGGGGATTAGCAATTTAACACTGGTTCACACTCCTTCCTCATCTTTTGAACATGAATAGAGGTTTATCTTTTGTTTCCTGTTTAGAATTGGGTTTCGGGTTCCTTAAAGTCTTCTGTCACACCCAGTAACCCCCTTGTATCTTAGTGGCAGTATTGCCTTCCTTGGGATGAAATGATTTTAAAAAATATCTTGCTAAACAAAGTTTTTGTTACAAAGAACATCAGTATAGAAAATTAGCGCTTGGCTTTTGATTAGCTCACAAGACTGTTAGTGTTACATCATATCCTTGTTGGAAACATCTTGTTTGTAAGTTATTTTGTGAGTACACGTGTTTGAGTAGAAATTTTTTTTCTTTTTTTTTTTTTTGTAAAATTAATGCCTACCGGCCTAGAGATCGAAGATTTTAATTATAAAAAATTGTCTTCATACAGGAATCGAAGCTATATTCCTTTTTAACTTAAAAATGGAATACATGTTCGATTAAAAATGTTAACTCTACTGAAACACGTGTACCCACTTAAAACTAAATATAACGTTTTTCTACCTTCCCTCTAAAATGTGACAAAGTTGTATGGCGGATCTGGTGTGAATACGATGTCGGGATTCCACACACAAAAGTACAGACTGTTGCTGCATTTTTTGTGTTTTGAATGATAGTCGATTTCAGCATTTTTAAATAAAACGATTTCTACATACGTAACAATGATTTATCTCCCTTACATCACATTATGAATGAGATTCATAGTGTGAGCTTCTGTCAGTCAATTAAGTTCCCTAAGTGATACACACTTGGATGATCATGTCTCTTTCGATTTACGACTGACTAGGGAGAAGATTTTCCTGCAGTAGGTTGCTGTTTCTTTCTACAGTATAGTCTGGTTGCCAGCCAAGGCTATAGGACCCAGTTTGTCTTGCTATTTAACCCATAGCTGGGAGGAGCAGAGATTGAGTCATACTTTTTTCAAGTGTATGTGGTGCGTAAGTGAATACAAAGAACTCAGCTATCTGATTTCTTATTCTGAACCATTGTCTGTTGCTCCACACTGGCACATATAGCTAAAATGAGACAAATTAAGTAAGTGTCACCATTAATGGAAATAGACAAAAATTCGGAATATATTGAACAATTGTTAGGCCATGAAGTCATATTTCCATGAACCAATCAGAAGCAAGATCTGTTTCCAACAAGGATATGATGTAACAGTCTTGTGAGCTAATCAAAAGCCAGGCGCTAATTTTCTATACTGATGTTCTTTGTAACAAAAACTTTGTTTAGCAAGATATTTTTTTAAATCATTTCATCTCAAGCAAGGCAATACTGCCACTAAGACACAAGGTGGTTACTGAGAGTGACAGAAGACTTTAGAAGGAACCAGAAACCCAATCCTAAACAGGAAACAAAAGATAAACCTCTATTCCTGTTCAAAAGATGAGGAAGGAGTGTGAACCAGTGTTAAATTGCTAATCCCCTTTAAAGGAAAGGGAAGGTGATATTTACACTAGCAGCAAATGAGAGAAAGAAAGAGCAAACAGTCCTTCATATACTCCAAACAAGGACAAACTTGAATACAATTTAATAACAATGATGGTGACAACTGAGTGAAAGAGAAAAAGTATTCTTAGAAGAGTTAGAGAGAGTTTGTCAAAAGTCTAGAGAAATAAAGTTTGGGAAAACAAATGTCTGTTTATGTACAGATATGTGAGTGTATGTGTAATATATGTAGGTGTGAATATATAAATATATGTGTGTGAGTATATGCGTATATATTTATGGGTAGAAGTAACTTTAGAAATTTTCTTTTCCTGTCGTTGACGTAGTTGGGTGTTTGGGCGAGTATTTTATCTTGTTTGGGATGATCTCTGTATGACATGAATGCTTGAATAAGAAGACATTCTTTGGCATGATGTGAATAAGTGGAGCTCTGTGTGTGTTTGCTGTTGGTAATTTTGCATGCTTACTGTGAGTACTCTTGTGTATTCTCATGCTTATGCACGCTGTGAATCATGGTTTTTGATCTGTTCTATAGTCCAGAGATAGGCTCCAAATGAAAAAAAAAAAAAAAAAAAATTAAATATTTTTATCATGCTTTCATTGGTCGAGAAGAGCCATGTGGTGTGCTTACTATGACATCCACATAAGGGCCACACCAAGTTTGCTTTTACATGTCTATTTTTAGACTTGATGGAATTGTACTTTGAATTTGAAAATGTATTTTTTAAAATTTATTTTTGTGTATTTTCAAAGCCCCCAACAATCGTTTTCATTTTGAAGGTAGGTCAAGTAAAAATAGAGTGGTACTTAGACCTGGTAGGACTAATATACTATTCAGCTGTTCAAGTTGTTTCTTTTAAGATTGGCGTACTCGGGACTAATTTCCAGGAATTCTTCTGCTATGCAGGACGCTTTGGGAATACCTGATATCATTGGGAGTGTGTAGCTAGTAGCACGGTTTGGAACAGTACTGAGGAAAGTGTTGTGTTACTAAGCTGGGAGGAGGAGCTGAGATAGATTGCCATCACTTGGCCGAAATATCAAAGATTTGGAGAGGATATCAAATAATAATAATACGATTGAAAAATATGTGAAAATTATGAGAATTTAATTATTTTTTTTCTGGTAAGCCAAAAAGTGATCAATCGATAACAAGAGCTATAATATTCAATAAATCAAAAAAAGTTCAAGTGATTTATCTGCCAGATCTTGGTGCCTCAGTATTTTTTCTTCTCTGCCTATTATTATTATTACTACTACTACTACTACTACTACTACAACAACAACAACAACACATTGATTTATAAGTGTTGTCATTTACATTGTTATCTCAGCCATTGTACTCTCCAGCAATATTCAGGTGTCTGTCACGTTTGGTAATCTTCTGAGAGTTTCAAACCAAATTTTTTCTTCAATTCATCAGGATAGTTTATTCTCATTTCCCAATACGTGCTAGGGGAGATAACTCCTATTAGTTTATTTTTTTCAACTAAACCTTTGTATCTGAATTTTACTACCAGCGATTCAACTCTCAGGTTAGCTAGAAACACTTAACCAAAGCGTTTATCTACTTGTCATGTGCTTAATCAACTTGGTCTGATATTGATAATTAAGTAAGTACAGAGCAACCTCGGTTCGCGAACGCCTCAAATGTCGAATTAAAACAGTTTTCAAAAAGAAAATTTGAGATGAAAACGCCTCGATTATCGAACAAAATTTCACTTCTTGAACATTGCCAAACGGAGTTAACAGTAAGACGAACAAAATAATTTCTAAGTTGACCACCGTGTTGTATACATTCTTGTGCTGTACAGTGTTTTTCTTTTCCAATTTTATTGTACTGTGATTTTTTTTTATTCCTATTGGAAAAACAGTTTCAGTTTACAAACATTTTGGGTTACGAACTGCCTTTAGGAACTTAATTCGTTCCTGAAGGCCGTTCGTAACCCAAAATATTTGTAAACCGAAACTGTTTTTCCAGTAGGAATTTTTTCCAATAGGAATTTCCAATTCGTGAATCGATGTTCCACTGTATTGATAAAAAAAATCAGCTAAAGAATTTTCCAGAATATAAGAACCTTGAAATAGAAATTGCAAGAATGTAGCATTTATTTTGTACACAACCACGATTCCAACAGTAAAGGAGCACTAGGAATTATTAAAAAGAATACTAATACACATCTTAAGAAAATCGCAGGAATTCCATCACAATCTGAGAGACAAAAGACTGCACCTGTGAGCACTTGTCATATACTCAGAAAAAAAAAAATCTCTCAATGTAATATAGTCAATAATCATCTAAGAAGAAACCTTCGTTTACCTTATGTCTCAGGTAATGGATTACGTCATTATCAGGAAGAAGAAATAATAATAATAACTATAAAGACCCGAAAAAATTTCATGGTTTTCCTATTTGAATTTTTTGATGAATCTTAATTCTTCAGTTAAAGATTGAATAAGCTCATGGTGAGTTCTACAACAATAAAGTATCCATAGAAAACCTCTATCACATTGTTAAATATTCAAGCTTTATGACTTTAACAAAATATTGCAACAACAATCATAAATATGAATGCTGGTTGTTATTTTAAGAAGTGGGTACAAATGAAAAGATTTGAAATTGACAATTTTTTCTCATTTCACTGAAACAGCCATTAAACATTTCTACCTTCCCTTCTTTCTTTCATTCATTTTATCACTGAAAGCAAGTTGTGTATGTCTTTTGTTTTCTATGCAATCAAAATGGAATATCTTTATTTATAAACTACTGGCAGGAGATATTAAACATTTCTACCTTCCCTTCTTTCTTTCATTCATTTTCTCACTGAAAGCAAGTTGTGTATGTCTTTTGTTTTCTATGCAATCAAAATGGAATATCTTTATTTATAAACTATTGGCAGGAGATATTAAACATTTCTATCTTCTTTCTTTCTAGCCAAATCCTTGTCTTGTAAACATTTCTCTGAATAATAGTTAAAAAATAATTCATCAGTCACCCACATTCTTTCTATATTTTGAAGGTGAGAATTCCACTTGAACAGCCTCTTCTCACATACCAAGGCTCTGCAGATCCAACTCTCAAGAGGATGTTTCCTGATCACTACAATCTTAACCTGTTCAAGTCTAGAGTTACAAACTTTGGGAGTCGGTTCCTCACACTAAACAAGGACAAAAGTCCATATTAACAAATCCTTCCTTTTTGAGTTATTAAGTTTAAATAAAGTTTAAAGTAGATGGCTATATGTTGCTATGTAGACTAGGTTACATTTGTCATTCATGTACATTTGTTTAATGTGTATAGTAGTGAGTTAATTGAGAAGTGTTCTGTTTAACAATGGTAGGATATTCACATCATGAGCAAGCAGATATGATTTTTACACATGGCTGTGCAAATGGTAGTGCATGCATGGCTGCACATCTGTATCAGATTGCGTCTCCAGACCAAAGGCAGCTGAGTCATCCAAATTTTGCTGCTGTTTATCGTTGCATTGCTGAGACAGGATTTGTGGCACCACAAACTATGGTAATAAGTATTTTGGGATTGTATCACGGATTGTACATTTAAGAGTGTCTATCGTAAACTTTAAACTTAATAACTCAAAAACAAAGTATTTGCGGACATTTTTATATGGACTTTTGTTCTTGTTTTGGTGTGAGGCACCCACCCATAAAGTTTCTAAAAGTATTTTTGATACACCTTGTATATATATATATAGTTATATACAAATTACCATTTACTTTTTTAAAAAAATTTCTCATGCCACTGCAATGAAAACTTGTTTTTCAGTTAAAAAAAAAAAAGAATAATTAATCACATATCTAATCAACATTTGATTAAATATGATTGATTTTGATATTTGATGGTATATTAAACATTACTTTATCTAATACCTTTCTGTTTCTTTTTATTACTTACATACTATGTGGGATGAATTTTACAAGCATAGGATTGATTTATTGGGGCACCTTGACACAGTGTAATGGTTAGCAAGCTGGTCTCACGAGAACAAGTACAACTAAGTCGTGAGTTTGATCCTTACTGGGTGCCTTATACTTTTGGCCTTGTGCCACATCTAAGCTACACTCAAAAAATCCCCATAGGGTTAATTGATTGTTTTTTATGGCTTATTAACCCTTTGTCTTTCATTTTCTTTTGTGAGTGAATATTGCATTAACAACTTTTGGAAGATAAAAAGGATTTTTCCAGATATGAGTCCTACTATTTAACCCATAGCTGAGGGAAATAGTGATGGATTCATACCTTTCATAAGGGTATTTGTGCATAGATGGACATAACAAATGGAACTGGAATTTACATGCATAGGAAGAGAATACGAAAAGGTATTTACAAGGTAATATCAATAGTTATATATCTTATATTTATCACATATTTTATATTTTTAATATATTTTATATTTATCACATATTTTATATTTATCACATATTGTATATTTACTGTCATAATACTGCAATGGATAAATTGTTTAAATTATGCAAAAATGAAAGTAACACTGACATCTCATTTTAGCAGTTATATTTACTAAAATTACACAAAAATATCTTGAAATACTAAAGTAAATTTATTCAATAAACTGCTATTGACTTCAACTACAGCCGCCAGATGACTTCTGAATTTCCTGCATCTCTTCTGGATCGTATCCTTGTTTAAGTAGGAGAATGCTACCATAATCCTTGCCTTCAGTTCATCTTTGGTGTTACAAGGGTCTTTTTTTGTTCTCTTGCTCAACTGCACCCCACACATAATAATCAAGGGGGTTGCAGTCTGGGGAGTTAGGTGGCCAGATATAAGGGGTGATTTGGTCACAGAAATGACTGGGTTCTCCTGCTTGTGTGGCATGGTGTAGGGTCCTGTTGCCAGTCGTAGGGTCTTCCAGCAGCCACCCTTCTTAACCTAGGGCAGCACTACCTCCTCAAGGCACTTGATGTAGGACTCTGTATTGAGTCTGAAGCACTGTGGGAAGATGAATGGAGACATGACGTCGTCATCACTTGTGATCATCCAACTCTTTCCGAATCCTCTGTGCTGTCCTCAGACTGACAACCAAACACTCAGAAATGTTTGTATTGGAGCTTCTGGCACAAATGTCAAGCAGCACAGCATGTTGTTTCCAAATTTCTGGCAGAGTGAATTTCATAATAGTGCTCTTCTTCTCACAGACAGTGCCCAACTGATCCTACTATACTGTGCAGTCAACAAAGTCAAAAAACGTGCATGCTCAGAATTAAAAATATAAAATGGTGATAATTTACCCATTGCACCCTGTACATATCTTATATTTATTATATATTATGATAATAGAGGATATATATTTGATATTACCTTGTAATAAAAGATAAATAATAATAAAAAAAAATATTATATTATCATTTATTACAAGGTGATATTAGTTGTATATCTGATATTTCCTACCATACAAGATACATACAAAATCAGACTTTATCTTATACCCAATGATTGGCTTTAGATAGTTTGTGGTAGACATTATCTGCATAGTACTACTACTACTGCATCAAGCTTGCTCAGCCTTCATATATCTGGGCCTTCTATTCCTCTTCATTGCTCATAATCTACAGTCCTTGAATGTTGAATTCTATATTCTTGAGACAAAGGTTTTTGCTGGTTGATCTCTAATACTTTTGCCAGTTGGTTGTCACCGCAGTACATCAGCAACAAATTCTTTATGGTGCCAACAGTGTTCTACAAGTCTTAATCTCTATGATTCCTGAGATGGAAAGGATTTTACCACAGAGGTCTTTGCTTGACAAGTGTTGATGACATGAGTTTTTAAGGACAACCTGGAGTATTTTAGTGTAAAGAGCATTTAGTGTTCTCTCCATTGATGGTGTCAGAGTCCTAGTGGTTGAGACTTTTTTTTTTTTAATCATATCACTCCATGCAAGTGCACCCTTACGTGGTGTAATGGTTAGCAAGCTTGTTTCGCTAAAACAGTTGACTGAGTAGTGAGTTCGATCCTTATTAAGTGACCCATATTTATGGCCTTGTGTCACATGTAAGCTACACTTAGAAAATCACCCCATGCAAGTAAATAAAGCCACTAAGACACAAGGGGGTTACTGAATGTGAAAAAAATAGAGACATTATTAAGTAGAAAGAACAATAGAAGATTAATCAAGACAATAGATAATGATTGACATTGCATTTAAATTTTTGAAGATCAAAGTTGGCTAGAAAGCATGGAGCCAGGAGAGTGTTACACAAGTGAGAAAAGAAGCTAACATAGAATTTATGGTTACATTTAGCAAATTCAACTGTAGACTGATGAGACTTTCCGCCAATCTAGTACAGTGCTTAAATTCATAAAGTCTCGGTACCATAGTGAAGAGTTCATCCAAACAATTACCATGAAAGAATTTATAGAGAAAGGTATAGGTAAACTATGTTACAATGATGGAAAAGTGAGAGTAGCCAAGATGCCAGCTCAGGACCAATAATATTGCTGATTCTACTACAAGAATGGAACACATCAGCTCTGACGAGGCAAACTTTAATCCTCTGGACACCCCTTAACAAGCTTGACTCTCACCTAACTCCAGGTAGGTCTTGTGACCTGACAGTCCAGAAGCACCTCCATACATCAAGGTCTGATGTTAGTATAAAAATAGTGAGATTTTATCCATTACCAGCTTGCTACGCCTGTCATAGTTCACAGCATCTGATATTCCCCAGCCGTCACTCATCTGAGTACTGTTCAAGCACAATGTTGCTTAACCTTGGTGATTGGACAAGAGCCAGTGTTTCAATGAGTCAAGCTTGACAGGATATGGAAATCTGTACTAGATGAACATTTAAAGACTCCTGCGTGCCACACTGGTCCCACTGATGGTATTCAAAGGCTTCCCATGAACCATTTAATAAAATTGAATAAGTGGACATAACTTGATTATTTACTTGTTTGACATCAACAAAAAAATTTACAGATGTGTGAGAGAGATAGAGAGAGTGAGCCAGTTTCTAACTTCCGAGATAAACAATTTGGAATATAAAAGAAGAAATAACCTTTTCCTAAAAAAATTGAATCCTACATATATCCTTGGGAAAGGTATGAATTCATCACTCCCCAGCTATGGGTTAAATAAAAGGACTTTATTTTGAAAGAAATAATTGTTACTCTAAAAAAAAAATTCTTAATGAAATATTCACGCAAAAAAAATCTAAAATGTGTTTCAGTGTTAAATAATCCACAAATGGGTTGATAAGCCATAAAAAATACACAATTTCTTTTTTCAATGTGATAGAAAGACATCATATGTATGGTTTGAAATGAAAAGAAAAAAGAGTTAAAAATATAAGAAAAGTTTAATAAAAAATATCCGAGTAAAGTATTTTTTTTCATTTTATTCAGTAAAATTAAAAAAAAAAAAAATACTGCTAATTGCTATACCAAATGTGTTCTTTTGTGCTGTAACAATTTATCTGAGCGCCCAAATCCTTTGCCACAAATGGGGCAGGGATATGGCTTCTCTCCTGTATGGATCCTCTTGTGTCGCAGCAGCTTGTCTGAGCGGGCAAACTGCTTTCCACAAATGTCGCACGCAAACGGCTTCTCTCCGGTGTGGGTACGTTTATGCCGCTGCAAATGGCTGCGTTCTGTGAAGTATTTTGAGCAGACGTCGCACATGAACATTTTCACGCCGGCATGGCTCTGCTTATGACGATACATCTGGGTGGGCTCTGTGAACAGCTTGCCACAAAGGTCACATCTGTATAACGTATCCTTCTCATCATCAGCCGAATCAGAGTCACTGTCATCAGGGATTTCGATATGGACTGGCAAATCTTTTGGGGAGTCGTTGTGGTCTTGATTTGTATGATTGGGAGCTTTGCCGAGATGGTGGACACGCTGGTGCTGTTCTAGTAGGCCAACATTAGGGAGCTGTTCTGGACATGACTGGCATTTTAACCAGCCATTAGTCATGGAGTTATTTGGGGCCTGGGAATCTTTTGAACTAACGTCAGGAAAAAGAGGCTGTGGTGAATTCCCTCGTTCAAAACTGCTGTCGCTATCACTGTTGTCGGATAGGACATCTTGTTTTTCATAGCTGTAATGGCCATTAATGTGTGTCCATTGATGGTTCTTAAGACTGCTGGTGTCTGCAAATTTTTTGTTACAGATTTTGCAACTGGCAAGTTGCCTACCAGTAGGATTATCCATCGCTATTGGGGTAGTTTCTTTTCTTCCTTTATATATATATATATATATATATATATATATAAACAATTCTCGTTTGAAGAGCCTTCTTAAAAAGTTGTCTTTTTATTGGTTGCTGCAGTTATAGGTTCTCCTTTCCTGTAAAGATAACCCTTTATAGATCTTTGCCGAGCTCAGCTGACCTTTCATAATCACAATGGTTGAGCAGCCAGGGAGAATCAAACAATGTTAGCAATGATTTATCAGCTGCACTTGTTACACATCCGTACCTATAGCAGGCACCTGGGTATTACCATTTATAACATTGAAATTCTCGTACACACAGGGTAGATATGTTATACAATATTTAAAAAACTGAACACAAGTTTGAATCTGACAAAAATGTAATATTTTTATCCAATCAATAAAGAAATGAGAAAGTGATCTCTGCTATTAAGAGCTGTTGTTTTTGTTGTTGTCTGTGGAGTTTAACAGATAATCCTGTAAAAGAAAAAAAAAAGAAAGTAATACTATATTTAATAAAAAACACAAAATGATTTTATATATTAATCAATCATGTAACCTAATCATCCCTTCTTTGCAATAAAATATTCTGAAGTTATGGTAACGAGAGGTATTATTGTATAATTGAACATTAGTAATTGAGGGAGACCAGGCTATTAAAAATAAAATATTGCATTTTATGTCTTAGTGGCTTTACTTCCTTATATGGAGTGAAAAAAATATGTAGGGGGAAGATAATGGTTAACCTTAAATTTAAGACTGTTGGGGAATCATTCTCTTGGGAGATGGTTCTACAAAGTAGTGGTTTGTGAGTAGAAGCCTTTGGTGTGGAAGTTACATCTCCTTAATGGAATACAAAGGGAATGAGAATGGTTTGCTAAAATGTACATGGCGTGGTGGGTCTTAGTTATGAAGGTTGGAACTGGTAGAACTAAGGAATGAAATTCTTTGGAAAACCTTTCATGGAAGTATTGACAGAACAGCAGGGGGATTGCAACATTTTGTCTATAGGTTCGTAAGGTGGAAAACAATTCATCACCCACAAGGCCGCGTAGATGCTTTCGGACTTTATCGAGACTAGAAAGTTAAGACTGGGCAGCTCCTGTCAATATATGGCAGCAGTACTCAATTTTTGACCCGATTTGACTTTTTGAAGATAGCAGGAGGAGTTAGATACTTACTGGAGCCTCAGAGAGAACTGAAAACTCTAACCTCAAATAAATTTAAAAGGATCTTCCCCCTTAGTGAGCATTAATAGCAAAGTCTGTATTGTGCTCAATATTATTCACAGAATGTAATTGACAATTCTTAATTGGAATCATTAGGGTGGTAAAAATTTCAGGAGAAAGAATTAATACCTGTATATGCCAAAATGAATTGTAACTTCAGTTTTCAAAGTTTTAAAATATTTGAAGGATCCTGTAAAAATAAATAAACAAGTAAATAAAAAAGCAAAACAGAAATATATATTAATATTCCTTAATATTTTACATTTGGTAGCAAATAGATTATAGAAAATAAAAATGATATCTGAATTTCTAACAGTGTTTCAACATATATTCCTTCTCTACAATTAAGTAATGTTATTGAATCAAGTATACAAATGTTGTTTAAAATATTTTGACAGTACTACACTCCAACGTTTGTGTTTTAAAATATAAACTAAATTAAATAAAAAAAAATAATACTTAACCCTTTGTCTGAACAACTCACAAAAAGTTTTCCCTTGATATTTCATACGTAGCAAGTCAAATTTTCATATTTTATATTTGGTATCATAGAAAATAAAAAATGATCTTAAATCTGAATAAATCTGAATTTCCAAAGTAGTTATGTTCAACTAGCTTTTTTCCCTACAATTAAAAAAAATGTCATTATAATTTTATTTTTAAATCAAGTGTAAAATCTTGTTCCCAACTTTTGACAGCACATTCTCTAGTACAGTGTAACCCGGATATTAGAGACCCGGATATAAGAGAAACCCGGATGTAAGAGAGATTTTCTCTGGTCCCAAATTAGAGCCTGTGTTAAAACAAAATAAACCAAACCCGGATATAAGAGAAACTCGGATATAAGAGACTTCTTCTCCGGTCCCGACAACTCTCTTATATCCGGGTAACACTGTATTATCGTGTTTTTGTTAAAAAAAATAAAAATAAAAAATCAAGGCAAAAAAAATGCTTAAGAAAGAAAGACTAAGAGTGCCCCCCCCCCAAAAAAAACAAAAAAATAACAAATGCCAGGAACAAAAAAATCATTCATTAATGTAGAAATTAAAAAAGTAACAATTTAATACTGGGGAGACATTAAATTCTAAGGAAATTTTCTTCAGCTTTTATTTAAATCTTTTTTTTATTGTTTTTTTTTTCTTACGGATCAGAAGACAAAAAAGGGGCCCATGTAATTTTTAAGTCAAAACATTTCTTCATTTGAAAATAAATATGTAATAAATCAGTGTTGTCAATTTCTTTCAATTCAAATTTTATTTTTTTCTATATTATCCAGATAAAATGTTTCATATTCATGTTTTTAAAAATGTTTTGTTTCTCATTAGAAACAAAGATTAATTTTTTTTGAGCCTTGTAAAATCTTTTCTTTTTTTCTAAATACAAATAGCATAAAAAAACAAAAATAGACAAATATTGTTTATATTTTACTAAAAAAAATACCGTCTATTTTTTTTATATTCGTCCGCTAATTATTTTATTTTTAGAGAGCGATTGACGAAAATTAAAATCAAACATTTTTGTTTTGATTCTTTAACTTTAAAATTCATATTTAAAAACTTAATTAAAATATTTTTTTGCTTCTTCGTTATTTAAATTATTGTCAGAAGGATTTTGTCTTTTTCTTTCTTTTTTTAATGTCGCTAATTGTGAATCATAACAACGTTGATTCATAGACTCAAGAACTTTCTTTTTTAAAGAAACTCTTTTAATTTTATTGAAAAATTCATAAACTTTAGAGTTTTTGTTTATTTAAATCGTAAGGTATTTTATTTTTGGTTAAAAAAAAACTTTTTTGCTCATCAAACTTAACTTTTTTTTAGTTTTACTTTTGTTTGTTTGACACAAAAACAGATAATTTTTTTTCACACTAAACAAAAGAAATCAAAGTAAAAATTTTACAGCGATGTCATTGTACACCAATCGACATAATATTAATTAAAACACAATTTTTGTAAAAAAAAAAAATTTTTTTAGTTCCTGAATTTTTCGCTGCAAACTATTTTATTTATTAAAAAAAAAAAAAAAAAGAAAACAATTTTTTTTTTTCACATTGGTTTAAAAAAAATTGAAACTAGCTTTAAAATTAAACAATAAACCACAATTTAAAAAACTGAAAACATTTAAAATACTTACTGCAGTGTAAATTTAGTAACGATTTGAGGTTCGTTGGTTTTGCTTCGATATATAAAAAAAACACTTGTATTTCAAACTTGATATTTTTTTAAGTACACATGGCCATCTTGATAAACAAAATGTCATTGTCAGGTTATTTTAGAAACTTGCCTTTTTTCTCTATTTTTATACTGCTTTTTTTTTTAATAAAATTTACTTTAACATTTTAGTACATATGCAGCCTTACTTTTTCTTTCTTTTAATTAAATAAATGGAAAAAAAGAGTCAATGTTTTAAGGAACAAATAAAAACAAAACAAACGAATGCCCTTAAAAAACGAAAAGAAAAGAAAAAAAAAGGGGGAAAATCAAGGAGAAACCCGAATGTATTATTCCCAAGAAAATATTTAAAAAAAATAGTGTTTTAAAAATAACATAAAAGTAAAACCACAGTAATTATTAATATACGGACTAGTAGTCAAATAATTTTTTTAAAAGAAATGATGGAAGAAAAAAATTAATCTATTCTAAAATCAAGGAAAAATCAATTAAAGTCGATGAAGGATTTTTAGACGCATTTTTTGATTCCGAAGAATTGCTTCGTTTTAAAATTTTAAAAACGACAAACATAATTAAGTAGAAAATATTCAAACTTAAGATATACAAAAGAAAACTAAAAAAGATAGCAGCATTATCTTAAGAAAAGAAGGCTGACAAGTTAAGAAGAACCTTTTTAAACACTAACAGAAAGAAGCTTTTGTGTTGCTGTTGATGGAGAGTTATCCCCCTTGTTACTCGGCACTCTTCTTAATATGAGCAAAGAGTTAATGGCTACCAGACTCATCAAAAGTACTAGGTTAGTGTGCTTCATTGACATACATTTACCTTAGTGAAGAAAAACTTAGATTTAAAATGTTCTTCTTTGTATCGTGTGCCTTCAGGGCGTAGGCTGTCCATAATTTCCTGTCTTTTGAAGCTCTTAATAAATTTTGTCTTTTTGATATCTCTCTTAAACCTTGTTCCGCCATACATTTTAAAGCCCACTCGGTAGGCTATGCGTTATTTATTTATCTCTGTCATTTATTGCTTTCAGTCTGACCCGTGTGTATCAGATTTTACAAGCCCTCTTTCCTCATTATGTGCCCGAGAAATTTCAACTGTCTGTCTCTGAGATTAAGCTTTCATTTTTTTTTACCTCCGAAGAATTGCTTCGTCTTAAAATCTTAAAAAAACAACAACAAAAACGACAAAAAACATAATAAGGTAGAAAATATCCAAACTTAAGATATACAAAAGAAAACCAAGTGTCCTTTTTGTTTTCCATTTTCTCTAAAACGTCTTCGTTGCTCACATGTTTTAGCTCCATGATATTCTCAGCATCCCTCTGTAGAACCATATTTCTGATGCTTGAAATCTCTTCTTCATCTGTGAGGAGATTGTCCAACATTCACTGCCACATAGGACGACTGATATTACCTAACAGTTGGGTACTCTTTTATTTGTTTCTAGTGAAATCTTTCTGTTTCTTAATACTTTGATTAGCTTTTGAAAGGCATCATTCGTTATCCCCAATGCAACTTTGGATTTCAGTGTTGCACTTACTGTCCTCTGTTAAAAGTAAGTGCAACACTTTTAACTTAAAACATTCCCAGATACTGAAATTCTTGTACTAGTTTGATTTTGGCATCTCCAATTTATAATTTGCATGTTGGACTGTGACTTTTGCTAACAACCCCATTTTACACAAAACAATGCTATCAATCCCGATAGATAAATTCAGTAAACTTTCTACTAGGACAGGAAGGAATAAATACTAGTGTCATCTGCCTAGATACCTAGTTGAGAACTGATGACATCGTTGACGAAGATCAGAAGCAGCGTAGGTTCGAGGATAGAGCCCTAGTGGATCTTAGTATTAATATGAAATGAATTAGAAGCGTATCCATTCAACGCGACTTTCATTACACGATTGGTTAGGAACGATTGGATTAAGACAAATATTGGTCCAGAGACACCGTAGCCATTGAGCTTGTAAAGAAGGCCAGCATGCCAAACCCCGTTGAGCATCTTTGAGATATCTAATGTCACAGTCCAAGCCTCATAGACAAATTCAGTACTACTAGGACAGGAATAAATACTTGTGTCATCTGCCTAGATACCTAGTTGGGAACTGATGACATCGACACGGTCGTTGATGAGGATCAGAAACAGCGTAGGTTTGAGGATAGAGCCATAGGGGACCTTTGCATTAATATGAAAAGAATTAGAAGCGTGTCCGTTCAACGCGATCTTCATTACACGATTGGTTAGGAACAGATTTGTTACGATTGCATTAAGCCAAATATTCGACCACAGACACCATAGCACGATCTTGTGAAGAAGGCCAGCATGTCAAGCTCTGTCGAACGTCTTCGAGATATCTAAAGCCACAGCCCGAACCTCGGTGGACCTAGAGAAACGAAAAGACACCCTGTTTATGCGAAAGAAAGCCGTCTGAAGTGAGATGCTTAACCAATTTGGCTTTGATTAGAGTCTATAGTTTTCTTTTTTATGTGCCGTGGCCCTTCAGAAATTATGCGATCATGGCCCTCCACTTCTTCCTGTCCCTTGTAGCACTTAATAAGTTTTGTCTTTTTTGTTATTTCTTACAAACCCCGTTCTACCATCCATCCACTCAAGCTCTTCAATTATGTTACGTGCTGCTTTCTCTATCCTTCTTTTCCCTCAATCTGTCCTGTGATTATCAGATTTTCCAAGCCCTCTTTCCTCATTACGTGCCCCAGAAATTTCGACTGCATCTTCCTGATGTTAAGTATAAGTTTCCTTTTTGTTTCCATTTTTTAAAACCTCGTCGTTGCTCACATGTCCGGTGTATGGTATCCTCAGCATCTTTCTGCAGAACCACATTTCCGTTACTTCAAGTCTCTTCTTCATTTGTGATAAGATTGTCTAGCATTCGCTGCCATAGAGCAGAACAGTAACATTTCAATACTCTTTTCTTTGTTTCTAAAGAAATTTTTCTGTCTCTTGATACTCTGCTTAGCTTTTGGAATGGATCTTTGGCCATCCCAATACGTCTTCGGATCTCAGTGTCGCACTTTCCGTCCTCTTTGTCTAAAAGTGGTAAAGGACTAATATGACGATAATTCGAGGGGTAAGAAGGTTCATCAGAATTCTTAAAGACAGGACCTACTGAGGAGGGTTTCCAACAAAGTGGAAAGCAGGAAGCAGCGTTGCGTTTATTGCAGCGTCTGGAGAATACAGGAACCAGTCCAGGCGCACGAGTTCCATTCAGTAAACTGTTAGCATAGAACTTACAGTTACATCTATCCATTTCATCTTGCCTCCAATCCGATCTATCTATCTATCTATCTATCTATCTATCTATCTATCTATCTATCTATCTGATTCTGTTCATATCTGTCTATATATCTATTTATCCATCTATATCATTCTGTTAAAATCTATCTCATTTTGTTCATATCTCATTCAGTTCGTATCTATCTATATATCTATTTATCTCATTTTGTTCATACCTATCTATCTATTTATCTATTTCATCCTGTTCATATCTATCTATCT
This sequence comes from Acanthosepion esculentum, assembly GCA_964036315.1. Classification (NCBI taxonomy): domain Eukaryota; kingdom Metazoa; phylum Mollusca; class Cephalopoda; order Sepiida; family Sepiidae; genus Acanthosepion; species Acanthosepion esculentum. The sequence goes on along the minus strand of OZ038479.1, from coordinate 120,351,308 downwards.
ATCTATCTATCTATCTATCTATCTATCTATCTATCTCATTCTGTTCATATCTATCTCAATATGTTCTTATCTATCTATATATCTATTTATCTATATATATGATTCTGTTCAAATCTATTTCTCCAGCTCATTTTGTTCATATCTATTTATCTCATTCTGATTCTATCTATCTATCTATGTCTGTTTCTATCTATCTATCTATCTATCTATCTATCTATCTATCTATCTATCTATCTATCTATCTATCTATGTCTGTTTCTATCTATCTATCTATCTATCTATCTATCTATCTATCTATCTATCTATCTATCTATCTATCTATCTATCTATCTATCTCAGTCTGTTTCTATCTATCTATCTATCTATCTATCTATCTATCTATCTATCTATCTATCTATCTATCTATCACATTCAACACTTCTCCGACTTCCGACTCGCTTTAAGACCACATGGATTCATCCTCGATACAAACACTGGGATCTGATAGATTGCCATCATACGGCAACAAGATTCCTCGTCACGAAAGTGAATCTTAATGTCGATGACGGCTTTTTTTTCTTAAATCATTACCACTCAAGCAAGGCAATTCAGCCACTAGCACGCAAGAGGTTACAGGGTGTGGACGAATTAGGAACAGAAAGTAATGAGGAGAAAAAGAAAAGAGCAATCAGGAGTACAGTAGATAGCGAGATTGACATTGCATTTAAATTTTTGGAGATTAAAGTTGGTAGGAAAGTATGAAGCTAGGAGGGAGTTCCAAAAGCGAGAAGCGCGAAAAAAGAAACTGTCAGCATAGAAGTCACGGCTACATTTAGCTAGCTCAACAGTAAATTGATGAGCACTCACCGCCAGTCTAGTATTGCGCTCAATTCATATAGTCTACGTACTATAGAGAGAAGCTCATCGGAACAATTACCATGAAAGTATTTATAAACAATGGCACTTAGAGGCAACCTTACAGTGGTGGGTAAGTGACTGAAGCTGAGCTGCCAAATCAGGACCAATAATATTGCTGATTCACCCAGTGAGAATCGAACTCACTACTCAGTAGTAATTGATATGGCGAGATATATTTCTCCGGGCAGATCGGCCATTTGTGAGCGCTAAGAAAGCAAAACTTTAAAAAAAGTCATCTTCCGCGTAGGGGCTATGAGCATCACATCCGGTCCACAAACAAATCTCCTCACAAATCTAAAATGAAACAACGAATTACGAACGTTACTGATAAAAAAAGGATGTGCTTGGAAGCCTGCACCTGTTAAACCACAGTTAAATCACATATAAAAAAATCAGTACACCTCGCAGTTCGGCTCAACACGTCAACTGTGACCTCGGCGAACCAACCCAACAAATTGGTTAACTATCGGCTTTTATCGACAACACATTTACACTTAATTGCTTTCCTTACCAACGGCAAATTTCTTGAAGGAGGTCAGAAAGGACAAAACCCCAGGAACTGATTAGACATCAGTATGAAGTGTACTTGAGGCTGTCACCTATGTTTGTCACCTTATTGGCGCTGGACGTGAACAACAGGACAAGAAGTATTTCTCAACATAGAGAGGAAGGGTTTAATATTTTCTGTCCTTAAACCATGCTAAATACAGAGTTAAAAGTTTAGGCCAAGGTCTTGACGAACCGATTGCAAGTTTTTCTCGATCGTCTGATATTTTCAGAGCAGAAGGGTAGGATAAGTGGATTCATCTTTCCCTATCAGGGATTTTATCAACCAAGGAGAGATAATCTATATTTTTCATAATATCCATACTGTTTAAAATCGATCCCTGACTTTAACAGTTATTGAACATAGAGATTTTATTCACAAATGTCAAGTTTCAGACTATACTTACATCATTCATATCTGTATATTATGTTTTTTTTAATTCTGCGTTTATTTTATTTTTTGAGACCACGACTTTTCTTCTGTTTTAGTTTGAATTGTATGATGTTACTAGCCGAATTACCCGCGCCTTGCTGCGTGTCACACATTTTTTGTAAGAAAATGATTGATTTTAAATCATTGTTATAACTTGTGGAGAAAAATGATGCATTTCAATATTACTCAATGATCTTGCCGATGTGACCTCTATCTTCTGGCTTTCTCCTTTTATATTTTGGATAGGAGTCAAATTTAAATTTAATTTAAATCAAAGGGAAAAAAATTTTCAGTGGGGATTTTGTGCAAAAACAGCTTGATCTGACCCCTTTGATATGTATTTGATGCAATACTAGATTGAATGAATTGATGAGCAGATTTCAACATTGATATGACAGTTGAATTGTCGCAAGAAATATGTATTGTAAGGCACTACCCACTGATTGGTGATTTCTTGCTCAACTTGACGACTATATTGTCTCATTTCGATCTTGCTGATCTGACATATAAGAAAAAAAATTAGTAACTGACGACACCGAGGTTCGAGCGTGACATTCTGAATTTATGAATATATGTTTTCCGCCACGTGTATAAATAGCGGTGTCAGGCTGCTGACTGCAGTGATTATTGAGTGACTGTTGAGTGGAAATATCCAGTCGAATTAGTGTGAATTATTGTGTGTCGATGAATTGGGTTTTGATTTAGGATTTACCGGACGTTAAGCCGAGCCGCGCTACGAACAAGGATTCACTGAAATGGCTAATTATCTTTGGTTGACTTTTACTTCTTTGTTCTTGTTAGGTATTTATTTGCGGTTGTAATTAAATAGTTTTATTTTAACACTGAAGTCTCGAGTTATACTTAATTATTAACGACCGCCTTACGTCACAAAACGATCTGACCGCCATCTTCTGGCTTTCTCCGTCTATATTTTGGATAGGAGTTATTCCCTTGTTCAAATTTAAATTTATGTCAAAGGGAAAAAAATTTCAGAGTGTTTTTGTGTGTGGGGGTTTGATCAAAATAAAATATACTTATCCAAGTACCCTGGGTAATGTAGTTTCAGAATATATATGCCTATGGGGTTTATCTCCAAAACTTTTAAGAGGAGCTCGATAACAAACAAACAGACAGAGACTACAACTTTATATATATATAGATTGTGCATTTTTGCTTTTCTTCACATTTCAACACATAATCTATTGTACTGTTTGAATTCATAAATTTAGTTTCCTATTTTTCAAAGATATTGCTTTCTCAGAGCATTAACTAGATTTTTAAAATTTTCTTTCTTAATTATTTATTTTCCCCCTTCTATTTATATTTTCTTCTGTTTGTTTCTTTCATCTGTCGGTCGGTGCAAGACAGGATTGTCATCCTATGAGGAGGGGATCTTTTTTCCATACTATCAGCATGGTCGCACGTGATAAAAGAAAGAAGCTACCATTATACCATTTGATGGTAGAACAGAACAAAGACGATTAGTAAAGAGAGAAGAGTTACGCCGAGCCACAAAAGACGAGAATTTGTGGAGGAACCATGATAATCTACATCCTGAAAAAGTAAATAGCTTATACGGCGGTTATAAATTTTTTTAGTATCAAGGGAGATAAGTCTGTAAAGAATATTTATTTAGTTATTTCCCTTAGATCACAGCCCGTTAAGATCATATCTTGTCAGGAGGTAAAAAAAAAAATGTTTTTGATTTGTGGTCGGAATATTATGTATTTCCTCTTTGTTTCTTACAGAAAGTCAAGAAGAGTGTAATAAATAAATTCGTATCATTAATAAACTTAACTTTTGTTATGAAAACACTCCCATAAGTGCTCAGGATCGCCTCGTCAGTGATGTTATGACTTGGGGTCATGACAAGTTTCGGGTCTTCCAACATCATACTTGCTCGCCCAAGAGACCCTACCGAAACAGTCCTATTCCGACAGGAGATCCTGAAAAAAAATACGTAAAGCATGCAACAAATGGATTCCCCAAATAAATGCCACTGCTGACTAATCACCACCGACTTACGTCACTTCCTCCTCAGCTAAGACGATACAAAAAAAAAAAAGAATCGACGGCGAGCTCGTCTTTTTCCTTCATCTTAGGTTGACCGCGCGGAACGACCCTCATCTTCAATGAACAAATACATATTTTGCTCTCAAAAATGTCCTCTAATCAGTTGTTAACAGGGGTAAGAAATGACTTGTAAATTTGAACACCTCCCAAACGAAACTGCTATCCTTTAATAATCATCATAGGGAACGATTTTTGCATTCCATCAGCATGGCTGATGATAACTTCCAGGAAAGCAACTCCTTGCTCTCTCTTATTCTTAGGTTTTCTACTGGCATGAAATGGAGAAGTTGTATTGAATTATTTGCTAGATCTGATACTAAGACGATTTTCCTCATCAGTATTTATCTTGCACATTTATAAATCTACCATTCGTCTGTGGATTGAATATTCTGCCATATCTGGGTTAGTACTTCGGATATATATCTCATGATTCACGATAACGTCTACTGAGAGGGTCTGTAATGTTATCGTTCCTGACCTGCCATCACGAGTTCAGTCACTTTTCCACCACCATGGCATTGCTTCTCATTGACTTTTCTATAAACATTCTGAGGGTAGTTATTCTAATGAGCTTTTCTTCTTGGTTCCTCGACCACAATAAATTTAAGCGTACCACTAGATTGGCAATTAGGTCTCATAGTTTTACTGCCGACGTAGCTTGTCGGAATTTATCTTCTTCCTGATAAATTCGACCGTTGAACCAAAAATTCTGTGCGGCAAAATAAAGAAAGCAAAAGAGTTTAACACACTAAAGGTCTTGTTTGAGATTGGCAAAGAATTTTATTAAAAGGAGTCTCCAAAGTGGAGTATTAAAGAAATTAACAGTATAAAAAGATACAATAATTAACACAAAAATAAAAGCAGGCTTGCAAGCAATTTCCTGTATGCGGCCACAAAAATAGTTCTTGGCACCAAGTAACGTACAAAAGGAGAAAGAAGTAGGATTGAAACCTACCCAAAGTTCATGAACAAAGAAAATAGTTCTTGCAAAATAATAAGAGAAAATTCTCTCTAGCAGATTAATAGTCATAGGATTATGGGTATTAATATGTAATGTAAGTCTTAAATTTAGCAGACCAATGAACGTGCCTACCCGACTTGGTACGGGTAGATGATTTTGTTTTAGAGTCACTTGCTGGACTTGATTGTGTGCTGGATGATTCTGGATGTGTTGTATTATGAGTGGTTAAAGGCTTGCCATCATGCCGTACATATGCAGGCTTCAAACGGTCGACACTGACTGTGTTATGATTCCCCGCGAGATCTATGACGAAATACTTTGGCGTGCGAGATATTACCGGGTGTGGTCCAGTGTAACTAGGTGTGAAGAGGCTTACGGACCGTATCTCTGCGGAGGAAAACATACTCTGCTTGGTGCAGGTCTGCAGGGACGTAATAAGGTTTGTTATATGCCCGTGTTGGAGTATAAATGACGTCAGTCATCTTTTGTTTGAAGTCGCTGACGAAATTACTGGAAGGGACATTGACAGTCGTATTGCTGAAAATTTGTCTAGGCAGAGTTAAAGGTGTTCCGAAGATTAGTTCTGCACTGGTGCACTTTAAATCTTGCTTGGCGGTGTTACGCAATGCGAGCATGACGAAAGGCAGTTTGTCAACCCATGTGCGGCCACTTGTAGATGCTGTGAGCGCATACTTGAGCTGCCTGTGGAATCTTTCCATTAGTCCGTTGGCACAAGGGTGGTAAGCCGTGGTGGAGATGTGTTTAATTCCCAACAAATTCGTGAACTCGCTGAGCAGTGTGGATTGGAACTGTGGGCCCCTATCGGTGGTAATTACCGAAGGGCATCCAAATATGGTAATCCAGTGGGTAAAGATTGCGTTTGCTACTGCTTCAGCTGTTATTGAAGGAAGTGGTATACTCCTGGCCAGCGCGTGAAGCGATCTATGACGGTGAGTATGTATTCGTAGCCGTTTACACGATCCAAAGGACCGACCAAGTCCGCGTGTAGGTGGGTAAATCGTCCATCAGGGCTGGGAAAAGTTGATGCAGGCGCTTTGGTATGTCTGCCTATTTTGGTTGCTCGGCAACGTAGACACGCGCGGGACCACTGCTTAACATCAGACGAATCTGTCCGATATGGTCCGCAACGTTGCCTTAACACCGGGGTGAGCTTGAGAATGAAAATGATCGAACACCTGGACGTCACATTGCTGGAGGTATGTAAGGGCGTGGATTGCCCGTGCTGACGTCACAGTATACGGATTTGTCAGTAAATGGAAGTGGTTTTTCTTGATCTGCAAAGAGGTGTCAAATCGGACGGATGAGAACGTTTCATCATTTAGCTGTTCATCTACTAGGGTGTCAAAATTAAGTGCAGCAGGCTGAATGGTATTGAGGGTTGTACGGGATAATGCATCGCCCACTGTGTTGCTGGTGCCTTTGACGTGGCGGATGTCAGAGGTAAATTGTCCTATATAAACCATATAGCGAATGTCATGAGGGTTGTGCTTCTCGGATTTAACGTGTAAGGCGTACGTCAATGATTTGTGGTCGGTAAATACTGTGAATTCACGACCTTCTAATATGTGACGGTAGTGTCTAATTGCTAGGTATACTGCTAATAGTTCGCGTGAGAAAGTATTATATTTCATCTGCGCGGAGTTAAGTTTAAGAGAAAAGAATGACAATGGTTTCTCAATTCCGTGAACAACCTGATGTAGGACTGCGCCGATTGTGTTAGAGGATGCATCAGTGGTGAGAGTCAGTTTAGCGTCATCCGAGGAAGTTATGTAAGACAATTTAACACAATTTTTTTTGTACGTAGCGCTTGTTTAGCACTATTAAAAGAGTCCATCTCTTCCGAAGATAAAGTTATTTTCGGGTTCTTTTTTATGCTTAGATAAAATGTTGGTTAGAGGTAGTAGTAGTATAGCAGCACAATTATTAATAAATTGACGGTAATAATTAATCATTCCTAGGAATCTCCGAAGTTGACTTAGAATTGAAGGTGGTGGGAAGTCAGTAATAGGTTTTACTTTCTGGTCCAAGGGAGTTAATCCATGTTTGTCTACTATGTGACCAAGAAAAGTCAAACTGGGGACAGCAAATATGCATTTTTCGACATTTAATTTTAAACCATAATGCTGTAAACGTTGGAGAACTGTTTGGAGATTGTCGTAATGTTCTTCGTGCGTTTTGCTGGCGATGAATACGTCGTCAATGTAGGCGTAAGTGTAGCATAATCCACGGAGGACTTCGTCAATGAGTCACTGAAATGAAATGAATGAGCTCCGTTGCGCAAACCGAATGGCATTCTGGTAAATTCAAATAAGCCAAAGGGAGTTGTTATTGCCATTTTAGGAATGTCGGACTGCTCAATCGGGATCTGGTAAAATGCCATCCGCAGATCTAGCTTGGTGAAAACTGTGGCGCCTTCTAACGATAGCGCGAAATCTTTAATGTGGGGGATTGGGTATTTATCCGGGACGGTTTGGGCATTTAGTAGCCTGGAATCCCCGCACGGACGCCAATTGTGAGCATCGGCCTTTGGGACCATGTGAAGCGGTGTAGCATAAGGACTGGAGGATGGTCGAATTATGCCAAGCTTGATTATACTATTAAACTCGTCCTTAGCTATCCGTAGTTTGCTGGGGTGTAGACGACGCGGTTGGACATGAACTGGGGGTCCAGTAGTTTTTATCGCATGTGTGGCATTATGTCTAATAGGTTCTGCATACGTAAATGGTGATAACAGGGATTTATATTTCTGTAGTAATTTTTCGTAGCCATTTGCTTTGGGTACTACAGCTGTTAAACCTATTGTTGAGTGTCTTGGTGTAGATCCCCGGCGCTGCAGATTCGTACGCGCGTCAGTAAGCGTACGCGAAGATAAATCCAGAGATAAAGTCGTAATGAGTCAAAAAATCTGCGCCTAGGATTGGCATTTCAACATCGGCGATTGTGAAGGTTCAAACGAATTCCCTTCGTAATCCAATATTGAGTGACATAGCACGTTCGCCGTAGGTATTGATTGATGTGCCGTTCGCTGCCTGTAATTTCAATGAAGCTTGCTTGGATAACGTTGATTTAACGCAATTCTTGAATGGTACAACGCTGACTTGTGCACCGGTGTCGACTAAAAAATCGAGGTTGCTGTTTCGGTCGCGAATATAGAACAGGCGATTTCTGTTGTCAGTCCTGGCAGCCAACGCTTTTAATGGATTACAGGCAAGTCGTTTCCCTGTAAGTCAATTGGGAATCTATTCCGGAAAGCACATGGCGGCTGGCATTTTTTAGCGCGCGCGCCAAACATCTCATGGTACCAGCAATTACCATGCTGACGGTGGCGAGGGCGACGCTGAGCGTGGTCTACGGTTGTAATGCCGGGCAATTGAATTCTCCTCGGCTTGTTTTGAATTTCGTAAAGCCGTAGAGAGAGTTTCTGCAATTCTGATGTCAGAAGTTGTAATCTATGGTTGAAATCCGGAGTCAGGTCGTCTGACGGGCTTACGGAGGATATTTGCCGAGTTAGTGTTGTATCAGCTATTTTGTCGGCAATCACAGCCAACTTCTGTATGTCATCTTCATCTGTGAGCGCGGCTAGTATTCGTACGATTTCAGGCTGTAGTTTATCTAACTACATCTGTTTTAGGACAGTGTCAGATATGGTATTGCTGCCGAGTAACGATTGCATGCGGCGCAAGAGTTGAGATGGTTTGCTAGTTCCTAAGGTCAAATTAGTCAGAAGATCCTCTATTCTACGTTCTTCTGACCAACCTGTGCGGTGTAATATGGCTTGCCTTAGTACTTCATAAGGCTTGTCAGTTGGAAGGTTTGTGAGGATGTCTGCCACTTCTGCAGCCACTTCTGCAGCCACTTCTGCAGGCAGCTTCTCAACGACAAAGGCGAACTTGGATTGCTGCGATGTGATGTGTCGAGCTTGTAATATCGCATCGAGTTGTAAAAACCACGTGTGTGCGTTGGAATTGTACGCAGGCATTTCCAGCCTAATTGCCGCTTCAGTGTGGGTAATTGGTTCAGCCATGTTGAGTGAATATAATTTGGAGGGAAAACAAAAAAGTTTTTTCGCGCCTTTTGTGTTGTGAAAGATTCGGTCTCGATATGTGAAGGAATATTTTCTGGAGTGCTGTGTATGTTGAACGTCGCGTTTTCCGACTCAATTGATGGTAATAATGTTAGGATTACGAGGTTGTACTTGCCAGTTTTGTAATGGTTGCTGATTCAAACATCGAGGTCATCAATTTTTTAGTTGGTATAAAAGTCGGCGGTCACCAATTTTGTTGCAGACTGGCGAATGTATTTTATAGTGATCAGAAGGATTTTTAGTGTCGGTGTTCTAAAACATTCGTCCGCAACAATTAAAGAAAAATATTAGAAACAAATCATGCAAGAAGATTGAAAGCAAAGACAAACATTATGTACAACAGTAACATTGGTTTATATACAATTCACGAATAAAATTGAGTTGAACTTTGATGGATAAATGAGAATAGATGTATTTGACTATGTAGAATATTACTGTGAATGTTTCAACGTGTTTGCAATTGTTATTTAGATTTGTTCACAAAATTAAACTAAGTGTCCAGTTACGTATGAAATTGTCCTTTGTGCTAGTTCAATTATTAGTGTGTGTACGTAAATTTGCTTGTATTATTGTTCAGAATTGGTAGGAGTTGCGTACCTTTAGTTGTGTGAGAATTTGATTGCTTGTTTACTAATACTTATTTTATTAAGTAGTGAGTAAAATGCCACTTTTTAAAGTATTGTAAGTGATGTTTAGATAGCGTTCCTAAGAGAGATAGAGCGTGCTTGTGGTTTGTTGAGTCAGAGATATTTCGCGCGGCAAAGGTGTGGTTGGTCAGAGTTTTGACTTGCGTGGATCAGTTTGGCAAAGTTTGACTGTCTGAAGCGATCAAGAATTTCCTATTTATAGATTTCTGGGCAAAAAGGGTAGACTCTCTAGCGGCTTGCGCGCGAAAAGGCATTTTCACGTGAATTTGCTACAGTTCTAAGGCTTTTAACCAATAGGAATCTTTGTTTGCTGAAACTAGAGTTTTGATTGGTTGATAGATATTTTTGGTGTGAAGTGGATTATGCTAGAGGGGTGAAAGGTTAGTATGGATTATTCCATCAAGCGTTTGTCCGCGTTATGAAGTGTACGGTGTCAGAATCAAGAAGAAACAAGGGAAATTTAAAGAGATAGCCAATTGTAATTAACATAAAATACAACAAATGAAAAAAATCAGGGTAGATATCTCTCGTATGAAAAAAGTGGAATTGTAAAGGCGTTCGGTGAGGCGTACGGAAGGAGAGGGAGGATGAGTTGTAACTTACTGGAGCGACGGCGTTTGGCAAGCTGTCTTTGGAGACGGGAGGTCGCTTTCCGACGAAGTGTGTGAACGCGGACCAAGATGCCGTCCAACTGCCAAATGTCTCTTTGATGGGATTTATGTCATTTTAGGCTCAAATATTGGGTGGAAATTCTGGTTTGTATTGCTTTTATTTTTCTTTGAGTGTGTGAATAAAAATAGAAGATATGTGTGGAACCTTGTGCAGTTGACGGAATTTTAGTTCAGGTTTGGGTTTTCGGAGCGTTCACATCCTGCCAGTGTTGGAAATTAGTGTAGCATGAATTAGATCTGTGTGGTCACACACATTAAACCAGCAGAAATTAGCCTCGTGTTCACGGGGATAAAAATATACGTTAGAGAAATAATTATAAAGCATACAGAGATAACAACAAAGGCATGGTAAATTGTACGTTAATTTCATACAATTTATTTATATTTTTGTGTTTTTAGGTTACAATTGTTTCATGATACATGCGGAAAGGGAGAAGTCACTCCGTATTATTACACGCCATATCACAGAGAGAGGTTGGACACGTGTTGATCGTACGAAGGTTCGTAGCGAAGAGATTGAATTTAAATGTCTTTTGGCCGGAAGTCCGTATTTCCGGAAGGAACAGTTTTCGTTGCATGCTGGGAGTATTTTTATTTATTTTATACAACGTTTTTATGTTATTCTTTTCTTTTCTTTTATTCATAATTTTCATTATTATTATTTATATTATTTTTATTTAATGCTCTGGTTTTAAGAAGAATGTAACAAAAATTTACGCATAATTAAAAAAAAAAACATCGATTTCAAAATGCGTGACAAAAGTGTTTTCTTTAGCATCAAATATATTTTGAATGACGGTTAACAATCCTAGTCTGATAAGAAAAATATTTCCTGTTCGATATGATAAAAATCGACCGTTCACGATTGTTATCAAAGGGAAATAACCAAATATTTTAAACAGAGTAACCTCCCTTGATATAAAAATTCTAACCTTGTTATATTTTCAAACGACTTTTATTTTTATTTTTACTAATGTTCACCCAATACAAGACCCAAGAACCACTCAAGTTAGAGCGTTTCTAGGTGTATAGATAGATAAAGAAAATTTTAAAAGATTAAATTTTACAGTTATACTGGTCGTTAGGGTTAGATAAATTTATTTGAATCTGGTTGAGTAGTATTTGATTGGAAAAGGTTTTGATAGATTCATTGAAGGGAACTCTGGTAGACAATGCCTTAAAAATACAAAATGACGTCTCACAAGTCCCTATATTCGTTGACGTTTTTTTTTACACAAATGTGCAGTGGAAAATTTCATGATGACATTTCTGACCTTAGGTCTCTGGTTGTGACCTGGGAACGAATTACCATACAAGAGAAATCAAAGGAAATAATAATAATAATAATAATAATGATAATGAAATCAAAATCTCAATAATGAAATCGAAATCTCAAAAACGTGGTACATGGGAACATAAACAATCCCTGTTGTGGTAGGAGCCCTTGGATTGGTTGGAAAAGATTCCAGTAGACAAATTGAAGGGATCCCTGGAAGCCCATGCCTTAAAGAAATACAAACAATTTTTCCCACGAGTACAGCCCACACCTTACGAAGGGCTTTGTCTATTTAATTTTTTTTTTTTGTACACCCCCTGCGTACTAGTGGCTTCCAGCCTTGCTTGGGGTGATATGCTTAAAAAAAAAAAAAAAAAAACACATCAAAAATCAAAGGAAATAAAATAAAAATAATAATAATAATGATAATTTTGGGTAATATTGGTGGAAGATATAATAAAAAACATAAAAGGGTAATCATTGATTCATCAATCATGTCCTTTTTATACAAGGACAGGGTAAAAGGAAGTAGAGAAAGAAACAAATTATGACTCATTGAACTTTGAACTCACAAGGCTTTGGAAGTTGAAGACGGTCACAATCCTACCAGTTGTCATTGATTCTCTTGGTATGGCGACTGACAGAATGGCAATATGGATATGGAAATTGGCATAGCTTGCCCAGTGGAACTGTTCCAGAAAGGATGCCTCTTATGAATGGCAAGAAAACTCCAGTAAGTGATGAACACTTAGAGTCAGATGAAAATTCCATGATACTTAAGACTGGGGCTTTTAATCCAGTCATTAATTACCAAATATTAAGATCTTACCTGAGAAAATATGGAAGAAATAATAATAATAATAATGATGATGATGATGATGATGATGATGATGATTTCAAAAGAAAATAAGTCATCTATTTTATATGGATGACTTAAAGTTGTATACTAGAAATGAGAGTGAGCTTGGAGGTCTCCTAAAAACAGTAAAACGTTTCAGTGATGATATTGGAATGGAATTTGGTTTGGATAAATGTGCTAAAGCCACAATTTTATGACGGCCACTACAAAAATCACTATTAGCTTAGACTCTGGGATAACAATCAAAGATTTAGAGTAAGAAGAAGCTTATAAGTACCTCAGTGTAAATGAGGGTGAAGGAATTCTCCATAAAAATGAAAGAAACAATGTGAAAAGCATACTATAGAAGGGTGCGACTGATATCAAGAACTGAACTGAATTCTCCATTTTGGCCATTAATAGCCTTGCCATCCAAGTGGTTCAATGTAGTTTCAACATCATGAACTGGATTCTAAATGACCTCAGATAAATGGATTCTAAGACAAGAAAGCTTCTTTCTAAGCTTAACATACATCATCCAAAGGCTGATGTAGACTGTCTATACATACCCCTTAATGAAGGTGGAAGAGGTCTTATTCAGCTAGAATTGTTATTCAAGACAACAACTATTGGCTTACTAACATACATGGAAACAACAAAGAACTGGATTGATACAATTAGTCAAACAACATGAAAACAGAATGCAAAATATATTCAATCATGAAAGAAGGTTGTAAATACAAATGAAATTTACATTTAGAACATTCTGTAGAAAACCAAAACAGAACCCAAGAACCAACTGTCGCAGCAAAAATATGAAAAACAAAGCCAAGGATAAAGCTCTTGAACAGATGGAACAATGCTGACAAGTTAAACCTCTGCATGGCCAATATTCAGAACATGCTAATAATGCAGATGTTGATAAAGTTAACACTCAATGATGGTTACAAGCATATGGATTAAAAGCTGAAATGGAAGGCTTTATGCTTGCAGTGCAAGGCCAGAGTCTTTTCACTAGGAACTTTCAGGCAAATATCATATATAACACTATATAAGGTGCACTTGGAATGATAAAAAAGGAACACAACAACACATTGAAAAAATCCCAGGAAATCCTAATTTAAGAGAAATACAAAATATTTTCTTGATAAGTGCAGTCAAAACACTAAGAAGAACTTTGTCCATGTAATGCTAGTGATGTTTTATGGGAGTTAGAAAAACGTATCATGAAATGTAGCCATAACAATACACCACTACTTGCCTTAGGTCTTCCTGCAGACTTGGTAGGTAGTGTGACCATAGCAGAAATTGAAATATAATAATAATAATAATAATAATAATAATAATAATAATAATAATAAAGGAGAAAATGTCTGTAGACTGTGCAGAAGCAGAGACAGAGAACAATTTAATCATTGAATATAGGAAATTGGCACAGGAAAATACAAGGGTAGGCATTATTGGGTGGGAAAGGTGACCCACTGAGAACTATGCAAGTGGCTGTAGCTTGATTACACAGATCAATGTAATAAGTGCATTTTCATTCTCTTGGATGTTTTGAATGTTACAGACCTGTCCCCACTCCTATTAAGGTGCTGTTAGAGCTAAATCAGAGGAGAGATCAGCTGCTAGGCTCTGATAATTTAGATTTTTGGGGGAGCGCCCATAAGCCATAATATCTTCTGCATAGATATACAACGTTGTTCTGGGTCATTACCTGTAGTGTTTCAGTTTCTCTTTTTAGATATCCTCTTTACAACCACAGTCATGTTATTTACAGTTTCTTTTATTTGCCCCTTGAAATGTCCATATATTATTATTATCATTTGGGTATGTTATGTTTCCTGCTTTGTATCGTGTAGAGCCGGATTCAAACTATGGTGCTTAGTATATTGTAGTAGGGCAATCTTCTGGGCAACCTTGTATACTGATGTTACCTGGGACACTGAAAGTAAAATTGTCCATTTCTTTTCTCATGAGGCCCAGAGCTCCAATTACTATTTGTACAGTCTCAGTCTTCATTCTTCACATCTTGTTAATCTCAACCTCCAGGTCTTTGTATTTGGACTATTATTGATATTGTTGTTGTTCTTATTATTAATGATGATGATGATGGTGGTGGTGGTGGTGGTTTATTGTTGTTCTTCTTCTTCTTGTTATTATTATTATTATTGTTGTTGTTGTTGTTGTTGTTGTTATTGTTATTGTTATTGTTATCATCATCATCATCATCATCATCATCATTATTATTATTATTGCCGCCGCCCTTGGTCTGGCAAGTGCAACCCACACTTTACGAAGGGCTTTATCTATGTAATAATTTTTATTTTTTGCAGTGAAAAGTGTCATGATGCCATTTCTAACCTTAGGTCCCTGGGCGGGACCCGGAAAGAAATGTGTAAACACCAGATATAAAAAAAAATAAAAATGATAATAATATTCTTATAATATTTCTTTTAATATTACTGTTCTTACAAAGATTTTACTTTTTAAGGAAATAATTTTTTTTTAATGAGTGCATATATATTCTGCATTTTAATTTTTTTTTTTTTTTTTTTTAAATCATTTCACCCCAGGCAAGGGTTATAATACCAAATAATAATTTAAGGGGTTACTGGAAGTGAAAGAGAATGAGAAGACTTTAGGGAGGAGAAAAAACAAACAAACAAAAGAACAGAGTTCAGGAAGACAAAAGATGGCAACTAACATTGTTGTTGTTGTTGTTGTTATTATTATTATTATTAATAATAATAATAATGTTATTATTATTAATGATGATGATGATAATAATAATAATAATGATAATGATAATAATAATAATGATAATAGGTGGCGGTGGCACATGGTTGAGTGGTTAGAACATTTGCTTTCTGACCATGAGATCCGGGTTCAAATATCACCATGGTTGATTTGTCAAGAAGTAGACTTCCTGATGTTATCGTTCTGGAGGTGGCAATGTGGCACCTTTGGAAAGTACCTGAAAATCATACCCCACAGTGTGACCCAAGCCTTGTGAGTGAAATTGGGTAGACAATATGCTTGGGGGTCATCAACAGCTGTTCTAGCATGAAGTCGCAAGTCATCATGGCTGAGGGTTTGAGTAAGCTGGCCTTGATCAGAGAGTTGATCCTGCTCGATAACACGCTCTCTCCCAGAAACTGTAACTAAGGTCTGCTTAGCATAGTTGCTCTGTAAGCCACAAGTGAGTTCTGTGGGTGTTGAACAAACAGAAATGTGCCTGAGCAAGCGTCTGCAATAGGGATTGGCTAGCTGCCCTAGTAGACAGGTTTACTTCAAATACGGGTGGCCAGCTATACATATAGATTATTATTATTAATAATAATATTCTTACAAATATTTCTTTTATTTTTTAATAAAAATAAATTTTTTTAATGAGTGTATATATTCTGCATTTTACTTTTTTTTTCTTTTAATCATTTCATCCCAAGCAAGGTGATAATGCCGCTAAGACGCAAGAGACTACTGGGTGTGAAACACTTTCACCTACAATTTATGCAACAAATTTATTATAATTTTCATTTCAATGGATAATTATATCTTCAGTTTAAGTTTTGATTTAATGTATATTGTAATGTAGATTATCTGTTATGTTAATTTTTTTTGAAGCAGAACGACAATATTTTACATAACTGCAACACTTTTTTGTAAGCATTTTTGTATTGGGGTGTGTAAATGCCCCAAGGGACATTTTGGAAATCTAAAGTGACTAATTCAGGGTTAAAAACTTAAAAAACACTGCAAACTTTTGTTCTGACACTCTCTCTCTCTGTCTCTGTCTCTGTCTCTGTCTCTCTCTCTCTCTCTCTCTCTCTCTATATATATATATATATATATATATATATATGTTATAACATGTACATGGTAGCATAGAAGCAGAAATAAAACAACGGTACTGCCAAATGTGTGTTGGGTTGGTTGTTCAAGGTCATGCGGGTGAATTGGGTGAGGCCTGGAGTGGAATAGTGAATCTGTGAATCTAACTCAGCCATTTAAGGTTGGATGTGGTGGGTCCATGACTCATCTGTTTTCTCTTTTGAGGCAATGTTCATGATCGACTTCTTTAATGTTGTGTTTTATATTTTTTTCAGGAGATTTGTTTTGTGGGTTAGATGTGATGCTTGGAGCCCCTGCACAGAAGACAACCATTGTTATTTCTGGTTTTGCTTTCTTAGTGTTCACATTCACTAATTTTATACTGGTGCTTAGCTGATATATATATTAACCTGATGAATATTTATAAGTGTTTTTAAATTTAAAACTGTCAAATAGATACTTGTTGCAAAATAAAATCATCATATTTGCTTTGATAAAGTTCATCAGATGATGAAATGTTCTGGCTAAAAAATAAATACGGTTTTCCTCTTGTCATTTCCTCAGAGTCTACTTTTATATATATATATATAAAACATCACGGCCTAGCATACGCAAGTGAAATATTTGTGTGGTCATCTATAACGATTTTTTACAAGCTTGTCAATAACGGTAAACGCATTCAGGAAACTTTCATTACAGATAGAAGCTGCAAAGAGGAACAATTGTTTTATTTATTTCATTACAAGAATTTAAAAAGAGGAATGATCAACTAGCTTATCTTCATACCCTGCCTGGTGGCAAACACTGCTGGTGGCGCCAGGGGTGGTGGTCCCACCATAGCCACCGAAACCATGATATCACCCTTGATCAGCGGCTGATGAAGACAGGGTATCGCACATGCTAACACATGTTGTATGTTAAAAATTTTAGGCTAATTACATCAACATGAGTATAATGCTACATAAATGAAAGAATATAGCTCTACTTTTGTATTGAGCCCTCTTTTAGATTAATGTTATCAACTTTGGGATTTAGTTTTGATTCATTCTTATTTCATATGGATATATATATATATATATATATATATATGTATGTATATATATATATATATTTTTATATATATATATATGTATGTATATATATATATTTTTATATATATATATATGTATGTATATATATATATATTTATATATATACATACATATATATATATATATATATATATATATATATATATATATGTATACATACATACATATATATATATATATATATATATATTGTCATCCACAGACAGACTGTTATGTATATATATATATATATATATATATATATATATATATATATATATATATATATATATATATATAAAGTGGACTCTGAGATCAATACCGAGTGGAGACTGTCTGTTTCATGCTTGAAAGCAACCTTATATCTTTTTGCAGAGCTGGCAGAAATTTGTACTCACCTGACCATATTCACCTGGCCTTACTCATCTGACACTCAACTGGCCTTACTTACATGGCCTTACTCACCTGGTCTTACACATGTGGCCTTGCTCATGTGGCCTTACTCACCTAACCTTACTCACCTGGCCTTACACCTTTGGATTACCACTTAACATATGAAACTAAATTCATGCATTCACTTTGTTCTTGAGAATCGACAACAAAAGAATTAAATATTGTTTATTTATTAGATTGTTTATTTACAAGAATAATTTTATATTTTCAAAATTATAACATGAACCAAATACAATATAATATATGTATAATATATATAATATAATATATATATATAATACATAATATATAATATATTACAATGTATATTATTTACCATACTCTAAAGAAATAACTATGAACATTTTTTTATTACTGTAATTTTTTCTTACTTTTTTTTTCTGAGATTTGATAATGAAAATGTTAAACACTATTTATTTATTAGACTGCTTATTTACAAAAATAATGTTTAATGTTTTAGCTTTCAGTTTCCGAGAAAAACTTTTTAATACAATAAAAATTACCGACGGACTATATAATAATAGTGGTATCAAGAGAAAGACGTCATTTTTTGTGAGTACATATGTTAAACTTTGCCACCATTTTGATCTCTACAAGATTCTCTTAATGGGAAGAACTTCAATTCCCCTGAAGCCTGTAAAGACCCCTTGGACCAATTCCTCAACCAGAAAGATGCCGCATTCTGGGAGGAATAAATCTTGAAACTGTTTCAAAGATGGTGAAAGGTAAAGGAACATGATGCCCCATATGCGGTTGAATAAATTTATGTATAAATATCTGTATATTGTCTTTGGAATTCACTTAAAGCTTCGGTTCCAACCCAATAGTTCTATAATAAAATAATTGGCAATGTAATTCTATAGAAAAACATTTGTAATACATTTGAGTCTTGGAGTTGAGGAATTTTGACTCGACACTCATATCTAATGGATTTTACACCTTCAAATCTTCATTTCACTTTATTAATAGGAAAAAATTCTTAAACTAAGGAACTACCAAATATTAAAAAAAACCTATACAAAATTTTAATGACTCCAAAACAAAACTGCTCTCTATTAATCATCTGAAAGACCCCTTACTACCTTCCTTCAGCATGGCTAATCTCCAGGAAAGTGACTCATTATACATTCTCGTTCTTAGCTGATATGGAAAGACTATACTAAAGTTGGTTCATTGTGTCATGCTAGACAATTTTTCTCTCCAGAATCTATCTTACACATATTCATGTTTAACATTTGTCCATGCTTAGAACTTTGCTGCCACATCTAGTCTGATGCTCCTTCTATATATTTAGAGATTCTTGATAAAATCCAAAGAAGATATCAGCAATATTATTGGGCCTGACCTGGCACCTCAGCTTCAGCCATTTTCCCACCGCTGTAAAGTTGCTTCCCTGTGCTTTTTCTTCAAATACTTTCATCGTAATTGTTTTGATGAGCCCTTCGCTTTGGTACCTAGCCTTTATGAATTTAAGAGCAGTACCAGATAGTAATTGGCTAGATGTAACCGTAAGTTCTATGCTAACAGTTTCTTTTCTCACACTTCTTGCTTGTGAAACACTCAGCTTCATGCTTTCCGTCAACTTTGACCTTCAAAAATTTAAATTCAATTTCCATCATTATCGACTGTTTTCCTGATCACTCTTCTTAATAATTTTTGTTTTCTTTCACACCTAATAAAAACTGATGTCTCAGTGGCATTACTGCCTTGCTTGGGGGTGAATTTGATTAAAAAAAAGCAATAACAGCAAAAAACAAAATGAATCGGAAGTACAACAATCTGGTATGGAGGATCATATTTAAAGAAAGAAAGCCTTATTCTGTTTAGGGTGAGGTTCAAATAATAGATAGGAAACATCACTGGAGAGTGAGAAAATTGAATTGAATTAGTATATATTAACTCGTTAGACACCTGTATTAGTTAGGCCAGTGTTTATGGCAGTGGAGTTTGGATTTCTTTGCTCAGAAAAGATAAAGCCAGACAGCAACTCCAAATATAAATATGGAAGCACCTTTGCTACAAAACTTGCATAGAATGGAATCATCTGTGTGGCTTGCAATGCTGGGAATAAGCTGAGTTGGCCAGTGTATTCATAGCACTCTTTTCTGTTCATGTGTTTCTCAGTAGAACAAAAAAGACACTCTTTTTTATATTCGGAGTTGTTTGTACAGCTGAAGAAGACATGAGATTGGACTGGCAGGGACAATTTGCACAAAGAATAGATAGATAGATAGATAGATAGATAGATAGAAACAAACAGACTGAGATAGATAGATAGAAACAGACTGAGATAGATAGATAGATAGATAGATAGATAGATAGAAACAAACAGACTGAGATAGATAGATAGAAACAGACTGAGATAGATAGATAGATAGATAGATAGATAGATAGATAAGAAGGAATTGAGATAGATAAACAGATATGAACAGAATAGGAACAAAGTGAGATAGATACACACACACACATACACACACACACACATATATATATACATATATATATATATATAGAGAGAGAGAGAGGGAGATATGAATGTATTGAGATAGATAAAAAGATATGAACAGAATGAGATAGCTTGGGGTCAATGTAGATAGATAGATAGATAGATAGATAGATAAGAAGGAATTGAGATAGATAAACAGATATGAACAGAATAGGAACAAAGTGAGATAGATACACACACACATACACACACACACATATATATATATACATATATATATATATAGAGAGAGAGAGAGAGGGAGATATGAATGTATTGAGATAGATAAAAAGATATGAACAGAATGAGATAGCTTGGGGTCAATGTAGATAGATAGATAGATAGATATAAACAGAATGAAAGTGATAAGGACAGACTGAGTTAGCTAACTAAATAAACAGACTGAGATAGATAGATAGATAGATAGATAGATAGATAGAGAGATAGAGAGATAGATATGAACAGACTGAGCAAGAGAGATAGATATGAAAACAGATAGATGGATATGAACAGATTGAGATAGATATATAGATATGAACAGATTGAGATAGATAGATAGATGCACAAAGGAACACAAAGAATAACTTCAATCATTAGAACTATTTAATGATGATCATAATATTGACAAATTTAATGCTTGTTGCATCTTCAATGGCGTATGACTGAATGATTAGATCATTAGCATTAAGATCTAGGTTTCAAATATCACCATTGTCAAGGAGGTGACTCTTTTATAATATCAGACTGAGAGAATGAATCTAGCAAGTGGCACTGTTGTTTTATTTTTAGTATTATAACATTGTCCTCTTTAAGGCAAGAATCAAGTGCTAGCTATCCTCAAAATTGGTACTCCTTATCACTACTATTTCATTCACATCACACACAACATTCACCATAACCATTTGAACAGTAACCCTCCACATCTTATACTTTTCAAGTGATGTGTCAATTGTTATATATTCTCCTCATACTCATAATCTACACTTGCTACCACCTCCGGTTTCATTCACATCACAAACATCATTCATCATAAACATTTTAACAAGAACCCTCTACAATCTTCTCCTTGTCAAGCATCAATTGATATATATCCTTCTTATGCCCATAATCATCATTTTCTATCACTTCCTGTTTCATTCATATCACACACATCATTCGTTATAGCCATTTGAATAGTAACCCTCTACATAGCATCCTTTTCAAGTCAAGCATCATGTCACACACATCATTCGTCATAGCCATTTGAATAGTAACCCTCAACATAGCATCCTTTTCAAGTCAAGCATCATGTCACACACATCATTCGCCATAGCTATTTGAATAGTAACCCTCTACATAGCATCCTTTTCAAGTCAAGCATCATGTCACACACATCATTCGTCGTAGCCATTTGAATAGTAACCCTCTACATAGCATCATTTTCAAGTCAATCATCATGTGAAGCACATCATTCGCCATAGCCATTTGAATAGTAACCCTCAACATAGCATCCTTTTCAAGTCAAGCATCATGTGACAAACATAATTCGTCATAGCCATTTGAATAGTGACCCTCTACATAGCATCCTTTTCAAGTCAAGCACCATGTCACACACATCATTTGTTATAGCCATTTGAATATTAACCCTCTCCTTAGTATCCTTTTCAAGTCAAGCATCATGTGACAAACATAATTCGTCATAGCCATTTGAATATTAACCCTCTACATAGCATTCTTTTCAAGTCAAGCATCATGTGACACACATCATTCGTCATAGCCATTTGAATAGTAACCCTCTACATATTATCCTTTTCAAGGGATTCTCCTTATCTCCATAAGCATTACTTCCTACCACCTCCTGTTCCAATCATATTGCGCATCTTCTTTATCACAACCATCTCATCAATAACCCACTACCTTGAGTGACTTTTGAGCCACTTATTGGATGAACATTAGTATACAAAACAAAGCACCTGAAAAGAAAACTATTGTTTTATTCAGGATTTGTGAATGATATTGGGTAGAATGTCATCAATCACTTAGATAAGAACAACCTCTTGACCGATGAGCATTATGGGTTTTGATCCGCTGCTAATTCTCTAACAACCATTAAAATTAGTGAGGAACTTGACGTCATTACACCTCGAGGACCATAGCATTAGATATTTCAAAAGACTTTGACAAGGTGTGGCAAAATGATTTGATACTCATGCTCTCCACCTATAGGATCACTAGAAAGGTCTTCTCAGTTATAAAGTGCTTTCTATCAGGTTAGTCCCTGAAGGTTCATATCAATTGTCAGTCCTCCGCAGCACTGACAGTCAACACAGGCATCGCCTAGGGGTCACTTCTTGGACCAACCCTCTTTCTGATTTATATAAATGATTTGCCTAAGTATATTCTCAGATTGTTTCTATACACTATGACATTGACACTACAATATACGGGTGCACCACCAAAATTCTTGATGATCAGACATTGGCACCTGATCTCTGATCTGATCTAGCACTAACTTTCCAGTAGGGGAAAGATTGGCTAGTTACATTCAATGCCTCAAAAACCAAACTAGTTACATTCCACCATCACCCTAAACTACTGCCTGTCATGATGAATGGATGTCTCTTTGGGTAGGCTCCATGTCTTGAGGGACTATTGGGCCTTAAACTCACAGTTGACCTCAAACGAAACTCGTATATATGATCTATCACTAAAGATGCAGGCAAAATGGTCAGCTCCCTGTACCGCTCCAGTAAGTACCTGGCTCCTCATGCTATCCTCTGCCTTTACAAAAGCCAAATAAGGACAAGTACGGAGTACTGTTGTCATATTTGGGTAGGGGTTGCCCTGTCCTCATTTTCCAGTCTCGATAGAGATCTAAAGTATCTCCAAGTCCTTGTGAGTGACAAATTATTTTCCACCCTCCAACGTCTCTCTTGTAGGTGGGATGTGGCAAGCTTTGCACTGCTTTATTGCTGCTTCTATAGAAAGCGTTCCAATGAACTACATTCCTTTGTTCCACTACTCCTAACCTTCACTTCTAGGACCCAACATGACACTTACATTGTGACAAACCATCCATATTCCCTCTGTGTTCCATTTGTCAGACATAAGTTCTACTCGAACTGCTTCTTCCTGTGAACCACTGCTCTGTGGAACCAACTCCCAAGAGGATGTTTCCCCAATCATTATAATCTTAACCTGTTAACCTGGTTACCTATTATCTGCTACTCCTATCCATATAAGCCGCCTTCTAATTTAACCCTCTACCTCGAGTGATCCCTGAGACCTGTACAAAAAGCCATCGTCACAACTAATAGGCATGTAGAAGCTCTTTAGATTTGGTTTTGATGGTGACTCCATAACAACACCCGTTTCCCAGCAGCCTGGTCACTTGTGAGGGTGCATCATCCTGAAAGATGCTCAATGACTGAAATGCTTATGAGAGAAATATGTCATGTTGAATTTGCAATCTGTGGCCAGTGGAAATAGTGCAACTGTCATTGAACCTTCAAAAATGCGACCTACTTTCTAGACACTCAAAGTAGATAGGCTGATAGGTTGCGGAAACAATTTATGATGGCTAAACCTGTAAAAGGAAAGAAAGAAGAATCTGCAATGTTATCAGTCCTGACCTGGCATCTCAGCTGCAGTCACATTCCTACTACTCTAATGTAACTTCCTTTTTCTCTGTCCTGTCCTAATTCTTTTTATCTTCAGGAATACCAGTTTCCTTCAACAACAAATGAGATAGGGCCAGATGTAGATATATAGATATGAACAGATAGGGACAGATTGGGATAGGTAGATAGATAGATAGATAGATAGATATGAACAGGATAGGGACAAACTGAGATAGAAAAACATATATATATATATATATATATATATATATATATATATATATATATATATATATATAAGAGAGAGAGAAAGAGAGAAAGAGAGAGAGAGATGACTATTGAGATAGATAAAAAGATATGAACAGAATGAGATAGCTAGGGGCTGATGTAGATAGATAGATAGATAGATAGATATAAACAGAATGAAATAAATAAGGACAGACTGAGATAGCTGACTAAATAGATATAAACAGACTGAGATAGATAGATTGATAGATAGATAGATAGATATGAACAGACTGAACAAGAGAAATAGATAGATAGATATGAAAACTGATATATGGATATGAACAGATTGATATATATATATATATATATAGAGAGAGAGAGAGAGGGAGAGAGAGAGAGAAAGAGAGAGAGAGAGAGATATGAACAGACCGAGTTAGATAGATAGATAGATATGAACAAACTGAGATAGATAGATAAATAGATAGATAGATATGAAGAGACTGAGTGTTGCATAAAATAATTTCCTTGTCTTAAACACCAACGTCTATAGACTTTTGAAATTCTTTCCTCCAGAATCCTAGATTCTTTCAAGAAAGAAAGCATTTGTTTCAAACCAGACTTTTTATATTTTTTTTTATTGCTAATAATGTCGATTATATTTTTGGCAAACAACTTTAATGCCCGCTATGTTTGAACAACCTTTTCTCCCCTCTCCAAATATGCAGTATGTCTTTCCAAACCACATTGAAAAGCACGAAACTACTGCAAGATGCATTTCCCTGCTTTCCAAACTTGTCTCGCATTACAAAGACTCTTCTAAGTTTTTAACTTAACAACCGAATGAGTCTATGCTCAGACATTCCCCTTTCTCTTGCTGACTTCGGGGTATGGCAATTTTGGGGAAGAGATTTATTTCCCCTGTGTATAAGTGGTGGGGTTGGGAGATGGGTGGAGCTTATTTGCTGCCGAGGCAGGTCGTAAGTTTCAGGCTAAATCAGTTCCTACTATTGAAAAGCAATTTTCTGCAGTGCACAGGCAACAGAAAGTGAAGATATTTTGTAGATAATTCTATGCATCATATGCTAAAATAGTTTTCAGTTCAAGGGAGGGATCCCAACCAAAAGTGCTAGGGTTTCAAAATATTTATGGTTTCAAATGAGGAACATGAGAATGGGGCTAAAGTATTTTTTCCTACTGTTTCTACTTTTAGATAATACATACTTATTAGTATTTAAGAAGAGTAGCATAGTCTGGTAGAAGGTCATGAAAGAAGAGCACCAAGTAAAGGTGAAATTCATTATAGAAATCTTGGTCTGTGAGATTAACCTGTTATTCATAATTGCATAACAAGGCATTTCATCTTTTCTATCTATTTCAGTTTCAGATCTATCTATCTATCTATCTATCTAATTCAGTCTGTTCATATCTATCTCAGTCTGCTCATATCTATCTATCTATCTATCTATCTATCTATCTATCTATCTATCTATCTATCTATCTATCTATCTCAGTCTGTTCAGATCTATCTATCTCAGTCTGTTCATATCTATCTCAGTCTGTTCATATCCATCTATCAGTTTTCATATCTATCTATCTATCTATCTATCTATCTATCTATCTATCTCAGTCTGTTTATATCTATTTAGTCAGCTATCTCAGTCTGTCCTTATTTATTTCATTCTGTTTACATCTATCTATCTATCTATCTATCTATCTATCTATCTTATTCTTATCTATCTTTCTATATAGCTGTCTATATATCTACCATTTTTTAATCATTTCACCCCAACCTAGGCAACAAAGCCACTAAGATGCAGGGCTTACTGAGTGTGAAAGAATATAAGAAAAACAAAAATGTTATTAAGGAAAGAGAACAAGAAAAGAAATGGACTTAAGAAGACAGAAGATAAGGATTGATATTGCATTAGAATTTTTGAAGACCAAAATTGACTGGGGATGCAATAAGCTGGAGGAGGCTGCCACAAGTGAGAAATAGAAGAAAAGAAACTGTTAGCATAGAATTTATGGTTACATCTAGCCATTCCAACTGTAAAATGATGGGACATTTCTGCCAATCTGGTACTTTGCTTTAATTCATATGAGCTAGATACCAGAGAGGAAAGTTCATCAGAACAATTAACATGAAAGTATGAGAGAGTCTATCTCAGTCTAGTCATATCTATCTATCTATCTATCTATCTATCTATCTATCTATCTATCTATCTATCTATCTATCTATCTATCTATCTATCTCTGCCTATTCATATCTATCTATCTATCTATCTATCTATCTATCTATCTATCTATCTATCTATCTAGGCCTATTCATATCTATCTATCTATCTATCTATCTATCTATCTATCTATCTATCTATCTATCTCTGCCTATTCATATCTATCTATCTATCTATCTATCTATCTATCTATCTATCTATCTTATTCTTATCTATCTATCTATCTATCTATCTATCTATCTATCTATCTATCTATCTATGCCTATTCATATCTATCTATCTATCTATCTATCTATCTATCTATCTATCTATCTATCTATGCCTATTCATATCTATCTATCTAGGCCTATTCATATCTATCTATCTATCTATCTATCTATCTATCTATCTATGCCTATTCATATCTATCTATCTATCTATCTATCTATCTATCTATCTATCTATCTAGGCCTATTCATATCTATCTATCTATCTATCTATCTATCTAGGCCTATTCATATCTATCTATCTATCTATCTATCTATCTATCTATCTATCTATCTTCACCTTGCTAGTCTTCAACATTGCCCCAATTAGGAGGCAACTAGTAAAAACCCTCCTCCCACCATGCTTTATCTTTACAAATGTCAGCTCAGATCAAAACTGGAACATTGCTGCCATGCCTGGGCTAGAGCTGACATCCTACCTTTCTAGCCTTGACAGAATTCAAACGAATTTAGGTAGCCTCATGGATGTATTATTTTCCACCCTACAACCTCTCTTCCACAGATAAAACATCGCAAGCCCAGGGAAAATATTCTGTGAACCTACATTCCTTGTTCCATCCATTCAAGCCTTTAAAACTATGACCAGCCATGACATGTACGCAGATTCAAACCATCCTAATCCCATTCAAATTCTATTGGTAAGAAGCCAATTGCATTTGGACAGCTTCTTTCCAAGAACCGCTATTTTGTAGAACAGGCTCCCGTGAGTGTGCTTCCCTAATCACTACACTCTAAACCTCTTCAAGTGTAGGGTCAACCATTATCTATCCTACAAATCCTCATAATCTAAAATCCTCATGCCCATAAAACAACCCCATTCAGTAACCCTCTACATTGAGTGACTCTTAGGCCTGATTGGGTGAACAATAACATGAACAAAAAAATTAAAAAAAAACAAACAGTTGTGAGATTAGCTTGTACATCATTACTTAACAGCTGACTACCATATCTATTAGGAACGAATAATAACTGGCGCCACAGGGACAAAATGGCACAATAATCAATCAATATCCCATGTCAGCCAAAACAATGAACACATGATAATGACCAGAGGGTACTTGGTTGAAACATATTTATAAGAACATCTATAAGAAAACAAGATGAGCACAACAATTAATTTTGTTTGTTTTTATTTAATGGCATATCAACTTATAGGTCATTTAATACCAAAATTTTAATTTTCTTGGGAGCTTTAATATTTATTTTTTTATTTTTTTACAATAATGTATTATGGTCATTTTTCTTTTTCAAAAGATGTATATGTTGTAGCATACCTACAGATGATAATGGGTATGTCCCCATTCACATAAATACAGTAGTAAATACTGTATGTTGGTCTGCAGTTGGAGATTCATTGTGGAATTCACTTGACTCACTTCTAGCAGTTGACTACTTCTCTCCGCGCCACTGGCAAATCTTATATGTGTTGTTCTTGTCCTAAGTATTATTGTTCATTACCAACCTTCGTTTGATTATTCTATTCAGTAACCTTCCCTACATTACAACAGTATTGCCGGTAATTTATTTTTATTGTGAAAATGTATTACTGGTATTTTTGCTATAAAAATGTATTTTTTATTCATAGTGTTTTCACCTCAGTTTGGGGGTTCACTATTTGCCCATAGCTGGGACCCTAACAGGTGCTGCCACCCCGGCTTAAGGTGGACCTGGGAACAACAGCATGTAAAAGATGGTTCCATGCACCTCAAAAATTCCTGATCAGAAGCCTTGCCGCTGAATGTAGTTTATCATTATATCCAGGACAGAACAATAATTAATGTATGTTGAAAGGAAACTAATCCTTCTTCTTTTTTGCAATTAGATATCATTTCTGCCTCGTTAGGTGCCTTTCGTCTTCCGTTGTTGCCTTAACATTTTAATTTACTGCTGTTTTTCAAATAATACTGATCTTAGCTTTATACTTCACAATATCCTAAGCCAGATAGACAGTAGTACACATTGGCAGACATAGAGACCTAGAGAGTGGTCGAGAGTGTTGATCTGCCTCAAGCGGCAAGTTTTTAGGTGTTGCAATTAGGTGAATTAGTATAATGCAGTAGCTTGCAAAAATAGTTTCTCTCTTTTCATTTGTGCCATTTTTACCTAAATTCACTTTATGTAAGTACCTCCATTAATTCGCTGAAAAATGGAGCATATCATGATGAAAGAATGTCCCAAACTTGATAAAAACAAAGTTTTATCATAAAAATCTTTATGTTATTATTAAGAGAAAGGACCAAAGTATTTTTGATTATTTTATTAAATTTGTGGGGTCAGTCTACCTGGATTTTAGGTAGAAAAATAAAATCCGAGTGTTGTATCCACAAATACAACATAAAATAAAAACATTTTAAGGAAATGCTCTTTGCAGAAAAGGAAGAAAACTAAGCTGAATATGACAGTAACATTTATAGAGTATCACATATATTTACATGTTGAAAACAAGTGTTCTTTGTTGTGGCCATGAAGAGACCAATAGATTGAGTGTTCAAAATGATTTTTGTTGCAAGTGAGTCTGCAAAGTTTGAAGTTATTTTGTTGCAAGTGTGCCTGCAAAGTTTGATTCAAAGTTATTTTGTTGCAAACGAGTCTGCAAAGTTCGAAGTTATTTTGCTGCAAGTGAGTCTGCAAAGTTCGAAATGATATGTACGCCAATATGTGTGTGGGAAACACATGCTAATAAAGCACAGCAAATAAAGAGAAACTGAGACAAAACTTACTTTTAATGTGGTTTTGTATGTATATAGATCCTCACTGACTGTTGCGTTGTCATGGTAACATGTTTTGTAGCTGGGCCTGTTCGCTGACCGTTCCATTTCAGACCTATTGCTGACTTTTCTGTTTCAGGTATGTCCCTTGACTGTTGCTGACAAGACGTTTTTATGGCTTATGGTGAGTTTGTAACCAGCTCATGAATTCTGAGTTCCATGCGAGAAGGTATTAAGTAACCTAACCTATTTCCAGGTCACTTCAAGTTCAACTACATAGACATCATAGAGAGCACAGCACATGACTTATCTTATTCAATCAGGTTCAAAGTGTTGGAGTTTTTGGGTACACTGGTATACTAGTGAGCCAGCCAAAATGAGCTGACTCATTTTATAGTTCACCAATATAAGGTTAACCAATCAGAAGGCTCAAAATATTCAATAGGGCATGTATAAAGGTGGCCATGTTTTTCCCAAATATGCACAGCCAGCCTTTGATATTGAAAACTGAAGAATTACGGAACAGCTGCTGGTGGTATTGGTGATATAGTCAGATTCAGTAGAGTGTCTGACCCGTGAGTGTTAACCTTTAACGTTGTTTCATTGAACAGATTACATACTGCGCTGTATTCTATATTCATAGACTCTGGTGAACATGGTCAACACAAAGAACTTATTTAATTTCAGAGCCGTGTTTTGTACAGAATTGTAAAGTTTTTCCATATCTACTGATTTTTGTAGAATTTATTTCTAGGCATCTCTTATTTGTTTTGTGCTTCTCTTATTGGCTATAAAATATAGGAGTTTATATCCTATAATATTTAAAATCCTTTATAGCATGTTCGAAATTTTGGTTACTTCATCAGTGGATGTACTATAAAGTAGTTTAGCCAACTTTTGCTATATTCTTGCAAAAATCAAATAATTGTTGGATTTTAATGAAACTTTCAGGAATTATTCACAAATTAATTAAATTATTTATTTTTAAAAATATTTTTACTAAGATTTTCTGAAAAAAGAAATATTTCTAAAATAATTTTATTCATTTGGGAATAAATCCTGGAAGTTTCATTAAAATCCGACAATTATTTGATTTTTGCAAGAATTTCCATATCAATGTGTTTTTCATTGCAAAAAAGTCGCCAAAGTTTCCTACATTAATCTTTGGCCACTGTGCCGACGTAACAAAAACAGGATTTTTAACCAAAATTTCAATCGTTCTAAAAACCAAAAAAAAAAATATAATTTAATAATCAAAAAATCCTTTGGTCTTTCTTCTTAATGATAATATAAAGATTTTTGACAATAAAACTTTTATTTTTATTAAGTTTGGGGCATTTTTTTCTCATCAATGTATGCTAATTTTTTAGCAAATCAGTGGAAGTACCGAGTTTATATTATTGTTAATATATAGTAACATGAAATCAATCAAAGGATTCAACCAATAAAAAAAAACACTTTTTTTTAGATTTATGGACTAATAAGAATAAGTCTCAGAAACAGCTTATTTGATCCAAATTAACCTTTATGTAAGAAAAACTGTCTAACAGTAGAGTCAGAGTTGAGTCTGTAATTTGTCTCTCCGTGCCAGAGACACTCACATGTGTACATAAACACAAACACACTCACACACACACACACTCACACACACACACACACGCTCTCTCTCACCGAACAGACAGGCCACTCAGTCAAAGCGAGTCAACTGTCCACTTTGTAACTTCTCCACACACATATATTCATACATTCGCAGTGGTTTTTTTGGCTTGTTTGTATGACTTAACAGCTTCATGGCTGACTGTAATTTCTTGTTCAATAAGAAATATACATTTACACTTTGTATCATTTGTTAATAATAATTATTTCAACTGTTATTGAAACCATAACCTTTGTCTTCTTGTTCCTTTGTTCATGCATCAGGCTGTTATGAGATTGTACTGATGACATGTTGGACTTGCCTGAATATAATTCTTGAATATATATATATATATATTTATTGTTGTATATTTATTGTCATTCACAGACAGACTGTTTCACTGTATCACAGCTCATCAGTGTGGCTAGACACCCAGTTGCCTCTAGCTAGGATTGAAACCCAGAGTTTCTACTCCTAAGCTGTTGGTGCATAGCAAGGATGAAGGTGAATTTAAGCGTATTTATTTTTAGATAAAATATATATGTATATATATATATATATATATGTATATGTATATGTATATGTGTGTGTGTGTGTGTGTGTGTGTGTGTGTGTGTGTGTGTGTGCACATAATTTTGTTTGTGGGTTAAAAAGACATTGTCAGCCCTGCAATGGAAATATATAAATTACAAACAAATCATAAACAAAATGGAATACAGCAAGTGTCAACAAACACGATAAAATGCTCTTGTATAAATTTCAGATAAAAATTGTATATTTTAAAGAACATATTTGGATACAGTGATAAAAGAGCCACATGGTCAGTCAGAGTGCTGTCTCCAGACATCTGCTTCATTTGGCTGTCGAAGGTGGATAGAAAATCTTTTAGTTCTGTTTCATTTGGCGACAAAATGCCTGTTCCAGTACATGATGGGAGTTTCATATTTATTTAACTATTTTTTTTATTCTTGAACTTTTTCTTTCTTTATTGTTAATTATCATTCTTACTTATATTTTAAAGTAATTTTATTACTTAACTGGTCTTTTCCTTTTATTATTAATTATTTATTATTTTCGTTTCTGTTGTGTCCTTGTTAGGGGCCAGAAATAAAGACTCAAGAGAGGAATTGAGTTAAACAAATATATTAACAGAAACACTAATACAAACATATACAAACGAGTGTGTTACAGGAAGAGTGTTCGGTTGGATTGTCAGAGCTGACTGCTGGAAACTTACCCCTCCAAAAGGCAGTACCTGCTCCTATTTATAACTGGGAAAACAATGTTAATTCATCATTCATATAAGGTGTTTGTATATTTTAAATGGCACCAATAGTGAATGACATTCTGCTGTTCAACAGAAAGAAACTATCTAGGATACAGGAGGCAGGCTAAAGGAGCTTACCTATACTTTTAATGTTAGCCAAAGGTACTGTGAGAATGTAGGCCTACCAATTAGGTTATGGTCACTGAAAATGCATGATTTTTAACCTCATGGATAAATTACCATAACAGTTTCATATTCCTACATTGCCTAATATGAAATGTTAGATGTTGTTTAGTGATTGATTTGTTGCTATCACTACGAGGCCAGCACATTTCATCCAAGAGAGCGAATTCCTATAAAGTCAAAACATCAACCTAAAATATCAAGTCATGTTCGTAAATAGCTTTGTCATATCGAGACTTTCATATGGAGGTCATGCATGGCACCAACCATCTTCATAAATATCTAAATTGTCAGTTGTACACAACAGCTCTCTTAAGACCAATGAATAAAAATGGCTTCAAGCATTTGAAGTACGGTATAGCAAAGACCATCTTTTTTTTTCGAGACACGTGAACTGGTACTACAGAATCCCAAACAAAGAACTGTGTTGAATAAAACAATCCACACAACCTGAAGACCTTCAACAGCAGCAACAACTAAAATGAATAGCACAAGTAACTCAAGAAGAAAATAATGGCATAATAAAGAAGTTGGCGTCCAGCACTGCTTCAAATAAAAGGTTAGGAAGGAAGCCCCCCCCCCACTCAATACTGTAAAGAGTGGTAACATCTAGTGGACTTGAGAAACTTGCTTTCCTGAAAAATTGTTTTAAGAGAAAGATTTTATAAATTTCAACTGACAGTAGTATTGGCTGCTTGGTCAATCAGTGCTGAATATTTCCTTATAAGGAAACGGCTATTAGGATTATCCTAGTTTTCTCATTCCATTTCTAATTCAGCGATAATTACAAATAACCTAAATGCCAGATGTAAATAAAAGAACGTTAGTTTTTATTTTGCTTAATCCAATCCTGATCATTATGTTGGAATTTTTGAGAGATAAAATGAGGAAAGAGGGCTTGGAGAATTTGACACTCAGATTGAAATCGTGAGGTGCAGAGTGAAACTGCAAGCTTATGTAAATGGATATCAGATTAGGAAGCAGGAAGGATGGTAAAAATCAAACATTACTAAAATCTGCAAAGGACAGGAAGCTGTGGAGAGCCACGAACGCCTATATACAGGGTGTCTAAAAAAAAATGTACTCACACTTTAACTGTCTCTAACATGCTTTTTTTTTTTTTTGGTCATCATTTTGAACATTTGCGAACATGGTTCTTCAATTACATTTTTCTTCTGTATTCGAAGCTATTCCATTTCACTCTATGTTCATAAATAAAGGTTTTCTCGTCATTCAAAGGTGAGTACATTTTTTTTGAGACACCCTGTAGATGTCAGCTCATCTATTTTATTGAATGTTGTCATCCTTAGTGAATACCATTCTTTTTGCAAAATTTGTGGACTGGCTCTACAGAATCATAAACAAAGAGCTGTACCAAATAACAGAAACCACATCATTTGAGGACATTCAACAGCAGTAACAACTAAAATGGATAGCATATGTAACTCAGAAAAAGAGAATACTAACATAATCAAGATGTTGACGTTCCACATTATTTCAAACAAAAGGTTAGGAAGGAAAACACCATCAGGACTGCAAAGATGAATAATTGTTATAGTAGACTATATTCCTGAAAAATTGTTTTAATAGAAAGATTTTATAAATTTTTACCAATGGTAGCACTGGCTGTTCGGTCAATAAATGCTGAATGTTTCCTTCTAAAGAAACAACTAGTTATATTACAATTACCATTTTGTTTTCATTCGCTTATAATTTTGTTGGTGGAAGAAAATTTATCTAGGGTCAGTAATTGATTGTCAACACCCAACAATCTAATATCGTTTTTTAAGAATAAAAATAGCATTTTTTAGAATAAAAAAAGCTTTTTTTTAAAAATTATTTTTAAATATGTTTTTTCTGTTTTCTTATTTTGTTGCCACGTCTTTATTTTTATTCCATTATTTTTTTTTTGTTGTCTGCAATAAAAACAGAATAAATTTTTCTTTATATTTTTTAGATGCTGTCCAGTTTTGGTATGTTGTTTAGAGAGGTGACAAATTCTATGGCTGCTTTGACAGCACAAATGCCAGGTACGCCACTCTCAGTTGACTATCAATTCCGATGAAAGATAAGCTAAACTTGAAAGTACCAAATATATCATTATCATCACAATGAGTAATGTAACAGCTGATATTTCAGTTCCTCATTTCTCAGTTATTTCATACAGTATACACTAGAATATAGTGCAAGATTTTATAAGTTTTGACGCAAGAAATAGGGGTTGTACTATACACAGATAATTTTTTCAAAGAGGTTAAAAATCATGCATTTTAAGTGACCAGTTGCACTATACACAGGGGTTAAAATTCATGCATTTTCAGTGACCATAACCTAATTGGTAGGCCTACATTCTCACAGTACCTTTGGCTAACATTAAAAGTATAGGTAAAATCCTTTAGCCTGCCTCCTGTATCCTAGATAGTTTCTTTCTGTTGAACAGCAGAATGTCATTCACTATTGGTGCCATTTAAAATATACAAACACCTTATATGAATGATGAATTAACATTGTTTTTTTCATTCATCTTCATTCATATGTGTTTATATATTTGAGGTATTACTTTTCCAACAGGACCCCTTTTGCCTGATACATATCTATACTATACCTATATATATATACATATCTATACTATATCTATATATATACATATCTATACTATATCTATATATATACATATCTATACTATATCTATATATATATACATATCTATACTATATCTATATATATACATATCTATACTATATCTATATATATATATACATATCTATACTATATCTATATATATATACATATCTATACTATATCTATATATATACATATCTATACTATATCTATATATATACATATCTATACTATATATGTTTCAGTTGTGTTACTTATTCTGTCATCCTCTGTTTATTTAAATTTATTTTTATTTATTATATTTTTTTTACTTTTACTGGTATTATTTTATCCATTTCATATTCTTAAAATATTTTGACAAGATGCACTGCAATATCAGATATTTTACGGTAAGTTGTTTTTCTCACCATTTTGGGGTCTTCTTCTTTATGTGCCGTGTCCCTTCAGGACGTTGACGATCATGGCTCTCCACAATTTCCTGTCTTTTGTAGCTCTTAATGAATTTTGTCTTTTTGTTATATTTCCTAAACCCTGTTCCGTCATCCATTTACTCAAGCTCACTAAGTAGGTTATGCTTTGTTTTCCTCTGTTCCTCTTGCCTTCAATCTGTCCTGTGAGTATTAGATTTTCCAATCCCTCTTTCCTCATTATGTGTCCTAGAAATTTAAACTGTCTTTTCCTGATGTTAAGTATAAGTTTCCTTTTTGTTTCCATTTTCTCTGAAACTTTGTTCTTGCACACATGTTCAGCATTTGTATAAAAAAGAATGAAAACCATTTATTTGCTATAAAATATGTTCAGGATGACTACAGTAGGCCTACTGGTATTACTCAGAAGCTGGGTGTGGTCGCATTATATATATATATATATGAAAAAATTCACAAAAAAATCAGGGGTTGCACTCAGTTACAACTCTAGGGTTGCTGGCACCCCAGGCAAGCTAAACTTTGGCACCCTTACAAGTATAATTTTTTAAATTTTCACAAGGAGAAAAATTTGAAATGTAGAATAACAAATTTATTACAATATATAACTTAATACAATTTAAAGAAAATATTCATTATCCTGCCTAAAACATTTTCTTTCTAGCCTTTATATCTGCAAATCTTTTCATGGCACTTTCTGTACCTATCTTCTTTACGAGATCATTTTCTATTGACAACACAGCCAAAGAATTTAATTTAGTCATGGATGACTGCATTTTATAAGCTTTAGTTTTGGAAGATCCCAAACACATGACACAGTGGCATGATGGCACCCTTAGCCTTGATGGCACTCCGGGTGACTGCCAGAGTTGCCACTACCTTCAATCGGCCATGGTTGTACTATACATGAATTAGGCTTATATATAAGTATATCTAGTAGTCATCATGCACAGTTTGTGTATGAGTCCATGTCGTTTGTCTTTTTTATTTTTTTTAAGCATTTCACCCCAAGCAAGGCGGGAAGGAACTAGCACGCAAGGGGTTACAGATAGTTCGAGTGAGAGCAAATAGGAATGATAGAGAAAAGTATGAAGAGAAGGATAGGGGATAGATCAAAGCATCTGGAGATGTCGATTGACATTACATTTGAATAGTTGGAGATTATAGCTATCAGGGAAACAGGAAAAGGGCAGGGAGTTCCACAGGCGAGAGGTGCGAGACACAAAGCTATTGGAGTAGAAGAGATGGCTATATTTAACAGTTTCGACAGTGAAAGAGTGAGAGCGAGATGCCAGCCTAGTTGAACGCTTAAATTCATGAAGTCTGGGAACCAGCGAAAGCAGCTCATCGGAGCAGTTACCATGACAGTATTTGTAAAAAAGACAGAGGGAGGCGACGGCACATCTGTGAGAGAGTGACTGCAAATGAGATGCCAGATCAGGGCCAATTACATTGCATATCCGTCTGGATCTTATCAAGAACCTTGAGACAAACAGAAGGGGCACCAGACCATATTTGGCAGCAATATTTCATGCAAGGGTGAATGGTTGATTTGTAGATTTGGAGGATCGACTCTGGTGAGAAAAATTTCCTGGCGCCGCACAGGCTTGATCTTTGCAGAACAAGTGCTTATACCAATATTTGTCTTCTGGCATTCGTATTTTCATTGCTTTTCATTGATGCTGTTACTTCTCTGACAGCAAGATAAATTTAAAAACTGAATTTTGTCTATTTAAAATATCACATTTATTAACAATTTTACTGGTTAAAAAAGTTTGCCAATTTCTAATCATCATGCCCACAAAAAAAGAATGGTTTTCCTATTCACTCTTTAACTACCTTCACTCCTTGGCAATAATTATTGTTTTAAAAAGCGATGATTAGAATTTTAATAAAATCTAAACATTTGTTCTTGAGAATTTACAACAAAAATAATAAAAAATTATTTACTCATTAGATTTTTTTTTATTTACACTATTTATTTATTAGATTGATTATTAGAATGGTTGACAAAACATCGGCTAATTAATAATTGATTCAAACTTTATAAAATGGCAAATAATAAGTATTTCCTTATAGCTGGATCACATATTTTAATAATTTAGTAAATGTCTATATTTCTGAGATGAGGTATTATGTACACTATACATTATTTGGACTATTGTCCTCATCTTTGTTGCCATATATATTACATTGTTTCGACTGTTGTACATTTTGGCCTTCTTCAGGTAGTTGGAATGTCGAACTAAACCCTTTATTTCGCTCACTGGCATGTGGAACTAGAACAGGCTACCCCAGTGAGTGAAAGAAAGGGTTCAGTTTGACATTCCAACCACCTGAAGAAGGCCGAAGCGTACAACGTCCGAAACATAATAAATATGGTGACAAAGATGAGGACAATAGTCCAAATAATGTAAATAGGTTAATTTAGTAAATGTTTATAAATTTATGAATAAATAATTGTTTTCATATTTATTTCTTTATAATTTGGTAAATGATAAATATTACATTGTTTTAATATGATTGTATTAGTTTTTAGGATGTTGTAAATATAAATTTATTCTTGTATTCCATCGGTGAGAAGTAAGTCCCATTGAAACAGCTCCTTTCAGCAAACCACTTCTCTGTGGAACCGACTCCCAAGTGGATGTTTCCTCAATCACTACAATCTTAACCTGTTCAAGTCTAGGGTTAACTGATATCTTCCCCTCCTATCCATACAAATTGTTCCTCCTGATGTAACACTACCTCAAGTGGCCCCTAGGCCTTGTACAAGGTGAAACTTATTGTAAGAAAAAATAAATAAACAATTTAATAATGGAAATAATTTAAAAAAATGGCAATTACTGTAACTTTTTTTTTTGTAGTGTTGATATTTTTTTATGTTGACTTTATTTAGCAACATATATACCATTTTTTGTCAAAATCCTGTGCCATCTTTCTGTCAGCTTCATAATTCCATCAAATTTTGGCGTAAGATCTTATACACTGAAAATATGGCACTAATTAAATGTTGATGCACTGCAGGCTGCATGAAAATCAATCCGTCCGTCCAACCTCTGCCTTTGAGTGAAGGGATTGTTGCTAATTCCCATTATAAGAACAACATAAATCAAGATAAATCTTTCTTACCTGGAAGTCACTTATATTAATCATCTGTTTTGCAGGTATAATATCAGCACCCCCACATAATGAGGGAAAGGGGTTTAGAAAGTTTGACACTCACAGAACATAATGAAGGTAAGAAGGGCAGAGGAAAACAGCACATAACATACCCTTATGGTAGAACATGGATTAGGAGAGATGGTGAAAAGATAAAATTTATGAAGAACTACAAAGGACAGGAAACTGTGGAGAGCCATGATCGCCCACGTCCTGATGGGACACAGTACATAGAAGAAGAAGAATCTGCACCTTATGTCTAAACATATTTACACAGATTCAGGTGGCTGTTTTGAATTCACAGTTGTCCTTCTCTTATACTGGTTCTCAACTATGTTTAGAGTGCCCAGACTACTCTGCTATTTAACCCATAGCTTTAGGGAGAAAAGATGGATTCGCAAAAGCGAATGTAATGAACTAGACCAGAATTTGAACTCAGCTTGTTCTGAGCTGTTAATCATTACACTACTTGTGCATCCATGTTCATATGACATTCATTTTGCCTCTTTAATGTCTGCTATGCACCCCTTACGACCCCTAAAATTCCTTTGGGCAGTGGGAGAAACAAATAATCCATGAAACCTGCTTTCTCAAAACATTCATTTTGTTTGTTAAGTAAGAATAAGATATGAGTGCCTTTAATCTGTTAAATGTCCAAAAAGCAAGGGCAGTAAAAAAGTTCAAATCTAGTCTCACAAATCCAAAAGGCAGGAAAGATGAATAGTATAGAATTCGGAAATCACGATTCCAACATCAAAAAGTTCAAGGGGTAAAATAAAATCGGGTAAAAAAAGATCCAACTCAGACCCTGACATAGCGAACTCACTCTTGCTCACAAACCAAAAAAATACCCACCTCCTTGTCATGAAAAGCAATGCCATTTATTGGAGAGGTAAAATTTTTGTTTGGTCACGATAGTTGGGGATGATGAAAAAAAAATGACCTTATGTTAGGCAGTAATTATCTAGGACTTATTATTTTTTCTTTTTTTTTTTTTGACAATCTGTGCACAGGACACAAACTCTTTTTGAGGGTAAGGGATTTTCCTGCTAACCACACACATTAGGAATTTTGGTAAGATTTCTACAATCAAATTATTCAATAGGAAAGGATGATTGGCTCCATGTCCATCCTCTCTACTTTGAGGAAGGGTGGGCTTTCTCTTGAGGTTTTCCTCCTCTTAAATGACCATGCCCTCCCATGCTAACGAGTTCCATCTACTCAGGGAATTCAGAGTTTTCCTTCTGGACTAGTTGCTAACCAAGATTGAAAAGCCTAATCTTTATTTTTTTTAATAATTTCACTCCAAGAAAGGTAATAAAGCCTCTAAGACACAAGGGATTACTGAGTGAGAAAGAATAAAAGAAACAAAAAACATTATTAAGAAAAATAAAAGAACCGGAATTAAGAAGAGAGAAGATAACGATTGACATCGCATTTAAATTCTTTTGAAGATCAAAGTTGACTGGAAACAAAGATGTTGAAAGAGTTCCACAAGTGGTAAATGCAAACGAAAAAAGGTTTGGGAATTCAAAGTTTTTCTTCTAGACTGGTTGCTAACAAAGACTGGAGAGCCTCATCTTTTATTTTTTTAATCATTTCATTCCAAGCAAGGCAATAAAGCCACAATATGTTACTGAGTGAGAAAGAATAAAAGAAACAAAAACATATTATAAGGTGAGAGAACAATGAAAGAAATCTAACCATTTCAAATGTTAAATGATGAGACCTAACTGCCAATCTAGTAGCGTGCTTAAATTCATAAAGTCGAGTTACCAAAGAGGAAAGCACATCAGAACAAATACCATGAAAATATTTATAGAAAAGGCACAGAGAAGATACGTTATGTTAGTGGGAAAGTAACTGAAGCCAAGATGCCAGGTCAAAACTGATAACATTGCAGATTCTTCTTTGGTTTTTCTCAAGCATCTCTAAATACATCGCAGAGGTACCAGACCAGATGTGACTGCAATAATTAATGCATGGACAAATTATTTGACATGATGCGAATTAAAGTTGTCAAACACGAATATATCCGCAGATGAATATATATAGGAAAGGCTAACATGTCTAACAATGCTACAGTCTCAATAAGAAGGTGAGCGATAAAGGTAGAAGAGATAAGTAACAGGGTTTGATAGTGAAAGTCAAAAGCATGTGGAAGAATGATCCGGGGAGTCAAGAGACAATTCACTTGGCATTGGCACAGTGAATGATTCTAGAACCCGAAGTTGGCGTATACTGACTTTCTTTACGCAAACAACATACTTCAGAATGGGATTAGACATATATCGACAGGATGAGGGCTTACCAATGGGCTCACCATTATCACCAGCAATGGCAAATCTATATATGAAATACTTTGAGGAAATGGCATTAGAATCAACACCACTAAGGCCAACCCTATGGCTGAGATACATAGATGACATCTTCATACTCTGGCCACACCAGGAAGACATCCAGCTACTTCTGGACCATCTGAACTCAATAAGATCATCGATACAGTTCACAATGGAGCAAGAAAACGATAAGAAACTAGCCTTCTTTGATGTATTCATATCTCAAACAGAGCAAGGGTTCAAGACATCTGTATACCGCAACATTCGCCAGACAATACCTCAACTTCAACTCCCACCATCCATACACTGTAAAGAAAGGGACCATCTGCTGCTTACAACATTGAGCAAAAGTCATAAGTGGTGACTGAGAAACATATCAACAAGAAATGGTCATATAAGCAGTACCCTACAATGTAACAACTACCCTGGTTATATGGTAGCAGCTCCAACAAACTGGGATAGAAGGGTACAAGAGGATAATAGCACTCAGAAAACAGTCAGCCTACCCTATGTGAAGGGATTATCGAAGAAAATACAAAGGTTTTGTGGTCCATATAATATCAGGACAATCTTCAAATGTGGTTCAACACTTTGCAAGTCAGATGCCATCTCCATAGAGGAGAACATGACTAAGAACTGTGCGTATGTCATCTAGTGTAGCTATGGTAGGAAATACAAAGGCGGAACAGGCTGCCCCCTTAAATTAAGATTGTAAAGACATTTGTTAGATCCAGTGACTAGAACCAAAGTGAGTTCAATACCAGGCCACAGCCACTTGGAGAGTTGATTTAAAAGGAAATACCTGAAACACATAGAAGAAGCATGGCATGTGGAAGTAGAACAATCTACCCTGGTGGACAAAATAAAGGGTTTGGTTTGAAATTCCAATTACCTGAAGAAGGCTGAAAAAGTTGTGAATATGGCAATGAAGATG
This sequence comes from Acanthosepion esculentum, assembly GCA_964036315.1. NCBI lineage: Eukaryota > Metazoa > Mollusca > Cephalopoda > Sepiida > Sepiidae > Acanthosepion > Acanthosepion esculentum. The sequence continues at coordinate 120,309,416 of OZ038479.1, read as the reverse complement.
AGGATAACAGTCCAAATAATGTAAATAACTTATGGTTACATCTAGCAATTTCAGCTGTAAAAGAATGAAACCTTAAATTCATAAAGTCGAGTTACCAAAGAGGAAAGCTCATCAGAATGATTACCATGAAAATATTTATAGTAAAGGCACAGGGAAGCTATGTTACGGCAATGGGGAATTGTTATTTTAAAAAATTTTTTTTTTAATTGGTATCACTCCAAGCAAGTCAATAAAGCCACTAAAATTCAAGGGGTTACAGGGTGTGGAGGAATTAGGAACAGAAACATTAGCAATGAACAGAAAGAGAAAAGAGTAATCAGGAGGACAGAGATAGCGATTGGCATTGCATTTAAATATTTGAAGATTAAAGTTGGCTGGACAGCATGAAGCCGGAAGGGAGTTCCACAAGCAAGAAATGCAAGATAAGAAACCGTTAGCATAGAAATTATGGCTACATCTATCCAGCTCAACTGAAAATTGATGAGACCTCACTGCCAATCTAGTACTGCATTCAAATTAAAAAAGTTCAGGTACTATAGTGAAGAACTCATCCAAACAATTACCGTGGAAGTATTTATAAAATAAGGGCACAGAGAGGCAACCTCATGGTGGTGGGCAAGTGGCTGAAGCTGAGCCACCAGATCAGGACCAATAATATTGCTGATTCTTCTTTGGATCTTACCAAGGAGAACTGATTCATAAACTGATGTATTGGAAGCATTTAACATTTACTAATTGCGCATCCTGAATTTTTATGATGGCTTCAAGAAACATGCCATCATTGCTTTCATTTCACTTCTGGATCATCTTGAGTCTTGCTTCTTGGAACACTTGGTAGCGGATGTTGATTTTCTGTTCAAGATCAACTATTAGTCTATATTCGATTTCCTCATCTCCAATAGCAAATTTGTTATAACTGATCAATACATTCATGTATTTGAAGGGATTAGTAATTATTAATTACACATTAAGAATTTTTACGATAGATTCATGGTATATATCATCACTGCTTTCATTCCAATTTCAGATCATCGTTTCTGTCTCAGAAAGATTTATCATGAGTCCTACTTCTTAGAACACTTGATAGAAGGTGTGATTTTTTTTTTGTTGATGATCATTCTTGTCTCAAATATGAACACCCCAGCATAAACTCCCTCATCATCAGTACACTGACCTTGGAGCAGGAGATATTTTCCAATAATCACCAGGAGTACAATTTTGTATACAAATTAGAAAAGTTCAGTAACTTCATCATTGTTAAAAATAAAAAAAAATTTAAAATACTTCTAAGCCACAATAATTTTTACAAAACCTACCCAGGCAGCAGGTGGGGTCATGACCTTTTACAATGAAAAGTTTTGATATAAAGTATTTAATGTGGTTAGTATTTACTAATTCCACATCCTTACTTTCATTCCAATTTCCATTCATAGGTTCTGTTTCGTAAAGGTTTATCCTGATTTCTACACTTGGTGGGAGATATTGTTTTTGGTTCAACATCATTCTTATCCCATCTATAAATATCTATGTCTGTCTCTCATTATCAGTACACTGCCTTGGGGTGAGAAAAGCAGGAATTCTGTTTTCTATTAGTAGATTCTAAGACTCAAGCTTAATAGTAGGAACTGTATAATAAATGCTGTTTTTAATTTATTTGTACTTCCATCTTGTACAAAATATGGCACAAGGTTTAGAATCCAGTAGAAACTCATGAGTACATGAAGCAAAGGTAAAAATTGTTCAGGATCAGTTGGAACCTCCCCTTTGGGGATGTTTCAGACACTGGGTAATGTCTCTGGCCCTCTCCTAAAGGTAGAATAATGTCTAGGTGTCAAGTTTAATAATAGCAATTGTATAATAAATGCAGTTTTGTATTTATTTGTGTGCCCATCTTGTGCAAAATATGACATAAGGTCAAGTTTCCAGTGAGAACCTATGCATACATTGACAAAGGTCAAAAATTGCTCAAGCCCTGTTGGCACTTTTCCTTTTGGGGACACCTCAGGCAACAGATAATGACCTCCAGCTCCCTCCAAGGCAAGTGGCAAAGCCTGATGGTGGTGGTGGTGGTGGATGGAGATGTTGGGTAGACTTCTTATAAAAAATGACCGCATCATAAATACAATTTTAATATTTATATTTACAAGCAAGTGCCTTATAAAGGTGGGTGGTGGTGTAAAAGTCGGTATACAGTATAGCTGGCCACTTGTATTCGAGAATACCCATCTACTAGGGCGGCTAGCCAATCCCTATTGCAGAATCTTGTTCAGGCACATTTGTGCTTATTCAACACCCACAGAGCCCACCTGTGGTTTATACTGCAACTATGCTGAGCAGACCTTAGTTACAGTTTCTGGGAAAGAGTGTGTTATCTAGCGTGATCAACAATTTGAACAAGGCCAGCATGCTCAAGCCCTCGACCATGATGACTTGTGACTTTGTGCTAGCACAGCTATCGATGGCACCCAATTGGTTCTGTCTACCCAATTTCACTCACAGGGCTTGGGTCAACCTGTGGTATGGTTTTCAAGCACTTTCCAAATGTGCTGCATGCTGTGATCGACCCCACCAGTCTGATAACAACAAGAAGTCTCCTTCCTGACAAATTGACCATGGTGAGATTCGAACCTGGGTCTCATGGTCAGAATGCGAATGTTCTAACCATTCAGCCGTGTACCCATACCGGTATACAGTAATGAATAACAAAACATGCACACAAAATGTATTATTGATTATACAAACATATCAATAATAACATCTCAATAATAAACATATTAATCCCTCAAATATTCAAACTGTTTACCCCTATCATTAACACACTCCTCTTCACCTACAAATCATTTATTATTATTATTTTTATTATTATTATTATTATTTATTAAAAAATAAAAATTGTAATGAATATATTATAATAGCAATTATGAAAATAAAAAATATTTAAAGTAATTTTAATAAATCAAATTGAAATCTCGTATTAAATGAAACCTAGAACTACTATTATATTGGTATAATTCTTTCTGTATACCTACTTTTGCAGATCCTGTATAACCCAACCTAGTAGTTCTCAGTGATAAATAATTTGCATAATCAACATTAAAAATCAAATGATGAAAATAACTCCTGTTGTTCATTTCCAATTTGGTCTTTTGTGATCCTTATAAATAGATGATTGTTTTCTTGATGGCACTTATGAATAAATTGCATAATTATTCAAATAAAGCCATTTTGTGCTCTGAAAGTGGCAACTACCTTAACATTTAGATCACAGATCGGGTAGAAAATGGAAGTAAGCAATGATGACATTCTAAATAGCATATTCTGAAAATCTAGCAAATCTAAATTTTCAGTTTTTAGATATTCATGCATTTATATTTTGTTCATAAAAAGTGTAATAAAATAAAGTTATTCAATTTGTTTTTTTAATAATGGATTTATTTCTTTTGGATTGACTGATTTTGATAACAATCACCATTTGGTAAAATACTATTTGTGATTATAATATTCCAAGTGTTCTGCATTATAAGAAAGAATTTCTCTCTCATTTGTGTCCTTGATTTTGATACAAACATTTTCACATTGTATATGAATAAATAGAGTTGATATAGTTATATAAATAGTGTTTAATATTTTTGTTGTAAATTCTCAAGAACAAAAAATGTATAAATTCAATTTCATCATGTGTTTAAGTTTTATTGCAATTCTAATCATCGCTTTTAAAACAGTATATATTGCCGAAAAGTGAAAGTATTAAAACAAGCGATGTCATGGGAAAAAAAGTTCTTTTGAGATTAGATGATGATCTTATTATTGAAGGTATGTTTGTCCATGTTTGCCCAATTTTTTTTTAATTCATTTTACGGTAAGTGTTTGGGACTGAGTTTTTATAACAATGTGATTTTAATAAACAGTTTGTTTTATATCATAACAGAAAACTCTTTGTGTCCTTGATTTTGATACAAACTTTTTCACGTTGTATATGAATAAATACAGTTGATATAGATATTTTCTTTTTTTTTTTTGCTTGAAAACTGACATTATATATTAAATATGTTGAACATTATTCAAATGGAATTTATTCAACAACCAAATTTAACAGATTTATAAAAGACATATTTACAGTCTTTGTGGAATTCAGAGATTTAATTATTTAAGACATTTACATCAGAGGAAATGCAAATGTGCTCAAAATACAGCAGATTTCATTTTATATTAATTCCCAGCATATCCACCATCTTGTTGAATGGCAACGTTAATGAATTCTAAAGTTCAGTAAGTGCATTCTGCAGTTGTTCTTGTATTTTCAAAACAGATGACTCAGAATTATTATTTTTGTTAATTATATAAATTTGGAGTAAATTTATTATCACTTTATTTTTATCCAGTTGCTATATATATATATATATATATATATATATATATATATATATATATATATATATATATATATATGTATGTATATATATATATATATATATATATGTGTATATATATATATATATATATATACATACATATATATATATACATATATATATATACATATACATATATATATATACATATACATATATATATACATATATATATATATACATATATATATATATACATATATATATATATACATATATATATATATATATATATATATATATATATATATATATATATATATATATATATGTGCATTTAGGCAGCAATCCTTCTTTCATGCACATTTCATTGAATACGACAGACAAGGTGCTTTTATTTAGTTTTTTATACAATTTCTCATGCGATCAAAAAATTTTTTCTTTTCGGATGATAAATTATATCTAAAATAAATATATCGTCTACATAACGAACATATATTTTAGGTTTAATAACTTTAGTAAAAACTTTGTTTTCAATATAGGACATATAATAATTGGAGAAGCATGGCCCGAGAGCGTTTCGCATACTTACTCCATCAGTTTGTGCGTAAATAGTACTGGCTATAAAAAGGAACCTCTAGTGGTCCAATAAAATTAAAATAAAAGCACCTTTCTGTCGTATTCAATGAAATGTGCATATAAAGCTCTTCAGTAAAATGAATGGAGCACTTTGGCTGATGGCATTTGTTTACATTTGTAAAAACAATACGCTAGATTTAGTTGTGTAACTCTACCAAGTGAAGATAGCTCTGGCTGACACCTAATCAGTTGAGTTTCAATCCTGGCTTGAGGCATTCGGATGTCTAGTCGCACTGAGGAGCTGTGATACAGCGAAACAGTACTGTCTGTGAATGACATATATATATATATATATATATATATATATATACTTTCTTTTAGGATATTACATTGAAAACATGTCAAAAACTGCTACACAATTGGTGTCATGTTTCAATGCGAAAGCAAGACATAGCAATCAGCATCACCTGTAGTGAACGATTCATCTCAGGAATTGTTGCTAATAAATTTTCTCAAACCTTGTTTATCTTCACCGAATCCAGAAATAAAGGATTACGGCCACATCACATTGAAAACACTGGTTTCCATGCACTCACCAAAGTTAAGCAACGTCAAGCCTAGATGGGTAACCGCTTGAGAATACCAGGTACTGCAAGCTCAGATGTGTGGGTGGTGTACTGGATAATAGCTTGGAATTATTAATCGGAGAACCGAGTTCCAATTCCCATTGGGTTCATTATATTCACTTCATTATGTGCAAATATCCTTGGGAAAAGGTATGAATACACCTCCAGCTATGGGTTAATTAGTAAGACTTGTATCACTCAACCATTATTATCTCCGCAAAAAAAAAAATGATTCTTACAATCTAAAATTTTCTGGCTTTAAATAACCTTCAAAGGGTTGATAAGATGTAAAAAAGAAATCAATCAATCAATGAAATACTGATTAGCTACACAGTCATGTCTTTTAGATTTATTTACATTCTCTGGAATATAAATGTATAGAAACTAACATGACCTAAAAGTGAGGGATCAATTTATATATTGATTGTAATATAGAATTTATCCCCCACTTTATATCCACATTACAATTTCTGGTTTGTTTATCAAATTTTTTTTCCGTATGAATCCATCTCTTCTCCCCCAACTATGGGTTAATTAGTAAAACTTGTATCATTAAACCATAATTATTACACAGACATGTCTTTTAGATTTATTTACATTCTTTGGAATATAAATGTATAGAAACTACTATGGCTACAAAGTGAGGGATCAATTTATATATTGATTGTAATATAGAATTTTTACCCTACTTTACATCCACATTGTAATTTCTTGTTTGTTTATCAAATTCTGATTCGGTATGAACCCAACACCTCTTCTCCAGCTATGGGTTAATTAGTAAGACTAAAATCATTATTATCCCCCACCAAAATTTTTTATAATCTAAAAATATTTTCTGGCTTTAAATAACCTTCAAAGTGTTGATAAACCGTAAAAAATGAATGAATCCCTCAAAATCAGAATTGAATAAGAAATAATTTTGCTGCAGCATATTCTTTTCAACTTCTTATTGCTGAAATTGTTAACAACATATCTGTTTTCTATGCTATTTTATTAATTGTCATACTTGAGATTGATTTAAAGAATTAAAATGTTTTTTAATACCACGAGAAGGTTGTCTATTTTCTGCATTTGCAAAATTCTTAGGAAGCTTAAAATTTTCCGGATATTCCATTCTAGAAGATTCTTTGGCATTTTCACTCTTCTGGAGCTGTGTATACCATTCTGGATAACTTGTTGGCTGTTCTGTTGCTGGACATGAAAGATTTTTGTTTTCTTGTGATATGAGATTTGGTTGGAGGCGCAATCTCTTAGAAACGTTATCACATTTTGCTCTTTGCATATCATCCATGAATTCCTCTTGGTTGGGCATATACGGTGCTGGCAAACAAGACTTTTCAAGCTGGTCTGATGTATTTTCTGAGTTAGTAGGTGTTAGCTTTGATGGCGCTTGCATCCTGGGGAATGGCATTGGGATTTTAGATTGGAATAACTTCATTGAGGATTTTGGTATCCTCATATTATCATCAGAGTCTGTCAGTTGCTGGGTGTCAGGCTGAAATGTCTTTGCTGGGGTCAAGTTACTGAAATTTTCTGGAATTTGTTTTGGTAATGGAATCTGGGATGGAGATCTGCGAGGAGAAAGAAGTTGAGATTGAGTTTGAGCAGGGGGTCTCTCAAAAATGGGTGCAGATTTTATGGAATATTGGTACGAGATAGAAGCTTCAGTATCAGGGCGCTTTATTTTCTTGTCTGGTGGTGCTTTAGGTGGAAGTAATTCTTGCTGATATCTTGGGAGGCTTTCCACAGGCACAGGTTTTTCATGTTGTTTAACTGAGCCAATAGTTTTTTGGGTTGGCATCAATCCAGTCTCATCAGAAAATGAATTCTGCAGAGAAATGGAGGATTGTTCAGACATGCTTCTTGGCATATTCAGTTTCAGTTTCTGTTGTGGGGTTTGTGTTGATTGCTTGCCATCATTGGGATAATTCTCAAGGGCTGGGTTCCTCAGTCGGGGTAGGCAGGGAATTTTGGATTGCTGTTTATGGGCTGGGATCTGCTTCTTTTTTATTGGTCTGTTTAGAAGCTTTGAGTGGGAATATTGCTTTTGGGATCTGAGGGTAATATCTTCAGGGTGACAAAAATCATCATGTACCATTGCTTTGTGCTGTTGAGGGATATCAGTATTATCTCCAGGGTGACGTGAAGTATTTTTATCTCTATTCTGAGGCTGTCCCATTCTTGAAATAGTTGGAATCAAACACTGGGATGTGTAATAATCTGAAATGAATTTAACAAAATTAAATAAAAGATTGATTCAATTTTTTTCTTTTCTAGAGCCCATTTCATAATATAGAATAGGCAGTCCTTTTTTATTTAAAAATATAGAACAGACTTTTCTTTTTTATTTCAAAGCCCATTTCATAATATAGAATAGGCAGTCCCTTTTTATTTAAAAATGTAGAACACTTTTCCTTTTTATTTCAAAGCCCATTTCATAATATAGAATAGGCAAACCCATTTTATTTAAAAATATAGAACACTTTTCCTTTTTATTTCAAAGCCCATTTCATAATATAGAATAGGCGAACCCATTTTATTTTAAAATATAGAATAGGCTTTCCCTTTTTATTTCAAAACCAATTTCGTAACATACAAGGTGTAGTAAAAGTAACGCTCTTTATTTTTAGGTTGACGTGAATAGAATGGTGTAGAGTAATCAAGTGATCATCACAATCACCAGACCTGACACCACCAGACTATTTCTTGTGGAGATGTACTGAAAGATCTTGTTTACAGACTCAAACTGAAAACAATTCCTGAGTTAAAACAAGCAATTTCTGATAAATCTTCTGAAATTAATGGAGATATGTGTCAAATGGTTTGCAGAAGTGTTACTGATAGTGTTGTATTAAACATGAAGGGAGCATTTTGAACATGAAGGGGAGCATTTTGAACATGAAGGGGAGCATTTTGAACATGAAGGGGAGCATTTTGAACATGAAGGGGAGCATTTTGAACATGTTAAATAGTTTGTTAATCATAACAAATCGTGTTCTTTTGATGTGACAACACTTACAAATTTCTTAAACTATTGTAATTTATTTTTGTGCAATACTTTTACCACACCCTATAGAATAGGCAGGCCCTTTTCAAAATATAAATGTTACTTCACTTTTATTTTTTTCAGAGGAGTAATTTATAAATAAATCTTCATTGGATCCTCGTGTTTTCCAAGCAATGATTATAAAATCCTAGTTTATTGATATAACAACATTAACTATTTTAAATCAGGACTGGCATGTATTAACTCCAGCGCCTCCTCTGACCCAAGTGGGGAAGAAGCCTGATTGGGGGCTCCAGGCTGTACTTTGTGATCCTCACTATCAACATTTGCTTTTTTTTATCTACCTGTATTTATATACAGTCACTACTATGTTCTGTAACCGCGAAAGATGAAGAACAACCCGTTTAGTTATTAGAGACATTTCATGGTTCCAGTTCTTGAAGAAGGCGCTTAGCCACTGAGGTTGCAACTTAAGTCTGGTTTCATCTATATTACTAAAGCTATTAAAACTACATCAGAATCGACCAGATCCTAAATTTTCTTTGTAGTCTTGATGAGCTGTCCTACCCTCAGTAAGTCTCCTTGCCTCGAATGCCTATTGGATCTAAAGCTCACTCCAGACCTAACATGATTGGTTGGTTTATTTGTTTAACACCATATCAACTCCAGGCTGTGCTTTGTGATCAACATTCCTTTTTTTTTTCTACCTGCATTTATATACATGACAAATCGCAACTATGCACAACTGGCTATTAAAGGATGACAAATTTTCGCAGATTTTGACGTCATTCAGGGGTCTTTTATTTTTAATGTCCAAATCCATGAATTTGTTTTGCTCATGATAAGTCTTGAAAAAACACTAATGTTGAATGTTTAATTGTTGATTTATTTAAGACAGAATAATGTATTATGACAGGTCTCTAATTTGTATTTAGACACATTGTATTTATTTTCCATTTTTCTAGTTGAACTGCTCACCTATATTGCATATGATGCATTCTTGCACATAATTAGGTTACAATAAAATGTGTATTTTATATGAATACTCAGCTATGTGCCATGCATGATACATGCTTAGGTGATCATGTATCTTTCAATACATGACTGACGAGGCAGATTTTTTCCTGTAGTAGGTTGTCATTTCTTTCTATGGCAGACCAGTTGCCATCCAAGTCTATAGAATCTGGTCTGTCCTGCTATTTACCCATAGCTGGGGGGAGAAGAAGAGGATTCATACCTTTCCCAATGGTATTAGCACGTAAGTGAATGTAATGGATTCGACTAGAATTTGAACTCGGCTCACCGATTCCTCAATCCGAGCCACTATACACTACTCCACCGTGCCTCCCCCTATATGAATACTGCCTTATGAAAATTAATATGTAGTAGAGTGGGGTGGAGTATCATAGATTTTAGTGGGGCATGAGACCCTTACACTAGCCCTGATCTAAATTACTATATTATTATTATTTAAAAACATTAAAAATCACTAACCTGGGAAATATAACATTAAGCCTGCAGAGAAATATGTTGTTCCTGCAAAATGGCTGAGGGTGAACAACTGATGAACATGTTGATGTGTTTACTTTGTGATTCTTTGATTTTTATGCTTAGCTTTATTGCTAGCTTGCTTTTTATATACAGTGATATCTTCAGTTACAGCTAAAGTGCTTTTGGAATGTCTTTATTTCTTCAGTATCTGTGTATATTTCTGAGATGAGGTATTATGTGCATTATTTACATTATTCGGACTATTATCCTCATCTTTGTCTCCATATTTATTACAATGTTTCGGCCATTGTACACTCCGGCCTTCTTCAGGTGGTTAGAATGTCGAACTGAACCCTTTATTTCGCTCACTGGGGTAGACTGTTCTAGTTCCACGTGCCATGTTTAATGGATGTCAGTTATCAGTTATCTCCTGTTAATTCCCTTCTGAAAGTTCTCCACTGCCTTAGCCGGGTATTGAACTCAGACTCTTTGGGTCCTGTCACTGGATCAAACTAACGCCTTTATCCACTGTGCCTCAAGGACACATGGCACGTGGAACTAGAACAGTCTTGATTTCTTGCTTTAAACATTGCATGCTTAAATGAACTAGAAACCTTTTTCCTGAATATACTTGATTGGGGGATGTCTAATATGCACATATGTCTTATAAGCTGAGAAATACAGTAAATCTTGCCAAAACCATTTTTTAAAATTTTATCACGAAAAGTCTCTTCAGAATGTAAGCAATCATAGCGCTCTCCATATATTCTTTTTCTTTATTATCTATGAATTGGAATGGTTTCCTGTGGCTTTCTCCATGGTTTTGATCTCAGAGTAGTCCTGTCATTTAAAGCTAGATAAGTCAGCTTATTCTATTATTTAACCCATAGCTGGTTAAGAACTGATGGATTCATACGTATTCAAAGGGCATTTGTCTTAAAGTGAAAACAACAGACGAGGACAGAACTTGAACTTGGTTCACCAGTTCCACTTTCAGTTCCAGTAACTGTTATGCTTTAAAATTAAATATCTGAAATCTGAATGCAGTTTGAATATTCCTCTAGATTTAACCTATATAAAACTAAATACACTAATTGTAAATCCAAATGTATTATTGCTCTAAATACAACCTATATAGAATTAAATACCCTAATCCTAAATGTAAATTTCTTATTTCTCCTGATTTAAACTACACCCTTGTGCAAATTAATTGAAACAAAATGAATAATTCTGTTATTATTTACTTTTTTTCATATTTCTCCAATGAGACATGACCCAGTGCACATGTTAGTACTTTGTATGTCCATTCTACGAAGTTGTTCCTTGCAGATTGACCGCGGATTCTTGATTGGATTTAAATCAGGAGAGTTTCTGGGCCAGTTTATAGTACTTTAATTTGCTTACTGGTAAGGCTTGCCAGTGTGTTCGTGCAGTGTTACAATTTTCGTACACTTCCTTGGAGTAACGTCCACCACAGACAATGACTGTAGGAAAACTAATTGACAGTCAAGACAATAGTGTCTGGGTGTAATAAAAATCTGATGCAATCACGGAGGATGCAATATTTTCAAGGCCAAACAAATTTCATCATACACTCTGAAAATAGATTCATATTACTGCACACCACTGCCTATGGCCTAATCTGAGGAAAAAATAGAAATCGATTACACCCTGTCATTCCAGTGGGTCTAAAACTCACCATATGGCGAAAGAAAGGAAACTAAAGTGGTTGTTTCAATTAATTTGCACAAGAGTGTATATAAAATTAAATACTCTAATCCTAAATCCAATTTATCTTTGCTCTAAATTCAACCCATATATAATTAAATGCCCTAATCTGCTGGACGGTCTCCTCAAAGATGAAGAAGAGACTTGAAGCAACAGAGGTATGGTTTTACAGAAGGATGCTAAGAATACCATGGATTGAACATGTGAGCAATGATGAGGTTTTGGAGAGGAAATTTATACTTAACATCAGGAAGAGGCAGCTGAAATTTCTAGGACATGTAATGAGAAAGGAAGGCTTGGAGAATCTGATACTTACAAGGCGGATAGAGGAAAAGAGGGATAAAAGAAAGCAACGCGTGACATACTTAATGGGCTTAGGCAAGTGGATGGCAGAACAGAGTCTGGGAGAAATAACAAAAAGATAAAACTTATTGAGAGCTACAAGGGACAGGAAGAGGTGGAGAGCCATGATCACCTACACCCTGAAGGTACATGGCACGTAAAAGAAAAAGAAATACAATCTATATAAAATTAAATGCCCTAACCCTAAATCCAAATTTATTATTCTGTTAAATACAATATACATAAAATTAAATACCCTAATCCTAAATCCAAATTAATTTTTGCTCTAAATACAACCTATATAAACTTAAATACCCTGATCCTAAATCCAGTTTATCACTACCTTAAATACAATTTATATAAAATTAAGTATCGTAAATCCAAATTTATTACTGCTCTAAATACAACCTATATTAAATTAAATACCCTAATTCTAAATCCAATTTATGACTGTTCTAAATACAACCTATATAAAATTAAATACCCTAATACTAAATGCAATTTTATCATTTCTCAAAATTTAACCTATATAAATTTAAATACCCTAATCCTAAATCCACATTTATTATTGCTCTAAATACAACATATATAATTTTAACTACTTTAATCATAAACCATATTTTGCTCTTAGGCATCGATAATTCAAAATTCTACCAAATTTGTATCATCCTTAAAATGAAACTCCTGCCATATGTGCCAAGCTATTGAATGTAAAATTGGGACATGAAATAATTATGACAATAATTTGTTACTTACTTGGATTTAAAACCTGTCTCATTTTTTTAAACTTTCCATTACTTCCAACTTCTTCATCACTGCCATCAAACGGAGGAGACATCGCCAGAACCAAACCACTATTGTCTGTAGATTTGGCCCAGTTACTTTCATCTGATGAGTCAGGTAAATCTGTTTCGATTAAAGTTACCTGACAAAAAAAAAAGTGGAAAAAAAAGCTGAAAAAATTTCAGGTTTATTTAATCTAAAACAAAAAGATAAAACATTAGAGTATATTTCTGAGATGAGGTATTGTAATTATTTACACTACATTATTCAGACTGTTGTCCTCATCTTTACTGTCACATTCACAATATTTTAGCCGTTATATGCTCCGGATCTGTTTATATTTCTGAGATGAGATATTGTAACTATTTACACTATTTACATTATTCAGACTATTGTCCTCATCTTTATTCTAAAGTTCAATCCCTGGCCTCACTTGGAAGTGGAAAGAACAAGTCAAATTAACTAAAACTGAGATAACAACATTTCGGCAGTTGTACACCCTGGCCTTCTTCAGGTGGTTGGAATGTTGAACTGAACCCTTTATTTCGCTCACTGGGGCAGACTGTTCTAGTTCCACGTGCCATGTTTAATGGATGTCAGTCATCAGTTATCTCCTGTTAATTTCCCTCTCCAAGTTCCTCAAGGACACATGGCACAGTGGATAAAGGTGTTGGTTAGATCCAGTGACAGGACCTAAAGAGTGAGAGTTCAATACCCAGTTAAGGCAGTGGAGAACATGAAGAGGGGAATTAACAGAAGATGACTGATAACTAACATCTATTAAACATGGCACGTGGAACTAGAGCAGTCTGCCCCAGTGAGCAAAATAAGAGGTTCAGTTCGACATTCTGAAGAAGGCCGAAGTGTACAATGGCCGAAACATAATAAATATGGAGACAAAGATGAGGATAATAGTCCGAATAATGTAAATAATGATCATAATAACTCATCTCAGAAATATAGACAGATACTAAAACTGAGATATCCAAAGGTATGGTACATGGAATTAGAACAATTTACTCCTGTGGACGAAATAAAGCATTTGGTTTGAAATTCCAACAAATATCACCTGAAGAAGGCTATAGTGTACTATGGCCGAAACATTGTGAATTTGAGAATAAAAATGAGGACAACAGTCCAAACAATGTAAATAAAAAGATCAAAGCCAAGTGAATAATAGTTTCATTTCCTCAATCATCTAAATATGGCATGATGGAGGTATAATATAAGTACAGAAAATGAAAGTGAAGGGTGCTTTTAGCACTAATGCTCTTTGGAAAAGGCATGAACCCATATACTTGTGTTCTGCAGTGTTCTGTCTTATTGCTAGATAACATAATGAAAAGATTTCCCTTGGCTGATATGACATGATGGACAAGAGATGAAAAATTCAGTGAGTGAGCGCTGGGGAAAAATAACTCCCCAATAACTACCTTACTGCCTGTGCAGGAATAAAGGAATAATAATTAAAAAGAAAAACTGTTGCACCCATTGGCAACCATGACAAAAATAGTCATATATTTCTAAAGAATTAATGGATTCATTTTTAATCAAACATTTTTATTACTTCAAGCATTATTATAGTGGACACTTGGTATTTGAAATAGATGCTGTTTAATAAGTAAAAATGAGGCAGTTATTTCAAATACAAAGTTTCCAATATAATAATTTTTGAAGTATCATATATATATATATATATATATATATATATATATATATATATATATATATATTTATATATATATATATATATATATATATATATATATATATATATATATATTTATATATATATATATATATATATATATATATATATATATATATATATATCCAAGATTTGATTTAGATTTCTAAATAGGTAATTTTTAATTTTTTACTTTTAATTTTAATTTCAAATTTTATAAATCTTTTAATATCTATGATAACCTTGCTTAGTTGTCAAATTTTTCGAATCACCCTATACTTGTATTTTGATTGGTCATTCTAGCTTATGTAACAGCGTTTTCTCCTAGCTAAGGATCGTTAATTAATTTGAAACTTTTAAAACCATTTATTCTATATTCTATATCATCACTTGATAAGACACCAGAAGTGTTGAAACAAAATGGCTATTTTTGTCGTGATTTTATAACATATTTATGTTGTAATATTCAAATAAATAATTATATATATATATATATATATATATATATATATATATATATATATATATATATATATATATATATATCAGGTGGCCTGACGATTGCATCTAGCATGAAACAGACTGTCGCCTCTAAGTGTTGACTTCTATGTTCACTTTTATATTTATATATATATATATATATATATATATATATGTATATTTAGACAGCAACATTTTTTTCAAACATCTACATCTTGCCTCCGATTGGGAGATTGTAGGTTTTGAAAATTGTCAAACTACCACTTAATTGATGTTGTTCCCAGGTTCGCCCTGATCTGAGGTGGCAGCATGAGTCAGGGTCCCAGCTATGGGCAAATAGTGAACCAAACCCAAACAAAAAAAAAAACACTATGAAAGTATAAAAATACATTTTATAGTAAAAAATACCAGTTATACATTTTTATATAAAAGCATGATCAACAATGCATATTTATAGCAAAATTATCACCAATACATTTTATGTAGTTGAAGCCATAAAATTGTTTTCAGTATATATATTCACGCCCATACATACATAAACCTTTAAAATGAAATCAATTTAGATTGAAATGGCTCCTTTAGAAGTAATACAAAACATACACACAAATATGCACACAGATAATATAAACCATATTTTAAATCAGTTAATTTATAATATTATATATAAATATACCAAATCACAACAACCAAATCACACCAAAAATACCATGGAAAATAAGGAAAACAACATCAGCCTACAACAATCAATCTACCAAAAATTGTATCCTCTGCCTGAAGGAAATTAGCTATAATTACCTTCCTTGATCAAAACAAACTACTAAATAAATGGTCAGAACTCATCGCAAAATGCAGGCACAAAAACAAATTTTTCCTACATTACTTAAAAATCAAAAACTGAAAACAAACCAGAATAAAATAAATAAAGAGAGTTGTGTAAGAGTTTGAAGAATATTTTTCCAACGTAGGAAAAATATTCTTCAAACTCTTACACAAACACTTCCCGGATTCAAGCACCCTACACAAAATATTCAACAAAAACACAGTAAAAATCAGCTACAGTTGCACCGAGAACATGGCACAAATAATAAAAAAGCACAACAGGAAAATTATCAACAAACCACATGAACAAATTAAACCCACGTGCAACTGCAGAATAAAGAATGAATGTCCCTTAAATGGTAATTGTTTACAAAACAATGTAATATACCAAACCACGATAAAATCACCAGATAATAAAGAAAAAGTATACATAGGAGTAACTGAAGGACCCTGGAAACAAAGAAATTATGTACACAAAACATCTTTCACAAATAGTAAATATGCGAACAGCACAATGCTTTCTAAGTATATCTGGGAAATTAAAAACAAAATGCAGACCACACCAAAAATATCTTGGAAAATAAGGAAAAGATCATCAGCCTAGAACAACCAATCAAAAATTTGCAAATTTGCTTGGAGGAAAAAATAGCTATTATTACCTTCCCAGACCAAAATAAATTATTAAATAAAAGATCTGAGCTCATCTCAAAATGCAAACAGGAAAACAAATTTTTACTATGTTACTTAAAAACTGCAAATGAAAAAAAAAAAAAAAAATAAATAAACAAAATGACAATAAAATAAGCAAAATAAATTAATCCAACCTGTTAGAATAGATGAAATAGAATAAAAAATATGAAACAAAATCAATAAATAAAGTAAATAATAAACAAATTAGCAAACTATTATGACCAAAATATTAGTTAGACTATAAAAATCAAACCAAAAATCGGACAAAAAAAATAGCTGTAACTGTTATATAACGATAAAAAATAAATGAATAAAAAAAAAATAATATACTACGTTACTTAAAAATTGAAAACCAAAAAGAGAAAATATACAGTATAACAAATAAATAATAACAATTAAAATAAATTGATCTAAATACATCCAAATATATAAATAAACTAACAACCGATACCGATAAACTACCCGTTAGAAAAAACAAATAAAGATAATCAATCCAAATAAATACATGAAGTAATAAACAAATTAAAAACTGTTCCCGCCAAAATCATAGTTAGAACAAACTACAACAATCAACCCCAAAACTGAACAAATAGCTTTAATTATCTTCCCAAACAAAAACAAAACTATTAAATAAGCTGTATAAACAAATTTTTACTACGTTAATAAAAACATCAATCAAAATAAAAATAAAAAAAGATAAGAAATAAAAATAAAAAATAAATAAAAACAAGTAAAATAATTTAACCCAAACAAATAAATAAAGAAATAAATGACTTCTGGTAAAATAACTGCCAAAATAGACTACCCACAATGCACCACTGACCCGTATACAAAAATAACAGCACTTGTGGCCTGACAATTGCATCTAGCATGAAACAGACTGTCGCCTCTAAGTGTTGACTTCTATGTTCACTTTTATATATATGTATACATTAGAGTCCTTTATATATATATATATATAAATATATATATGTAAAGGACTCTATATATATGAGAGTCCTTTACATATATATATATATATATATATATACCCAAGTTTAGGATTGGTATATACGGAGTGAATTCCAATAACCAACAATTACTATTCTTTAAAGAGTGCTCAATACAAAGTAGAGCAGATATAATTATTTATTTGAATATTACAACATAAATATGTTATAAAATCACGACAAAAATACCAGAAGTGTTGAAACAAAATGGCTATTTTTGTTGTGATTTTATAACATATTTATGTTGTAATATTCAAATAAATAATTATATATATATATATATATATATATATATATATATATATATATATATATATATAAAGGACTCTAATATATATATATATATATATATGTATATATATATGTTCAGACATGTTTTGTTAAATAATTTATAGATGTTCTGTCTACTTATTTTTGATAAGATCCTTTCATATTTGTGAATAAGCTTTTTTGTGCAGTTGCTAAAAGATGAGAGGAAAACATTGTATTGGCTCATGTTGTATTTATTTCAAGTACTTTTGACACAGCATAATATCATCATCAGGGTATTGTTAAATATAGAGTAAGTATTTAGTGTTCATGGTTGTGGATTAATTCCTGACCACTGACAATCCCTTTTGCCTCATTTGCAATGCATTTCTATAGTAAATGTTTATACATTATACATATAATAGCCATATTCTATCAGTAATGCTTGGATTAATTCCTGACCACTGACAATCCCTTTTGCCTCATTTGCAATGCATTTCTATAGTAAATGTTTATACATTATACATATAATAGCTATATTCTATCAGTAATGCTTGGATTAATTCCTGATCACTGTAAAACATATTTTCCCCATTTTCAATTCACCACATATAGCTTAAGCTATGAATTTTATGTAATCAGTTGCAAAATTAATTGCTTTATCATTAAATTCTTTCCACCATGAAGAATATTTAGTTTCTTCATGCAAAGAAAAAGACTAAATATAGTGGGAGTGGCTGTAAAGATAGAAATTCCATATTGCCTGCCTCATTGTTGAAATAGTTATATATTTTGCAATTGTGCTTGATGCTGATATATGATCGTCGGTAAATCAATTACACCCAGAGCCTTTTGATGAAAAAAGCATTTATTTTCAGCAACTAATACTTATTAACATGATTTACATTTGGACTAATGCCTTCATCTTTGTTGTTATTATCACAATGTTTTGGCCATTGTGCACTCTGACCTTCTTCAGATTTCTGTTGATTGGGTGGGAACATTGATTCACTGGAACTGTGCAAGTGATTTTGTATATGTACCAGGGTTTGAGATTAATGCTGTCCAGGGTACAATAGAACATTATTTTGGGATGACTAGTTAGTTTTCTTGGGATGATATGAATTTTATTTACACTATTTATATTCAACTTTGGTGATCATGGCTCTCCACAATTTCCTGTCCTTTGTAGCTCTTAATAGCTTTCCTCTTTTTGCCATCTTTCCCAAACCCTGCCCCACCATCTATTCATGCAAACTCACCAGATAGCTTATGTATTGCTTTTCTCTGTCTCACTTATCTTCAATATATCCTGTGAGTATCAAATTTTCTGAGCCCTCTTTCCTCATTTCAGCTGTCTCTTCCTGATGTTAAGTATAAATGTCCTTTTCATTGCCATTGTCTCTAGAACTTAGTTGCTGCCCATATCTTTGATTCATGGTATTCTCAGCATCCTTCTGTAGAACTATATTTCTGTTGCTTCAAGTTTCTTCTTCATCTTTGAGGAAATTGTCCAAAGTTCACTGCTATATAGGATAAATGATTCAGTTCAGTACTCGTTTTCTTTGTTTCTAATGATATTTTTCTATTTCTTAATACTTTGCTCAGCTTTTGGAAGGCATCTTTCACTATTGGATTTCTGTGTCGCACTTTCCATCCTCTGTTAATATGCTGCCCAAATATCTAATTTATTATGGCACCTGTTTGATTTTGGCATCTCCAATTTGTAATTTTCATGTTGGGATGCCCCTTTTGCTAATAACCATGCATTCTATCTTCTTGCACTTTTTTCATTTTTGTTGTTATTATCACATTTTGGCTATTGTACACTCTGGCCTTTTTCAGATGTCTTTTGATCCTAGAAAACTTCAGGGAATTTTGAACTGAACCCTTTATTAATTCTATGGTGGTGTGTTGGGGTGGGGATAGGTTGTTCTCATTGTTCTTTTTTTTTGTGTTTAGGGATATCTAATCTTGTTCTTATTCATTGCTACTAAGTTATGGTTTGGCCTATTTTCACTAAGTTTAAGTCAGCACTACCAGACCCAGAGATTGAACTCACAATTACTATGTCACCAAATTTCTGAACGAATGATTTAATCCTAGTAGACTATTGATATAGATTAAATGAAGGATTCAGTTTGAAATTTTCTGACAGACACCTGAAGAAGGCTGGAGAGCACAACGGCTAAAATGTGAAAATAACAACAAAGATGAGGACAAGAATCTAAAAATAAATAATGATGACTCCTCATTTCAGAAATTCAAACAGAAATTAACAAATACTTATTTTTTAAGACATTCTCCATTCTTGTCAAAGCACTTGATTCACTGGTAAATACATGGTTACATTAATAAGTTGACAGCCTAATGATGAAAAAAGTACTTGTTTTACATAATATATACATTTTCAAGATAATCTCCTTGCTTGTCAATGCACTTGATTCACTGATGAATATAGGTTTACACTGATGACATAACAAAGATATTTCGACATAATCTCTTTCTTTGTAAATGCACTTGATTCACTGCTGAATATAGGGTTACATTGATGACACAACAAATATTTTTCAACATAATCTCTTCCTTTGTAAATGCACTTGATTCACTGGTGAATATTAATAAGATAGATCGAACATTATAGAGTGAAAATTTCAGATAAAAATTCAGTAAATAATGGTACATCAAGCAACAAACTTATTTGCACTTATTGATCTACACTCATAAAGCCCAGGATTTAGAATATTGATTTTCAAAGCAGACAGGCAGGCCCTCCCCACTTAAAGGATTGGTGCAACATAATCTTCTTAACCTCATTCCATCCATTCACTAATTGTGTCATACTAAGGTAATATTATTCAATGTAGACAGACAAACTAAAAACCATTAAAGTACAGATTTTATTTTATTTTTTTTGCAGTGAGGGTCGCCCTTTTCAAGGCTCGGGAGCCACTCGAGGTAGAGGGTTACATTAGGAGGCCATTTGTGTGTATAGGTGAGGGAGATAATGATTAACCCTAGCCTTGAATAAGTTAAGATTGTGATCAGAGAGACATCCTGTTAGAAGTTGATTCTACAAGGCAGTTGTTCACAGGGAGAAGCTGCTCGAGTGAAACTTACTTCTCACCGATGGAATACAGAGGAATATGGGTGGTTCTCTAATATGTAAGTGGCATGGCATGTTCTTGCCATGAAGGTTTGCCTTGGCAGGATCAGGGAAATCAGTTCGTCCATTAAATGGCATATGGACTGCTTATGGGTTTTTAATGCTGAAATTTAATTTTCTTGGGAGCTTGGAAGTAACAAAACTATGATATGTTATTCTGCTTTCACAATTGAATACATGGTAGATAATACTTAGCTTTTGTGCATATACATGTTTGTGTGGACATAATCACTAGAGGTGGTGATACTTTTTGTTGAAGTTATATTTTGGAAGAGAGTTTGATTTTCTCTAGATATTGTAGGATATTATATGGATTAATGTTATTTGGTTGATTTTGTTTAGCAGCATATCAACGACAGGTTATTTAATGACAAAATCTAAATATGTTGAACAATTTTATGGCTTCAACTAAATATATTTTGAACACAATTATATGCCTTCAGCCACAGATAAAATGGTTTGTTGGTAATTTTAATATAAAATTGTATTGTTGGTAATTTTTTAAAATATAAAATTGAATTGATATTTTTACTATAAAAATGTATTTTTATACTTTCATAGTGTTTTGTCTTTGTTTTTTTTTTGGGGGGGGTTCACTATTTGCCCATAGCTGGGACCCTAACAGGTGCTACCACCCTGGATCAGGGTAGACCTGGGAACAACAGAAATAAAGAGGTCGTTCTATGCTCTTCAAAACTTCCAATCTCTGGTTCAGAGGCCTTGCTGCCAGATGAAGTTTATCGTCATACCCAGGACTATCAAAGTTCAAGTGGTCTACACTTGTGAATATTGTGAAGAACACAATAATCTCTGGTTTTTAGTGATTGTTTACACATCAATACTTGAAGAATTAATTCATTTAGTATGAAAATGGATAAAATGTCATCTTTTGTTGAAAGAAAAACAGAAAAAAAAATGAATTAATACGTTTAGTACATATTGCATATCAATAAAAAAAAAGGTTTATCGGCCCTAGGGTAATCAGATTTCAGTCATGCATCAATATCTGTGACACGCCATGCCATGTACATGATCAAATCATCCTCACCCTCTTTGTATTCATTGATAAGGAGGAAGTTTCACTGAGATAACGTTTTCCCAAGAACCGTTATTTTGTGTAACTGACTCCTGAGAGGATACTTCTCTGATGAATACAATCTTTTCTACAGTCAACCGTCATCTATCCTACATATCCTCATAACCTGCATTTACTTTGCCCTCTTATGTTCATACAACAACCTCACTCAGTAAACCTCTTTCTTGAGTGGCACTTGGGCATTGTATTGGGTGAATGTTTAGTTTTAAAAACAAGTGTACACCTGACATTTATGCAGAATATCACAAAATCAAAGTTTTTATAATGTAGATTTTGATTTAGGCTGGACAGTATATTGTCATTTTGCTTCTCTTTTTATTTTTCTATTTTACGACAATGAGGCAATTCTGAAAGAACTAGAATTCCTACCAGGATTTATTGTTGGCGGCCACAATCTTAACAACATAAGATATGCAGATGACACAGTGTTGATAACAAACACAGAAAGGAAACTACAAGAACTCCTACAGAAGTTAGTGAAGAAAAGTGAAA
Source organism: Acanthosepion esculentum (assembly GCA_964036315.1). Lineage (NCBI taxonomy): Eukaryota > Metazoa > Mollusca > Cephalopoda > Sepiida > Sepiidae > Acanthosepion > Acanthosepion esculentum. The sequence continues at coordinate 120,286,840 of OZ038479.1, read as the reverse complement.
AGAAAGGACTACACTACGTTAGGTATGTTAAAACGTACAATCTTAACAACATAAGGTATGCAGATGACACAGTGTTGATAACAAACACAGAAAGGAAACTACAAGAACTCCTACAGAAGTTAGTGAAGAAAAGTGAAAAGAAAGGACTACACTACGTTAGGTATGTTAAAACGTACAATCTTAACAACATAAGATATGCAGATGACACAGTGTTGATAACAAACACAGAAAGGAAACTACAAGAACTCCTACAGAAGTTAGTGAAGAAAAGTGAAAAGAAAGGACTACACTACGTTAGGTATGTTAAAATGTACAATCTTAACAACATAAGATATGCAGATGACACAGTGTTGATAACAAACACAGAAAGGAAACTACAAGAACTCCTACAGAAGTTAGTGAAGAAAAGTGAAAAGAAAGGACTACACTACGTTAGGTATGTTAAAATGTACAATCTTAACAACATAAGATATGCAGATGACACAGTGTTGATAACAAACACAGAAAGGAAACTACAAGAACTCCTACAGAAGTTAGTGAAGAAAAGTGAAAAGAAAGGACTACACTACGTTAGGTATGTTAAAACGTACAATCTTAACAACATAAGGTATGCAGATGACACAGTGTTGATAACAAACACAGAAAGGAAACTACAAGAACTCCTACAGAAGTTAGTGAAGAAAAGTGAAAAGAAAGGACTACACTACGTTAGGTATGTTAAAACGTACAATCTTAACAACATAAGATATGCAGATGACACAGTGTTGATAACAAACACAGAAAGGAAACTACAAGAACTCCTACAGAAGTTAGTGAAGAAAAGTGAAAAGAAAGGACTACACTACGTTAGGTATGTTAAAATGTACAATCTTAACAACATAAGATATGCAGATGACACAGTGTTGATAACAAACACAGAAAGGAAACTACAAGAACTCCTACAGAAGTTAGTGAAGAAAAGTGAAAAGAAAGGACTACACTACGTTAGGTATGTTAAAATGTACAATCTTAACAACATAAGATATGCAGATGACACAGTGTTGATAACACAGAAAGGACAAGAACTCCTACAGAAGTTAGTGAAGAAAAGTGAAAAGAAAGGACTAAGCATCAGTTACAAGAAGACAGAATGCATGGTTGTTAGCAAAAGGGACAGCCCCAAATGCAAATTACAAATTGGGGATACCAAAATCAAACAAGTACAACAATTTAAATATCTGGGAAATGTTTTAACAAAGGATGGAAAGTGTGATACTGAAATCTGAAGATGCACTAGGATAGTAAAAGATCCTTCCAAAAGCTAAGCAAAGTATTAAGAAAGAAGAAAATTTTGTTGGAAACAAAGAAAAATGTATTGAGCTTGTGGGTTATTCCACTTTGCTAAAAAAGAAAACGTCTGTAGTGGGCACTTTGTAAGCCTATAAAAATGCATAAATTTTTCTCCATATTCTCTTTTACAGCTTCTGGCTATAAGATGTAGTTGCATATGGGGAATGTTCACTTTCATGCCTTTCTCTCTTGACTTCTGTACTCTTTCACACATATATCTATCACGTAGGTTTACACAAATTTCACGTACACAAAAATGCACATTCTCTAGTTTTAAATGTTTTCTATGTACATTATTTACATTATTCGGACTATTGTCCTCGTCTTTGTTGCTATATTTATTACAATGTTTCGGCCGTTGTATGCTCCGTCCTTCTTCAGGTGGTTGGAATGTTGAACTGAACTCTTTATTTCGACATTCCAACCACCTGAAGAAGGCAGGAGCGTACAACGGCCGAAACGTTGTAATAAATATGGTGACAAAGATGAGGACAATAGTCCGAATAATGTAAATAGTGTACATAATACCTCATCTCAGAAATATAGATAATGAAAGGCCGAAATGTTGTAATAAATATGGTGACAAAGATGAGGATAATAGTCTGAATAATGTAAATAGTGTACATAATACCTCATCTCAGAAATATAGATAATGAAAGGCCGAAATGTTGTAATAAATATGGTGACAAAGATGAGGATAATAGTCTGAATAATGTAAATAGTGTACATAATACCTCATCTCAGAAATATAGATAATGAAAGGCCGAAATGTTGTAATAAATATGGTGACAAAGATGAGGATAATAGTCTGAATAATGTAAATAGTGTACATAATACCTCATCTCAGAAATATAGGCAGATACTGAAGGGCCGAAACGTAATAAATATGGTGACAAAGATGAGGATAATAGTCTGAATAATGTAAATAGTGTACATAATACCTCATCTCAGAAATATAGATAATGAAAGGCCGAAATGTTGTAATAAATATGGTGACAAAGATGAGGATAATAGTCTGAATAATGTAAATAGTGTACATAATACCTCATCTCAGAAATATAGATAATGAAAGGCCGAAATGTTGTAATAAATATGGTGACAAAGATGAGGATAATAGTCTGAATAATGTAAATAGTGTACATAATACCTCATCTCAGAAATATAGGCAGATACTGAAGGGCCGAAACGTAATAAATATGGTGACAAAGATGAGGATAATAGTCTGAATAATGTAAATAGTGTACATAATACCTCATCTCAGAAATATAGATAATGAAAGGCCGAAATGTTGTAATAAATATGGTGACAAAGATGAGGATAATAGTCTGAATAATGTAAATAGTGTACATAATACCTCATCTCAGAAATATAGGCAGATACTGAAGGGCCGAAACGTAATAAATATGGTGACAAAGATGAGGATAATAGTCTGAATAATGTAAATAGCGTACATAATACCTCATCTCAGAAATATAGACAGATACTTTTCTATGTAATTAATCTTTAAATGTTTTCTTGTTTTATTGTAATCAAACCATTTTTGCAATTGCTTGTCGTTTGTTTCATATTGTTTTGTGTTCCTCATTTTCACTTGGATTTGCAACCAGTCTGCAATAATTGTTGCAGGGTCAGCATTCCAGTGAACATGTTTCTACCCAAATCATACGACAAACTATTATGTAATATCAATAAGAAGAGACTTGAGGCAACAGAAATGAGGTTCAACAGAAGGATGCTGAGAATACCGTGGATTGAACATGTGAGCAATGAGAGAAAATGGAAACAAAAAGGACACTTATACTTAGAATCAGAAAGAGACAAATGAAATTTCTAGGGCACATAATGAGGAAAGAAGGCTTTGAAAATTGAACTCACACAGGGCATAGTGAAGACAAGAGGGACAGAGGCAAACAGTGCATAACTTAATGAGCTTGAGTAAATGGATGGCAGAATGGAGATTAGGAGAGATAGCTAAAGGACAGAATTTACTAAGAGCTACAAGAAGAAGAAATTGTGGAGAGCCATGACCATCCACGTCCTGAAGGGACATGGTATATAGAAGTAGATCATATATAATTGCTTCTTTTCAAATTGCTTTGGCATTATGATAAAATCTTAAATTATATGATATCCTAGAAGTTTCTCTCTCCTCTCCCTCTCTCCATATATAAATATATATATGTGTGTGTGTGTGTGCGTGTGTGTATAGTAAATAGATAAATTGAAGTTCAAATGACTTATCCTCTAACCTGAAAGGATGTGCAGGTGGTGTAATGGATAATGGCTTGGACTGTGAACTCAGAGAGCCCAGTTTAAATTCCGGTCAAGTTCATTACATTTACTCGTTATGTACAAATACCCTTAGTAAAGGCATGACTCCATCTCCCTGCCCAGCTATGTGTTAAATTGTAGGACTTGTATTTGGAAAAATGATAATTTTCAAAAAATTGTTAATGCAATATTCACACGCGAAAAAAAAAATTCTTACAATCCAAAATATGTTTCGGCTATAAAATAACCCACAAAGGGTTGATAAGCCATAAAAAAAAACAAATCAATTAATTAATACTTGAACTTAAAGTTTCACAGAAACACCATTCTGCAAGCAAGGGTAAGATAAATCTATCGAATTCATTAATAGATTACATATTTGTTAAGAGTTATTTATAAAGATTATATATATATATATATATATATATATGAAGAAATATAGTCTTAAAGTGTGCTATATTTATGGGATAAAGTGCTCAATATCAGAGATAGAGCGTGTGTAAATATAAAAGTGAACATAGAAGTCAACACTTAGAGGCGACAGCCTGTTTCATGCTAGTGCAATCGTCAGGCAGCCTGACGATTGCACTAGCATGAAACAGACTGTCGCCTCTAAGTGTTGACTTCTATGTTCACTTTTATATTTATATATATATATATATATATATATAGGATTTATATAAAATGTATATTTTGTATAAATCCTATATATATATATATATATATATATATATATATAATACAAATATGAAATTTGTCACTTAGAAGATTGATTTTCTCATTTTCCTTATCTTTATTTTAAGTTAAAAAATAATATTTTATGCACTTTTCATTGGTGTAAGGTTGATTTTTTTCTACTTTCATTGTGTGTGTGAGTGTGCGTGCGTAAGTGTATGCTTGAGTGTACATGTGTTTGTCTGTATGTGTGTGTGTGTGTGTGTGTGTGTGTGCGTGTGCGTGCGTGTTTTGGGTTCACTTTGGTGGGTATTTAAAATTGGCATTATATCATACTGATTCGGCCACCCGAGAATTGTGTACTAAATGTTTTCATGAAACTCTGAGTAGAGGCTGGCCATTGGAGACACCTTTCTTATGAAGAATAAAAACATTTGCTCTGCTATGAAACATTAAACATTTTTTCATCACCTCAGGGACCATTCACTTTTACACCCCACTTGGTGGATATTTTTGATTATATATATATATATATATATATATATATATATATATATATATATATATATATATATATATATTATTATATATTTGATTATATATATATATATATATATATATGATTAAATTAGGAAAATCTTTATAAATTGAACATGTTTTGCAACTTAATTAGCTACATCAAATTTAAAAAATGAAACATAACTCCACATTAATTCAATTCCCATAATTTCTGCTGATTCTAAATAAATAGTAAAACATGTTCAATTTATAAAGATTTTCCAACTTGTTTCTTATGTGATGATTCTGTCAAATTTAATCCATATTTTCAAATATATATTTCTAAAGAATTAAATGGATTTATTTTTAATCCAACATTTTTATTAATTCAAACATTATTACAGTGTATGCTCCATATTTGAAATAGATGCTCAATTTTTATTATTTTTTTAACTTTTTAACAGTGTCTATTACATCTAGTCTATAGCCTGCACACTTCGAGAAATCTCGATATGGGGGACACAGATTTGTTTCCTGACAGAGAGAACATTTTTCTTTATTGAGGCCAAAGAGAACTAGAGGTTTAAAATTGAACATTTAACAAATTTTAATATTTAACAAATTTTAAATATCATGTTCCTAAGCTGAATACAGTCCATCTGTTTGGGTTGAATAAGACTGATGTACTCGGCATCAGTTGAAACAGACTATACACATGAAGTAATTTTGGATTTCTCTGTTGTGTAATTTATATGCTCTGTTATACTAAATTCATTGAGTTCTTTTTGTGGATCAGTTTTAATATTTTATATTATTAGGACCCACTTAGATTATATATCAATAGATTTTTTACCTGTAGTATATATATATATATATATATGTCTTTAAATAATTGTCAGACTTTGTCCATTTCATAATGTGTGATGTCATTTGTTTACATTTGATACGTCATGAGCAGTTATGAATGTACGTGAGAGATTCATGGAAGAATGAAGTTTCTAAGAGTAAATTCGACCTTGCCAACCGAACGATCCTTAGTGGCCGAAACGGTTAAGGTACGTCAGGCTATATGACGGTTCCGTATAGGATACAGGTTCAAATCCTGTCAGAGGACGAATATTTTCTATGAAAATTTCTCAGACATTCAGGCCGATAAATGTTATTTAATACTGTTTATTATAAACAGAGCATTTACTTAAATACTTGTATCTATAAAAACAATGTAAAACATAAAAATGTCTTTAAATATATATATATGTCTGTGTGTGTGTGTGTGTGTGTGTGTGTGTGTGTGTGTGTGAAAAGATGTTTGGTAATCTGCATGGATAATTTCTGGGCGGATCTAATCCAGAGAGCTCAGTGTAAAAACAGAGTAAATATTAATTATATTAAGAAATAGACAACTTTAAGTGTTCATGGGGATTATAATTTATTTCCTTAGAATCGAAATTTGATTCTAATTACTCACATCAACATTATCATACAACTGAATGGGTGACATATATTCCAGGTATAAGAAGAATTCAGTACTATTATGCATATATATATATATATATATATATATATATATATATATATATATATATATATATAATATTCCATCATCGATAGCACAACTTGGAGTTTCATGCACGATGCAATCTTCACCATTTTATTAACACCAGTATTATATATTTGATATATCATGCACTAGCTTAAATGACGCCCGATATTTTTATTCATATATATATATATATATATATATTCATTGAGTCTAGAAGAATCCTCAACAGAATGCAGAAAGCACTGGACGGCCATTTTGTCCTATTTGGGACTCATCAGCAGTTCGCATTCACTACCGAGAATTGAACCTGGTTGCAGTGCAAGCATCATACCACTGAACCAATGGGTCTGCGTGATGAAGAATAAACTGACTAGACTCAATATATCACCGCTACTCACTAAATTCCATGGTGATACTCATTCAAGTATACGTAACCCAACAGATTGTGTCCCAAGAGCCACGTCTGCTTTCCCCAAGCCACTCACTCCAGAGCATTAGAAACTGGATCAATCAAACATGAACAAGTGATAGAAATTTATATATATACCAGTGGAAGGTCTAAGGATTTTTTTCAATTATATTTTTCAAATATTTTTCTTGGTTTTTGGTACATATTTAGATATAAGTTGTTCAGTGTCAGAGTAATTTAAGCTATCATTAGGCATTTTTCATTGAAATATATTTAATATGTTTGTTTCTAAATTTGATATCATCTAATTGATGTTTGTTTTTTATGGTTATAGCTTCTAACATTCATAATCGTTTTTTACACCTTATGTAATATAGCACCTTAGTATTTGTTGGGTTTTTGTTGTGTTTTGGGGTTGTGCTAGTTGGGGATAAGTGATTTAATTAAATGATCATCAGAGAAATGGCATATTAAATATGTGCATATCAGTAACCAAGAAAATGATCCAAAACACAGAAAATATTCTTTGTTGGTCTTTAACCAAACTTGTATAACTTGTCTTTAACCATACTTATATAAATGAAAAATTGCTGTCTATGTACACCCAATATATCTGTGTGTTTGTGTGTGTGTGTGTGTGTGTGTGTGTGTGTGTGTGTGTCTATTACATCATGTATCTATTGTCTGTAACTTTTTGTACTAGGGTTAACTCCTTTTCACTAGCAAATGCCAAGTGGCAATTTCTTATGAAAATAGCAGATGAAAAGACCGATTCTGTGAATGAACAAGGTATAACAGTAATAGCTGTATATATATATATATATATATATATATATATATATATATATATAACAGAAGCCATTGGTTTATACCAACAGCTTTCCATACTCAATATATATATATATATATATGTATATATATATATATATATATATATATATATATATATATATATATATATATATATAACAGAAGCCATTGGTTTATACCAACAGCTTTCCATACTCAATACTCATCGGATTCACTCTGTTGTGGGCATGAGCTGTTGTGCGATTTTCGCTTTCAGCGTCTTATATGCACGTGTTTATCGTTGCTTGGAAATCATCCATGTAAACAAAAACAGACTATCATCAATTTCTTGTGCGTGTATTGCTTAATATATTGTGTAATTGTCATCTTTGATAATGGCTTATGTAAGCCGAAAGCTTAGATTGGATTAAAAAATATGTATCAATATTGTGATTTTCTTTCTTCGTTTAATGATGTTATTAAGCTTATCAGACGATATGAAAAAATTTACATAAAATAAATAGACAATACTTGTCTATATTATATATATATATGTGTGTGTGTGCGCGCACGCGCGTGTGTGAATAAAGATAAAAAGAAAATTTATTGTCTTTATATTTATATTGTCCTTTTTATAATAATTTTTTAGCTGTATATGAAATTTTGCAAACACACACACACGCACAGACACATATATATAGATATAGATATTTTTAATCCAACATTTTAATTGCTTGAAACATTGTTATAGTGGACACTTCATATTTGAAATAGACGTCCCATTTTTATATATTAAACAGTGTGTATTTTGTCTGTCGGTCTGTGCATTCGATCCCTACAAGGAAACACATTTTCTTTCCTAAGATTTCTTGAATGCGCTAGTTGATAAACGTATTACACAATGTTTAATAAATAAAAATGGGGCATCTATTTCAAATAGGCAGTATCGATTATAATAATCTTAAAATAATATATATATATATATATATATATACAGTGTAACCCGGATATAAGAGAAACCCGGATATAAGATAGATTTTCTCTGGTCCCAAATTAGAGCCTGTGTTAATGTATATAAAATAGACCAAAGCCGGATATAAGAGAACCCCGGATATGAGAGAAACCCGGATATAAGATACTTCTTCTCCGGTCCCGACAACTCTCTTATATCCGTGTTACACTGTATATATATATATTGTTGCCACTGTTTTTAATGGCAGTCGTAAATTTTTATTATTGTATTTGACAATTATATTTTACTGCTTTGCATATAATTTTGGAATGCAATTGACTAAATTGGTTTACTTACTGGATCGTCGTATTCGGATGTTGTATGTAGATTTTCGTCTGAGGTGAAAATTTCTTTTTTATCATCCGTTTCAGTCTCATCTTCACTCTTCCTAGGTAGAGTCTCTTCGCTGACGCAAGGATTCATTTTCAAGTCTAATGAAATATCTCCCCAAGACGTCGCCTTCTTAGTCGACTTCCCCAAGTTCTCCCCACTTCCTCCATTTCCCGATGACAGCGCGCCGCCTCTGTTGCAACACACTGCCTTCAGGTGGTGCATTTTGAGAACTAGGATCAAAATAAGAATCGCCAGGGAGAGCGAACCCACCGTCGCCAGAAGCGCAGTAACCATTTGTGCGTTTTTAGCTAAAGAGAAATCCTTGGTGATTTTCACGGCAGTTAGTGTCCTTACATCTCCGGCTTCAACCACTAGAGCCAGGGTAAGGTTAGTTGTAGATGATAGGCTCGGTATTCCGCTGTCTTTCACAAGAAGAAGCAATTTGTACGTTCTGCTATCATTTGCTGAAAGTGGACGTGAAAAGAACAATTGTCCAGAGTGACGGTCAAGAGCAAAAAGGCTTCGATAATCACTGTTGATTATTTTAAAACTCAGATGGGTGTTCTCCTTAGCGTCCATGTCGACTGCTTTGAGCGTTGTGATATTTCTTTGATGAGCCTGATAAAATATATCCAGGTGGAACGGATTAACGTCAGGAAACGTGAAACGCGGAGCATTGTCATTTTCATCAAGTACTCTGACCAGAACGGTGGCCGTGTTGTTTAGCGATGGTGTTCCATTGTCCTTCGCCAGAACTTTGAACCTGTAGTGGTCCTTTGATTCGCGATCTAACGAACGGGTGGCGATAATAATGGCGCCATTTGCTATTCTGAATGGTAGAAATGTTTTGGGATTTTTGAGTAATGAATAAGTCACTTCACCCCCTGCTCCGAGATCAGGGTCAGTGGCATTGATGAAGCCGATCGGTATTTGCGATTTCTGATTTTCATAGATTTGGAATGTATAAGTTTTTTGAGAAAAAGTCGGGCGGACATCGTTGACATCTGAAATACGAACAGAGAGTTTTTGCTTGCTCTGTAAAGGCGGGGAACCTTTATCCTGGCAGACGATTGTGATCTCGTAAAGGTCCCGTGTCTCTCTGTCAATCAGATTTCTCACAGTGACTTTATATTTTTGAACGCCCATGTTTTGGAGCTGGAAATGACTGTGTCGAAGGTCACATATCACCTCACCGTTGTCACCTGGATCGTCATCCGTCACCTTGACGTAGGCTATGAAGCTTCCTATTTCAGCCGCTTCTGAAATGACAGCCATGTTCTTAGTCGATCCAGAGATGAAATTGACTTCTATATTTGGCGCGTTGTTCTTGCTGCCGACCACATTTACGTTGACAATACTGAGTGTCGTGTGACGTAAGCGGCCACCATCTGTGGCCTTAACAAAAAGTTTATATAAAGCGCTCTGGTTCAGGTCTAACTCTTTTTGCAAAAATATTTCTCCCGTTTCTCGATTGATTCTGAAGAAGGACTTAGCTGTTTTTGAGGTCTGCGAACTGATCCGATACGTTATCTTCCCACTCTTTCCTTTGTCCAGATCTGTAGCTGTAACGACGGCAATAGGTAAATTCCTGTTCTCATCGTAACTGATAGTCACATTGTAGATATTTTGCGAAAACTCCGGCAAATTGTCGTTCCAGTCATTAACGGTGATGGAAACGTCCAAAGCGCTTTGTTTGGGTGGATTTCCCTGATCTTTGGCAATAACCTGAACTTTATATGACGCTTTAGCCTCTCGATCAAGCTTCTCTTCCAAATAGATATTCAGTTCTGAATTTCCATCTTCTAAATAAGACGAAGACAGAGCAAATGGGTCATCCGAGTTTCTTTTCAGTTGGTACGTAATCTGAGAATTAGGTACACTCACGTCTCTGTCAATGGCGGTTGGAATAGGTCTTCGGGTTCCAATGCTGTCCTTTTCTGAAAACTGGAGGTTTATTTTATTCTCCAGGAACTCCGGGTCATTATCATTCACATCTTCAATGACCACTTTGAGTCTGAGAATCTGAAGAAGGGATCCAGCCTGTAGAATTTCCATGTCGACAATCAGGTAACACTCCACGTTGCGTGTACACACCGTTTCGGCGTCAATCGTTTTCTGTGTGTAAAGTTTTTTGTTTATTGGCGAGAGGGTGAAATATTCAGAGCCATTGGTTGGATCCTGCTGTTTGAGGTTGAACTGTAGGTTGGAATGAGTTCCTGGGGAGGGATAACCCTTTAAGTGGGCATCCACGGCAATGTCCCCGACCAAGGTTCCAGGACTTTTTCCTTCTTTTATGTAATAAGTTAAATCGGTGCAACAAACTGCAGACAAGACGAGAAGTAGTACAAATCGAGATCTTAACATGATGCCTGTTTGAAAAGAAAAGAAAAGAAAAAAACATTTGAATATCTTATTAGAGGTACAAAATTTAATTATAGCAAAAAAGAATGAACATAATTTCTAAGGAGGACCAAAAGAGAAAAACAACTATGGTAGTTGTCAGAAAAAAAATACAACTTCTTCACACTTCTAAGGTAGATACTTACCTGTATGGTCTTCTGTATTAAAAAAATAGCTGAGGCCCCCTCAACAAAAAATTACCTTGAATCATTTTAGTCATGCGACCTGCCATATGATCAGCTATATTTAATACGGCCCACTACTCAACAAAGGTTGCTCATGGTAATGGCAATATTAGCCGTTTCCCTACAAGGAAACATTTGGCATTCTGTTGTGGCGTCCTCACTCTAATAAGGCTATTTGTGTATTCTTCCGCTTACTATAAAGTTAGCAGGAAAGGTAGGCCTCAGAGAAACGGTGGTCAACTGAACGCTGGTCAACTGACACACACTCCCAAGTCGTGTGACACACTTCTGTTGTATTTACTGTTCAACACTGTTCAATTATCTGCAACCTCTTGTTTTGTTATTCCTTAACCAATTACTTGGTCACAACACATTCATTGACCGAGCAGGCAGTACCGTTTCCGGTTGAAATTTATAAAACATTTCTCTTGAAACAATTTTTCAGGAAAATACGTTTTTCAAGCCCAGTATTTGTTATTGCTCTTTTCTGTATTGATAGTGGTTTCCTTCCTAACCTTTTATTTGAAGTATTGTGGAATGTCAACATCTTCATTATGTCATTATTCTCTCTTCGAGTTACATGTAATATCCATTTTCACTATTACTGCTATTGGTAGTCCTCAAGTAATACAGTTTCTATTATAATGATAGTTCTTTGTTTGTCCACAATGTTAAAAAAGGATGGCCTTGGTAAATACCATCAGGCTTCACTTGCTCACAGCCATTCTTAACCATTGATCTTAGGAAGTGGTTGTATACAGCTGACAGTTTAGATATTTCTGAACGAGTTGGGTGCCATGCATGACATTCATATGAAAGTTTTGATCTGAAGAGGCTATTTAAGATCATGTCGAGTTTTCAGATTGATGTTTCGGTTTTGTAGCTGGATGAGACTACATCTGGCACAGCCTATTCTGTTCTCAACTTCATTTTCTTGTAAGCAGTAAATTGGTTATAACTGATCCATATGCCGAGGTATTTGAAGTGCTTGGTATTTACTAATTCCATATCCTAATTTTTTATCATGGATTCAGGGTGTGTACTATACCCACTTTAAATGCTATATTTTAGTAGATACACATGTTTGAGTAGACATCCTGTTTTTTTTTTTAACAGTGTGAATTACATAGCATTTTTTAAGTTAGCAGAATCCTGTAAGCCTTAAAGGTGATTATCTTTCATCAGATCTCACAGACTGGTGATACAGAATCACAAACAAAGAACTTTACCAAATAACAAAAAACGCATCACAACTAGAAAGAGCAATAACAGTTAGTGGATCTGAGAAACTTATTTTCCTGAAAAACTTTTAAAAGATTTATTTTATGAATCTCAACTGACAGTGATGCTAACTATTCAGTTAATATACGGCATATCAACTCCTTATTTTTTTTTGTTATTTTTTTTAAAGAATTCCATCCCGAGCAAGGCTGGAGTGCTACTAGTACACAGGGGGTTGCAGAGAGTGGAAGTAAGAGAAAAGACTGGGTATATGCGGGATTGCATAAAGGTTAAAAAGAAGAATAAGAATCAAGGCATCAGAAGATGACGATTGATGTCGCATTTAAACTTTTGAAGATTGTAGTTATCTGGGAAGCAACTAAGAGGAAGGGAGTTCCACTGTTGGGAAGTGCATGAGAAGAAGTTATTGGAGTAAAAGAGGCAGTTACATTTAACTTTTTCAGCAGTAAAAGTGTGGGACTGAGATACCAACCTAGTAGCATGCTTAAATTCATGTAGTCGAGGCACCAGGGAAAATAGCCTCTCAGAGCAGTTGCCATGAAAATATTTGTAGAAAAGACAGAGGGAAGCTACATCACATCTGTGAGAAAGTGACTGGGGTTGATATGCCAAGTCAGGACTGACTACATTGCAGATTCTTTGAATTTTGTTGAGATGAACAGCAGGGGCATCAAACAATATATGGCAACAGTATTCGATGCACAGATGAATGGTAGATTTGTAGATATGACTCAGACAAGAAAAATCTTCTGGCATGACGCAGATAATCAATTTTCCTTGTGGTAGATGCAGCTATTGATTCACCTCAAGTCAGTGGAAAACATGAAGAAGGCACAGTGAGATGCTCTCACAAAGTCAAACATCAACCATACTGATAGGGGACAGAGAAGTTTCTCTATGGTGGTTAAATGAGAGCAGTTTCATTTTCGAGGCATTAAAATTTATAAAAAGGTTTCCTACCCAGTGAACCACTGATTGGAGGTCATTTTCAAGACCAACGGACAAGTCGGCATTGCCAGATTTACTATTGAGACAGGAGTAAATGGTAGTGCCATCTGCGTAGATGCCTACTTGAGAGCTGATGACATGAGGAAGTTCATTGATGAAGATCAGAAACAGTGTAGGAACCAAGATGGAGCCTTGGGAAACATCAGCGTTCGCATGAAAGGAACTGGAAGAGAACCCATTCAGGATGACCTCAATTTCATGATTTGATAGGAATGATTGAACTAAATCAAATAATCATCCTGTAATATTGTAGCCCTAAAGCTTACATAGAAGGCCAGCATGTCAAACCCTGTCAAATGCCTTTGAGATATCTAGAGCCACAGCCTGAGCTTTGCTGTTATTATCAAGAGCTTGGTATGCATATTCAGTTATGGCCATAAGCACATCAGTGGTAGACTGGGCAAAACGGAAACCATATTATTTGTCGGAGAGTAGATTATGGGAGGTAAGATGTTTAACCACTCTGGCATTGATTAAACCTCAAAGACTTTGCCAAAGAGTGGTAGGAGACTGATTGAGAGGGGTCAGAAGGGTTTCCAGAGTTCTTAAAAACAGGGATGACAGAGGAGGACTTCCAATAGGCTGAACAGAAAGAATCAGTGAGGCAATAGTTGTATAGTTTGGAGAAAACTGGCGCCAGCACAGGAGCATATTTCTTAAGGACTACAGCTGGTATCTCATCACCTCCGTTTGCTTTCAGTCTAATGTAGTGACCATGGGTCATTTAATGCCAAAATTTAATTTTCTTAGGAGCATTAATAAATTCTTTTACAAAAATGTATTGCTGGTAATTTTTATTTTTTCATTATGCAATTGCATTACTGGTAACATTACCGGTAATTTTTTTCCTTTACAAAAATGTATTGCTGGTAATTTTTATTTTTTCATTACGCAATTGCATTACTGGTAACATTACCGGTAATTTTTTTCCTTTACAAAAATGTATTGGTGGTAATTTTTATTTTTTCATTACGCAATTGCATTACTGGTAACATTACCGGTAATTTTTTTCCTTTACAAAAATGTATTGCTGGTAATTTTTATTTTTTCATTATGCAATTGCATTACTGGTAACATTACCGGTAATTTTTTTCCTTTACAAAAATGTATTGCTGGTAATTTTTATTTTTTCATTATGCAATTGCATTACTGGTAACATTACCGGTAATTTTTTTCCTTTACAAAAATGCATTGCTGGTAATTTTTATTTTTTCATTATGCAATTGCATTACTGGTAACATTACCGGTAATTTTTTTCCTTTACAAAAATGTATTGCTGGTAATTTTTATTTTTTCATTACGCAATTGCATTACTGGTAACATTACCGGTAATTTTTTTCCTTTACAAAAATGCATTGCTGGTAATTTTTATTTTTTCATTACGCAATTGCATTACTGGTAACAATACCGGTAATTTTTTTCCTTTACAAAAATGTATTGCTGGTAATTTTTATTTTTTCATTACGCAATTGCATTACTGGTAACATTACCGGTAATTTTTTTCCTTTACAAAAATGTATTGCTGGTAATTTTTATTTTTTCATTACGCAATTGCATTACTGGTAACATTACCGGTAATTTTTTTCCTTTACAAAAATGTATTGCTGGTAATTTTTATTTTTTCATTACGCAATTGCATTACTGGTAACAATACCGGTAATTTTTTTCCTTTACAAAAATGTATTGCTGGTAATTTTTATTTTTTCATTACGCAATTGCATTACTGGTAACATTACCGGTAATTTTTTTCCTTTACAAAAATGTATTGCTGGTAATTTTTATTTTTTCATTACGCAATTGCATTACTGGTAACAATACCGGTAATTTTTTTCCTTTACAAAAATGTATTGCTGGTAATTTTTATTTTTTCATTATGCAATTGCATTACTGGTAACATTACCGGTAATTTTTTTCCTTTACAAAAATGCATTGCTGGTAATTTTTACAAGCAAGGTGACAAAAGCCACTAAAATGCAACGGGTTCACTAGAGTGAAAGAAGCAGAATGGACAATAATAGAAAACAATTTAAGGAGACAGAAGATGACAATTGACGTTGCATTTCAATTTTTGAAGATTGTAGTTAACAGGAAGCGGGGAGAAAGTTCCACAAGTAAGAAGTATGGGAGAAGAAACTGTTAGCATAGTACTTCTAAAATTTGCCATTCTCAGACAAAAATTCAAGGTCTTATTTGCCTTAAAATATTGTCTTATTATAATTCTGTGTGTCCCTTATTTCCTTAGTTAGCACATGTGTTATGCCCTGCCAATACATCATAAATAATAGACTATTATGTCCTGCCAATACATCATAAATAATAGACTATTATGTCCTGCCAATACATCATAAATAATAGACTATTATGCCCTGCCAATACATCATAAATAATAGACTATTATGTCCTGCCAATACATCATAAATAATAGACTATTATGTCCTGCCAATACATCATAAATAATAGACTATTATGCCCTGCCAATACATCATAAATAATAGACTATTCTGTTTTGATCCCAAGGAGAGCCAGAAAAGTCATATTTGAGACGCTGTTTGTTTTCAGTGAGAAAAAGAAAGAAACGTCTCCACAAGGACACATGGCACAGTGGATAAAGGCGTTGGTTAGATCCAGTGACAGACCCAAAGAGTGTGAGTTCAATACCCGGTTAAGGCAGTGGAAATCTTTCAGAGTGAAAATTAGCAGGAGATAACTGATAACTGACATCCATCAAACATGGCACGTGGAACTAGGACAGTCTACCCCAGTGATCGAAATAAAGGGTTCAGTTCGAAATTCCAACCACCTGAAGAAGGCCGGAGCGTACAACGGCCGAAACGTTGTGACAAATATGGCGACAAAGATGAGGACAATAGTCCGACTAATGTAAATACTGTATCCTTGAAACCATTTTTATTAAATCAAGACAACCATTCTTATATAAACAAGAAGATTGGTTCTGGGGACTGAATGTAATTTGTTTATAAAAATATATCTTAATGATATGCATTCATTTTCTTTTTCATGTTTCCATTTTATTTGGTTGCGCACCAAATAATCAAAAATTCCAGCCGAGTTCATTACATTCATTTATGAGCTAATACTCTTGGGAAAGGTGTAAATCCATTTTTTTCTCTTGGGAAAGGTGTAAATCCATTTTTTCTCTTGGGAAAGGTGTAAATCCATTTTTTCTATGGGTTAATAGGAGAGATTGGGCCATATAGCCTTGGTTGGCAATCAGTCTAGGAGAAGGAAAGCCCTGAATTCAAACCTAGAGAGGGTTAGGTTCCATTAGGCTGTCTTGCCCATGAAACATCACTGCTGCTATGGCTGCAGTAGATGTGTGGGGCCCCTAAGACCCTAAGGGTTTATGGGGATTGTGATCTTGTGCACCAAATAATTTCACTTTCCTTGATTAGGTTCTGATAAATGAGGATCAATAACTGGTCATCTCATTCTGTTGTTCACTTTTATTATTATTTTTTTTTGTAATTTCGTATTGCCAATTAACACAGTTTTTTTCCTCTTCTTGCCTTTTTTGATAATTCTTTTTTTACCATAATTAGATTGATTGAGTGATTCATTCATTTTCTACAGCTTATCAACCCTTTACTGGTTATTTAAAGCCAGAAAAAAATTTTTAGATTGTAAAAATTTTTTTTACATAATAATGGTTAAGTGATTACTAATTAACCCATAGCTGGGGCAGGGGAGGAGAGGTGTATTCATATTTAATCAGAAACTGATAAAGTAGGGGATCAATTATATATTACAATGTATATATAAACTGATCCCTCACTTTTTGGCCACGGTGGTTTCTATACATTTATATATTTCAGAGAATGTAGATAAATCTAAACGATGGGACTGTGTATTTGATCGATTCATTTTCTATCGGTTGTCAACCCTTTAAAGTCAGAAAATATTTTTTTTGGAGATAATAATGGTTTTAGTGATGCAAGTCTAACTAATTAACCCATAGCTGGGGGAGAAGAGGTGGATTCATACCTTTCCCAAGGGTATTTGCATGTAAGTGAATATAATGAACCTAACAGGAATTAGAACTCAGGTCTTCGGTTAACAATTCCATTAAATCAATTGGGACATCTAAGCTTACAGCACCTGGTATTCCCAAGCTGTTGCCCATTCAGGTACTAACCAGACTTGACATTGCTTAAGTTTGGTGAATGTATGGGAACTGGTTCTCGAAGTCTGGTGGCCATAAGCCTATGTATTTTATGATGTAAAACACAATGAATACTTTTTATTCATTGGTCACATGAAGTAATCCCCCTATTTAATAATGAGACCTGATGTTAAAATAACATCCCAGCTAAAAAAATGAGGTTGCTACAATGTTTCTACAATGTTACATATAGATTGCAAAAATGATTCTTTTATAGGACTCACTGTTCTGGGGAATTTTGTTGCTTTCTGTTTTTTCCCATGTGTTGTATTGCTGTAAGAAATTTGATGTACAGTGTGTCCCATAATGATGGGACAGATTTTAAATGCGAGTATCTTGGATTATAAAAATGTCATCTTTATAATCCAAGATGTATATGGTCCGATGATTATGTTCAAGCAGAAAACTGACTGTTGCTGCTGGGTGTTGACTTCAATGTTCAATTTCATATCCCTGCTCTATGCCTGATATTGAGTACTTTATAGCATACCTTAAAACTTAAAATTTTTATCATATATATATATATATATATATATATATACATACATACATACATACATTCTTCGACAGAATTGAGTCACTCTCAGTCACTGTGTGTTTATCCGAATCTAAAAATAAACACACTAAAAATTCACCTTCATTCCGTACCATTCGCTGACGGCTTAGCGGGAGAAGTTCAGACAGACGCAGATTCAGTTGGGTTTCGATCCTAGCTAGAGGCAACCGGACGTCTAGCCACACTGATGAGCTGTGAAACAGTGAAACAGTCTGTCTGTGGATGACAAATATATATATATATATATATATATATATATATATATGTATATATATATATATATATTTCTTTTTTTAACTCTTTGCCTGTCCTGCGCATCATATGTGATACACAGGACATGGGATTTTTATGTCTGTGCATCATGTATAGTGCATATGTACCATGATTTTAAAAAAGTGGTAAAACTAAGTATACCTAAGAAAAGAGTCCACTACTGAGCAGGACGTCTGAGGAATGGCCTAAGATAATATTTTGTGCATTATATGTAACCATCGGACGCTTGCCTATTTTCAGATTTATAACTACTGCAAGGCAACTCAGTGTATTTGGCAAATAGAATGTGCTAATATATAGTGTTTCACATAATAGAAATCTGTGCATCACATGTGATGCACAGAGTGTAGTGTAAATAATTTATGATTTGTACATTTTTATTATGTGAAACACGATATATATCAGCAAATTCTATTTGCAAAACAAGCTGAGTTGCCTTGCAATAGTTATAAATATGAAAACAACATGAACATTTGGATAGGACACATGAATATGCCCTGGACAGGCAAAGGGGTAATGATGTATGTTCAGACCAGATGTATACTATACTGGCATTAAACATTAAATGAGAATTTTATTTTCTATCTAGAAGACAAAATCTTGTTCTCTAAACATAAACTTAGATCGAAGGCTGGAAGGCATAATGGCCGAAACATTGTGATAATGACAGCAAAGATGATGATAATAGTCCAAATATCAACAGTGTAAATAATGATAACTTCTCATCCCAGGAATTCAGACACAATTAAAATTAGCTTTTTTTTTGTGTAAGTAATTTGTTGAAGAGAATATTTGGATTATGTAAGAAATGACCAGGATTTGAACTCGATGATTCCAATTTCTGCACAGCTAACCACTATACTACCTGCAAATATAGAGAAACTTTTCTGCCTGCCATCAGCATGACTGATGTTAAACTCGAGGAGAGTAACACCTTTTAGACCAGTTTTCCACTGAGAAGAAGTGGAGCAACTATATTGAATCAATTGCTAGGTCTACTGCTAGGAAAGCTGTTTCACTGTGTTGCGCTAAACAATTATTCTCATCAGAATCTTTCTTGTACATTTATAAATCTACCATTTGTCTGCGCATTGAATACTGCTGCCATATCTGGTCTGGTACTCCTACTATATATCTCAAGATTAATGACAAAATTCAAAGAAGGTTCTGTTATGTTATCGATCCTGACATGGCATCTTGACTTCAGTCACTAGCGTAACATGGCTTCCCTCTGTCTTTTCTACAAATATTTTCATGGCAATCATTATGATGATCAATTCTTCTTAGAGTCTCTTACTGTATGAATTTAAGCATGCTACTAGATTGGAAACGATGTCTCACCATTTTGCTGTTGAACTAACTAGATGTAACGTCGGTTCTATTCAAATAGTTTCTTTTCTTGCACTTTCATTTCCATGCCAACTACAACCGTCAAAAAATTTGAATGCAACATCAAATCACCATCTTTTGTCTTCCTGAAACCTGTTCTTTTATTGTCCTTTTCTCCCCTTCCCCTCACCAATGTCTTCTCAATCTTCTTCAGTCTCTGTATTGGCTGCGGTGAAATGATGAATAGATATATATATAGAAGAGAGATGTATGACGAAGTGTAAAAAGCTTTTGTGTGACATGCTTTGTTATTTAGGATTTTATCAGACTAGGTTTGTTTACATTGATGCGAGTACACTAGTTCATAAATAAGAGTCACTGGGAATTTAAAATTTAAAGAAATATTTTTTAAAATGTGTTTTGAGTATATAGTTCTGATGAAGTCCTACAGGACAAAACTCATTACATGAAAACTTTTCCACTTTGTTGTACATCTTTACTCCAAAATTGTTGTTGATATATAAAAATTTATATATTATTATCCTATATATATATATATATATATATATATATATATATATGTAAGCAAATGTGTGGATGTAGATCCGACGGTATGATGAAAATGTGGAAAAGACAAAGCAAAATCCGAATATGTGAGTTTACTGTTTTTTATTTTGTTTTTGTTTTTGTTATTCTGTCGACGTCAGACGTTTCGGTCAAATAGACCCTCTTCAGGACATGGTTAATGAAGACATATTTATATTAGATTTAAGTTAGATGAAGAGACGATATATACAGGACTAGTCAGAAACAGAAAAACTGAAATTTTCACATATTCGGATTTTGCTTTGTCTTTTCCACATTTTCATCATATATATATATATATATATATATATATATGTCGAAGGTACAGTGGAGTAATGGATAGTGGTTCAGATTGAGGAATCGGAGAGCCAAGTTTGAATTCCAGTCAAATCCATTGCAATCACTTAAGTGCTTGGGAAAGGCATGAATCCTCTTCTTCTTCCCCGCCAGCTATAGCAGGTAAATAGCAGGACAGACTGGGTTCTATAGCCATGGATGGCAACTGGTCTACTACAGAAAGAAATGGATACCTACAGTGGGAAAAAAATCTGCCTCGCCAAGATTATGAATATGGATGTGCATGTGCGAATGCCTATGTATGTGTGAGTGTCATCTGTCATGTTCTAAACATCACTTGAAAATGAAACTGTAGTCTAAATTTTAAGTTTAATATTGAAATTAACTTTAGGACTTGAATCAATTTCTAAACATAGTAATTTCTGTGTTGCAATGGAATCATATATATTTTTTAAATAATTATAATATATATATATTGTGTCTAGCATGAAACAGTCTGTCGCCTCTGAATGTTGACTTCAATGTTCACTTTTCTATTTATATTTACATATGCTCTATTTCTGATATTGAGCACTTTATCCAGTAAATATAGCACACCTTAAAACTATATTTCTTCATATATATATATATATATATATATATATATATATATATATATATATATATATATATATATATAAGGAAAGTTGGTTCAG
This sequence comes from Acanthosepion esculentum, assembly GCA_964036315.1. Taxonomy (NCBI): domain Eukaryota; kingdom Metazoa; phylum Mollusca; class Cephalopoda; order Sepiida; family Sepiidae; genus Acanthosepion; species Acanthosepion esculentum. Next base: position 120,265,231 of record OZ038479.1, on the reverse strand, counting down.
AAAATGTTGGGACACAAAATTTTTTCTTGCTTGAGTCCATCCTTCAAATCTATAAATAAACCATTTGCCCTTGCATGGAATACTGCTGTCATATATGGCCTGGAGCCCTTGCTGTTCATCTTAAGGTTCTTGACAAAATCCAGAGATGGATATGCAATGTGGTTGGCCCTGATCTGGCATCTTGTTTACAGTCACTCTCTCATAGACATGCTGTTGTCTCCCTCTGTCTTTTCTACAAGTACTTTCACAGTAACTGATCTGAAGAGCTACTTTCGCTATTTCCCAAACTACATGAATTTAAACGTGCTACTATGTTGGCATTTCAGACTCACCCTTTCACTGTTGAAATGGTTAAATGTAGCAGTCTCTTCTACTCCAATAGCTTCATGTCTCGCACTTCCCATCTGTAGAACTCCCTTCCTCTTACTTGCTTCCCTGATAGCTATAATCTCTAACTATTCAAATGCAATGTCAATCAACATATCTAGATGCCCTGATCTATTCCCCATCCTTCTTTTCATCCTTTCCTCTATCACGCCTCTTTACTGTTGCTCCCACTCTCTGTTACCCCTTGTGCACTAGTGGCACTCCTGCCTTGCTTTGGGTGAAATGCTTAATATATATATATATATATATATATATATATATATATATATATATGTATACTAATAATATCATTTTCTGTTGGAATCCCAGCCACTCTGGATTTCATGGAAATGAAAAAGCTGATGTGGCTGCAAAAATCTCCCTGAAACTCAACACAAGTAACATAAAGGTTCCATACACTGACTATAAACCCCCAATGAATGACTTTATTTTAAAGAAATGGCAAGACACCTGGGACATCTGTCAAAACAACAAATTATTTAAAATCAAACCCTCCCTAAAGAAACAACTACCTGAACCCAGAAAATCACGCAAAGAAGAAGTGGTTTTATCCCGTATTCGGATAGGACACACACACATAACTCACTCCTTCCTCCTAAAAGACGAAGATCCTCCCGGATGCATAGCATGCCAAGAAACTTATACCGTAAAACACTTCCTACTCGATTGCAGTGACTTAACACATATTCGGCAATCTCTTTATAATGTTAACAACTTGAAAGAACTTTTTGAAAAAACAAATCCCAATACAATCTTAACGTTTCTTAAAAAAGTTAAACTATACAAAAAAATATAATCCCAATTAAATATCTGATGATAAAAAAGGGACCTCTGACACTTACCAGGTGGAAAGTTTTGAAAACAATGCAAGTCTGAAAGCAATGGATATTTTTAAAAAAAGCAAGACAACATGGAAAAAAAAAAAATTTTTGAAAGGGATTCAACTTTATCACAAAAAAAACATTTGTTTGACCTTAAATGATCTCATAAAGATTGATAGGTCATTAAATATTAAACAAACAAAGAAAGTATACTAATAATAATACTTGTTTTGAAAAAATCTCAGATAGCTCAACTTGTATATATGTCAAAACAAATCGGTACCGAGGAAAAAATTGGCAAAATTGGCTCTTTAGGATTTATTTTAGTTATGTATATATATATATATATATGTATATACACACACAAACACCTCTAAACCCAATGTGTTGGTGAAACCATAAGCCTGCCAGTTGACCAAAAGAAGCCTTAATAACCTTAATAAAAAGAAAAACTAACAATGAAGACGAAATCAAAAAACAAAAAAAAAAAACCTGATATAAGAAAATTGGAAAAAGATACATAAGTGAGAAAAAAGACCAAAACGTAGTCACCTACCTAAATAGTAACAAAAAAATAGTTTATGTTTATGTTATCAAGATTGACCAATTATGCTTCCCAGTATTAGACTTCAGAAAGAGACAATGTTCGAACCACTACTTAAGTGTCACCATGATCTTAAGATGACAAGACTGAAATTTAAGTAGTGCTATGAACTTTGTTTCTTTCTGAAATATAATGCTGGAAATTGCATATATACAGAGTACGATGGTCAAATTGTTGCCATTTTATATTTTAAATGTTGTGCATGCATATTGTTTGTTTTTGATTTTATCGACTGCACAGTATAGTAGGGTCAGTTGGACACCGTCTGTGAGAAAAACAGCACCATGATGCAATTCACTTCGCCAGAAATTTGTAAAAAGCATGTTGTACTGCTTGACATTCATGCCAGAAGCTCCAATATGAAGATTTCAGAGGGTTTGTGTCAATCTGAGGACAAAGGATTCGGAAAGAGTTTGATGAGTCTAATGGTGATTACGAAGGTTTCTGATGAGAAAAGAACTCTCGAATTCATTGGTGAGGATCTCAGACTTAACACAGAAATTTACATCAAGTGCATTGAAGAGATAGTGCTGCCCTGGGTCAAGAGGGTGGCTGCTGGAAGATTCTATGTCTGGCAACAGGACTCTGTACAATGTCACACAAGCAGGGGAACTCAGTCATGGCTGTCAGACAATTTATACAACCACATCACCCCTTACATCTGGCCATCTAACTCCCCAGACTGCAGCCCCCTTCATTATTATGTGTAGGGTGCAGTTGAATGAGAGACCAACAAAACTCCTCTTAACACCACAGATGAACTGAAGTCAAGGATTATGGCAGCATTCACCAACTTAAACAAGGTGACCATCCAGAAGATTTGCAGTAGATTTCAAAGTCATTTGGAGTCCATGGTTGAAGCCAATGATGATTTTATATTTATTCCAACTCTTTACAGGAAACTGACCCTTGTCATCCACTCCATAGCTGCGAACCAATGACAAAGAAGCTCATTTCAAGACACAGCTTTCGACATTCAGTAGAATCACTTAACTACAGAGCTCCTAGTCAGTGTCTGTCTCTGTGATAACGCCACCTTAAAAACTTGAGACACAGGCTCTTTCTCAGCACTACAGAATCCCTCCCCCTGGCTCCAGTGATGCCTAGCCCTTTTGGTCCTACCTTAATCGCCCCCAAACAGCTGTTGGTTGCTGTAGAACTAACTTTCAGAAATAGGGATATGCACTGATAACTGCCTATGTGGGAAATTACAAACTATGGCACATCTAGTTTGCTCCACTCTTGAAGATTCATGCATACTTAATGATCTTGAAACTGAAACACCCCAGGCAGGGTTCTGTGTGCAATACTGGATGGGTGTGGTGCAGCAACTTGATAATAAATATAACCAGCTGTTCCTCACAATATATCGGTTTAAACTTGCAGAAATTTAACAAAGTGTATTTATGAACATAAGAAAGCCCCCCTACATAACAATTTATCCACTGCATTAGTCATACACAGAAAGAATTTCAACCCCAAATTTGATCTCAAAAATGCTGTACTTAGTAAAAAAAGAATATAACTTACTTAGACAAGTTCTTGAAAAGCAATAATTGATTCTTGCCAGGCGGTTAACTTACATCTTGGAATTTTTCAAATATTTCCTTTCCTAAAAGAAATGCTTCTTTCTCAAGCCAGCATGACCATAAAAATTTATCAAAAATTAGATGAAAACTATTAACTCATGGCCTTTAAAAATTAAATACATAATTAACAAAATAAAAATACATAAAAATAAATGATAATTACATAAAATATCAATAACAACATTAATTAACTTTTGTTTAATTGCCCAAAAAGTTACATTATTTAGCATCCGCTATAGTTTACCTTGCAATAAGTTTTAGAATATTTTAGACCATTTTATAATTTGAACACTTAACATTATTTTTCTTTACATTGCTTCTGTGTAATAGATACAGGTGACTAAATAAAATTTCTAGGCTTGCCCTGATAAAGTACTTCAAGGTATGAAACACATTGGTATAAAAGGTTTTCCTTTTGTCATTTCTTTCATTAATATATATATATATATATATATATATATATATATCAAGGCCATGTCCAATAATAATTTGTAGAAATCCTAAGTAAGCTAATGACTACTGACAATTTAATATGTGGATGCTCTACCCTAGAGCAAAATGAATTTAAATATAGGCGTGATAGGACAGGGAAATTCCTGCATTTGGAAATGTGTCAACACTTCCCCATCGAGAAAAATGGTAGGAACACAAATCACCATTCAGTGCTAAAAGGTGAAAATGTCACAGGGGGTCTGGGACTTCACCATACATACTGACCACACTATCCAATCCAAATGACAAGATATATTAATAAATGACCTCAAAAAGTGTTACATCATAGACATGGCCACCCTGTCTGATAGAGACATCTCAGCAAAAGAATTTGTGGCAAACTTTCAAAATATAAAAACCAGAAAATAGAAACAGAAAAAATGTGACATTGAAACACAACTACAATACCAGTAATAATAAGAGCACAAGGAGTGATTAAAAAGAATACTCATACATTTAATAAGAAAAAAACATTCTCAATGTAATATGGTCAATAAATTTTGACTAAAAACTTTCTTTCAACAAATCAGGAAAACTGAAAGTAATAATACTGATGATGATGATGATATTAACAATAATGATGATGATGAAAATAATAATAATAATAACAATAATGATGATGATGATGACAATGACAATAATAATAATATTAACAATAATGATGATGATGACAATAATAATGATAATAACATCAACAATAATAATGATGGTGTTGATGATGACAATAATAATAATAACATTAGCAATGATGATGATGATGACAATAATAATAATAACATGAATAAAAATACTAATTTCAGTAATAATAGGAACACTAGGAATGATAAAAAAATACTGACACATACATTAAAAAACTCTTTGGAAACTCCTCACTATCTGAGAGACAAAAGCTTGTGCTGATGAACACTGTTCAGATGCCAGGAAGGATTCTTTGAATATAATATGGTCAATAGCTTTTTAAGAAAAAAAAACAAAACGTACCCATCAGGGGCTACATAGTGCATGGTTAAAAGCTGAAACTGAAGGTTCTATTCTTGCTGCACAGGACCGATGCTTGCTAACTAGAAATTACCAACACATACTGAAAAATTGTGTTAGCCCAAAATGCAGATTCTATGATAAATATCCAGAAACAATTGACCATCTTGTATCAGGTTGCACGATATTGGCACCCACTGAATATAAAACCCGGCATGACAGAGTGGGCCAATATCTGCATTGGAAAATCTGCAACTTTTACAGAAAGGAAACTGCAAGAAACTGGTATGAGCACCCCAAGACTCAGTTACAGAGATAGGGTCTGTAACAATTTTATGGGATTTTACAATACATACAGACAGAACAATCAAAGCTAATTACCCAGACACTGTGATTAGAGACCGCAAAGACAAAATGTGCCTTCTTATTGACATGGCAGACTGTAATGTATCTTTGAAGATCTTCAAAAAACTATCAAAATACGAAGACCTTGAAATTGAAATCTCAAAACTATGGCACATGCGAACATCAACAATTCCAGTTGTAGTTGGAGACCTTGGATCGATTGAAAAAGTTTCTAATGTACCTATTGAAGGGATTCCTGGTAGCCCATACCTTAAAGAAATACAAAAATTCTTCTCACAATTACAGCCCACATCTTATGAAGGGCCTTATCTATATAAAATATGTGTGATTTTTTTTCAAAACTGCTCAGTGTAAAATGTCATGGTGCCATTTCTGACCTTAGGTCTCTGGTTAGGACCCAGAAAGAAATGTGTATACACCAGAAATCAAAGGAAATAAAATATAATAATAATAATAATAATAATAATAATAATAATAATAAAAAAATAACAAAATGATTGATATAACTTTTCCAATATTTTGCAACACTTACAGAAGAGTATGATTTAAGAAAAGAAAAGAAAAGAAAAAAAAACCTTATTTTTAATAATTTTAACAATATTTAACAATATTTTGGCAGTATGTCTATCTATTTCAAGTTATGTTTAAAAATTACATACAGGTTTAAAAAATATAAAAAAATAGAAAGTCTTTGTGCAAATGCCATTTGTCATGAGAAAAACTGAATGAAATGCAACTAACATGAATGGAATGTAACTGAAACATACATAACATGATAGGGTATGCCCTCATCTTGGAATTTTCCATTAATTGATTAGTTAGTAAATCTTATGGAACTCTCCTGTCATTTTGGTCTTTTCCCTGGGGGTTGTTACATTAGTATTTTGTTTATTCCCTGAAGGTTGAGATGTTAGTTTTTGCATATATTATCTTTGTGCACTCATCTTGTCTCAAGACAAACGGTGTTCGTACAAAGTCTTATATTTTTTTATTTTTTTATATTCACATGCACTTTTGAAACATAACTTGGAGACGGCAGACATATTGTTGAAATAGTGTTTAAACACTCAGTCTTCTTTTCTTATTTTTTCATAAATTGTGCTGTTCTCTAAGTGTTGTAATAATAATAATAACAATAACAATAATAATAATAATAATAATAATTATTTATTTCCTTTTTGATATTATTTTAATTTTTGTTTTAATTTTGTGTTTATTTTGTTTTATTTCATTTTCAGAAATATATACGTCAACACAAATATAACTCAATATAAATATCTAGCTGATTTTAATTTAAATCTATGGGACTATAAATCATAATTTATTTAAATTCTTACTATAAAAAAAAACAACCTATAATGAAAGTTGTTATATTTCTTAAAAAAAGAAGTATTTGATATATATATATATATATATATATATATATATATATGTATATTTAAAGACATTTATGATATGTTTAACGTTCTTTTTATAGATACAAGTATTTAAGCAAATGCATTTACCGGCCTGAATGTCCGAGAAATTTTCATGGAAAATTTTTGTTCTCTGACAGGAATTGAACCTGTATCCTATACGGAACCGTCATTTCACGTGACGTGCCTTAACCTTTCGGCTTTTTTTTTTATTTTTGCTTAAATACTTGTATCTATAAAAAGAACGTTAAACATATCATAAATGTCTTTAAATAAATTGTCGGACTTTGTCCAATTAAAAAAAAAATATATATATATATATATATGTATATATATTAATTTGCTCATTACCACAAATTATATTTTAAATTAATGATATTTTAATTTTAAAAACATTATTAAGTTATTATACCATTCAAAAGTGACCTATGGGTTATTTTCTGTTACCTTCATTTCCATCATTGTCTTATTGAACTGCATATTATGTAATAGTAATTGGTATTTATTGGTACAATTGCATTGTTATTGTTTAAATTTTTTTTATGTGAGTCTAGATTTGTTTGATTTTTGCTCTCTGTTTTGTTTTTTCTAATCCGTTTCTCTTAATGGCGTCTTTGTTTGAATTACAGAAGCATCTCCTAATAGCAGTCATTTAAGCTAATAGCTGAAAGTTACAAGACAGATACTGCTGAAAAGAAGACTGAGTGAATAGTTGTCAGTAAAAGAATGAGCCCAAAATGCGATCTGAAGGTCGGGAACACTAGAATCAAGCAGATGTGGAAGTTTAAATATCTGGGAAGCCTTCTGACAGAGGAAGGTAAGTGCAATCTGAGACTTGTAGGCATATTGGGATGGTCAAGGACACATTCCAAAAGTTGGACAGAGTTCTGCGAGACAGGAGGATATCTTTGGTAACAAAGAAAAGAATACTGAACTGTCACGTGACATCTGTCCTTCTTTATGGCAGTGAATGTTGGACAATTTCCTCAAAGATGACGAAGTGACTCGAGATGACAGATAAGTGGTTCTACAGAAGGATGCTAAGGATATCATGGATCAAGCATGTGAGCAACAATGAGATCTTAGAGAGGATGCAAACAAGGAGGAGGCTTATACTTAACACCAGGAAGAGGCAGCTGAAGTTTCTGGGACACATAATGAGGAAGGAGGGCCTGGAGAATCTGATACTTATGGGTTGAATAGAGGAGAAGAGAGACAAGGGAAAACAATGTATGACATAGCGGGCAGACTTAAGCAAGTGGATGACAGAATATTGTCTGGGGGAGGAAGCAGAGGGAAGGAACTTGTTGAGAGCTGCAAGGGATAGAGGGAGGTGGAGAGCCATGATTGCTAACATCCTGGAAGGACATGGCATATAAAAAGAAAGAAAAAACTGCTGAAAGGAAGAAGAAATGAAACAGAATGCAATAATAATAATAATAATAATGATAATAATAATAATTGTAATAATAATAATGATGATGATAATAATATTATATAATTTGTATATAATTTGTATGTATGTGTACATGTATCTATATATATATATATATGCATATATATATACATTGAGACATGTTACTAAGTTATAGTATTTGTTGATACACCTGATATGTAATCACTACCTACTAGCTTTATTAATTTTTGATGCAAATCTTACTCTTTTTTACCTGCTTCTGGCAGAGTATTGAACAGTTATTAGACTTATTACTGATAATAATAACAAGAAAGAGGAATGCAATAATGGTAATAATAATAATAATAGTGGTAGTGGTGATGATGGTGGTGATAGTGACTTATCAGTTATTTTTGAATAGTCTTTTGTAATTTATTTATTAGTATCAGTATTATCAATAATAAGAGTCTAATAACTGTTCAATACTTTGCCTGAATCAGGTAAAAAAAAGTAAGATTTGCACCAAAAATTAATAAAGCTAGTAGGTACCGATTACATAACAGGTATATCAACAAGTACTATAACTTAGTAACATGTCTAAAATATACAATTTTTATTTTATAAGCCATACAATACAAACACTTATAATAAACTTTTCTTTATGTTATATAGGAATAAAGTGTCGCTGCCGACACTTGAGTTTGAACATTGATCATCAAAGAGCAAACACAGTCGATCCCATTATTGAATTAAGTGGATCACGTGACCATTTTGAAAACACACATATAGGAAGTCACATGACGTCTAGATTGATCTGCATTTCTAGTCTATCCTCTATACTATACAGATCACTATTTCTACTCTACTTCTATTACTATATGGACTGCTATTCTCTACTCTATTCACTATACTATTTCACTATTCAGAGCACTATATGGATTACTGTTCAAACAAGTATTATCGAGCAAGTACTATTAGTGCGAGATTATTCAAAGGTGTCTGATAGCAGTATTGTTCAAACTCAAGTATCAGCAGCAACAATTTATTCCTCTATAACACTTTAAATATTATTAGTATTTATATATTAATTGTATTTATGGGCAGCATATATTCGTGTAATAACAGGATTAGTGAGATTTGAATATAGTTTCATATTACTGAACATAAGAGAGAATAAGAGGAAAAGTCAAAGAAAATTCTGTTGAAAAATAAAGTTATATTGGAGTATTGTGAAGCATGTCATGTCTCCCTGGGATCCAGAAGCTTATAAATGAAGATTTTATCATTGTTAATAATAGCAATAGTGAAAAAAAAAAAATAGCAAGAAGAGGATTGGCCCACTGAACGTGATGGCCCACTATGGTACAGATATGCTCTGGTGCCCACAAACCATCCCCCATGTATGGGTAAATACGAACTAACTATAATGCTGACACAATGAAAAATCTTGCTAAAATATATCAGTCATCATGCAGGTCAAAAAGAACTGCAATCCCCACTGAGGAACCAGACTGGAATCAAAAAGTCTGCAAACTCTACCCAACAAGAACTAGAGGTAAAACCATGTTTAGGACAGACCTCACAGAGGCTTTCTATATTCATTAAAAGAAAATCCCACAAAAAGAACAATAAATAAACAGTCTAGAGAAGAGTATATTAAAGTAATGAATTTTACACTGCTATGATAAATCCAACAATGACCAAAGCCGCCTATAATATCTGTCGAGAAAAACATAAACATCAATGCCAACAAACTAGCCAATGTCAGGCATGACATCATCAGGCAAAAAAGAATACCTGACATAAAACTTGAAAGCATCTGAGAAAACATCAAAAATGGGTTAAACGTTAACATCAAGGGGTTAAATGCCAACAACCCAGAGGAGACATATGCAGAGGAACAAATAGAAACCAGTTGTAATAATCCCACTGAGGTACACAAGCAAATAGAGGAAGATAATGACTAATATGAGAGATAAACAGAGATGACAGAAAATTTCCAATATAAATGGGAGAATGTAAAGGAAATGTCTTTTGAGGAAAGGCCAACAATTCCAAAAGTAAGAAAGAACTGTCAAGTGAAGGAAACCATCAACCTCGCTAATCAAGCAATTAGAAAAATGAGGGATGAAATGGAAAGACTGATAAACCTGACAGAAATTAATCATCTTATATATGCTGCCTCGGCAATACTTGCAGAAACAATAGGTGAAAAAGTAAAAGCCCAACGTAAATGAAAAATGCTAGTCTGAAAAGAAAAAATGGAAACCAAAACAAAATAAACTATGAGGGCAATTGTCACTTTTAAGTGAAGTAGACAAGGGCTCCAAAATAAAAGAAAGAAAAAGAAGACAACTGAAGTGAAGAATTGATATAAAGAATAAGACTGATGTGACAAAAGTTAAAGAAAAGCTGAAACAATAAATTCAAGCAAATTATTCTTCTGGCAAAACAAGATACCAAGAAACTATATCGAGAACTGGGAAAAGATAAAATAAAAATAAATGACCCACTTAATATCCAGGAAGTTGAGGAGGTCTGGTGTAAGATGTAGAAAAACTGCAAGATGCACAATGAAAGAGCTACATGGGTCAAGAAACAGCAGGAACAACACACACATATAGAGTGCCAAAAATGGACAGATATCAATATTACTGAAACAACTGCTGCCATCTGCAAAACCCAAAACTGGAAAGCACCAAGAATAGACCGAATAGCCAATTTTTGGATAAAAAAACCTAACTAGCACACAACAAGACCTCACACTGGCATACAATGATATAATCATAAACCCTAAAACATGCCCATAATGGTTCATGTGGGGAGTAACATACCAACTCCCCAAAACAGAAGAGACACAGAGCCTGAAGAACTATAGGCCCATCACCTGCCTACCAACAATGTACAAGATCTTCACTACTATCACAACCAAGAGAACATACAAATTCCTTGAGAAAAAAAAATTTACTTCCAGCAGAACAGAAAGGAATAAAAGAGGAAGTTATGGATGCAAGGACCAACTAATTATCAATAAAACAATATTGGAAGAGGTGAAAACAAGGAAAAGAAACGTATCGATAGCATGGATTGACTACAGAAAGGCGTTTGACAATGCATCACACTCATGGATAGAGAAGAGCCTAAATATATACAAAGAATGCCCCACAATTGTCAAATTCATAATGGAGAACATGAAAAATTGGGAGACTACACTAAACTATACAAACAGGTCATTAACATCGAGACCAATCAACATTAAAAGTGGGATCTTCCAAGGAGATTCATTGTCACCACTACCTTTTCTGCCTTGTTTTTAGCACCACTCAGCTACCTACTGAACAACAATAGCTATGGATACAAGTCAGAGAATGGCAAACTGAATCACCTATTCTATATTGATGCTCTTAAAATGTTTGCCAAAGATGACAACCTGCAGAAAAACCTACTCACCATTGTCTAAACTCTCAGCAAAGATATTAGGATGGAGTTTGGAATTGACAAATGTGCTAAAGCCACCTTCAAAGGTGGTAAACTAGCAAAAACTACAGAATTAGACGTTGATATCAACAACAAGATTAAGGAACTAGAACAATATGGTACATACAAATACTTAGGAATTAATGAAGGAGATGGAATACAACATTCAAATATGAAGAAAAAGATCTGGAAAATATTAAAGAAGAGTGCATTTGATACTAGAAAACAAACTTAATGGGGCCAATAAAATGAAGGCTATCAGCACCTTAGCTATACCCATAGTAAAATACAGCTTTAACATTATTAAATGGAAGTTGAATGACATTAAAAGATTGGACGCCAAGACCAGAAAAATGTTTACCCAAATGAGGATGCACCACCTGAAATCAGATGTTGATAGGCTGTACAAAGAGCTTTAGGAGACCGAGTTCTAATTCAACTTGAACTAGCTCTAAAAACTACAACAATCGAATTAGAAGCATACCTCACAAAAACCAAAGACCCTCTCCTAAAAATAGTAAAACACCAAATCCACTCCATCAACAAAGAAGCTGCACTCTTTAAGAAACAGTTTAATGTACCTGAAACTCTACTAACAAAAAAACAAAATGAATATCGTCTACACCAAAGGAGTAAAACAGAAAGAAATAGGAAACACATTAGTGGCTGAAGAATACTGGGTTGAAAGCTGAGACAAAAGGCCTAATTATTGCATCTCGGGACCAAAGCCTTGCAACCAGATCCTATCACTGTAACATAATCAAGGATAGAACTAACTCAAAATGCAGGACCTGAGGAAAATATGATGAAACTGTTGATCATATTATCTCAGGATGTCTGGAACTAACAAAAAATTAATATACTCACTGACATAATAAGGTAGTGACATATGTGCACTGGAAGATATGCAAGATGCACAAAATTGAAATCACTGAGAGATGGCATGAGCAACAACCAGACACAGTTACCCAAAATAATGATGTAACTATCCTCTGGGACATGCCAATTCAAACAGACAGGCAAATAAAAGCCAACAGACCTGATATCATAAAAGACAAGAAATTTAGGAAGTGTATGCTTATTGACATAGCAGTACCAATTGAGAGAAACTCCTCCATGAAAATTACCGAGAAATTGTCTAAATACAAGGACCTGGAGATTGAGATTAACGGGATGTGGGGAATGTAGGCTGAGACTGTATCAATAGTAATCGAAGCTCTGGGCTTTGTGAGAAAAGGAATGGACAATTTTACTAACAGAGTTCCAGGTAACATAAACATACTGGTTACCCAGAAGATCACCCTACTAGGAACATCCCATATACTAAGAAAAGTGCTGTCAATTAAATGACAATTCTCCTAATGGGCCTAAGGACCATAGTTTGGACTCAGCTCTAGAGGAAAGAAAGCAGGAAGCATAACGCACACAAATAATAATAATAAAAAAAGATTGAAAGAACTGGATATCTAATGAAGAAATCAATAACTTGCTAAATATCGGAGAGACTTGTTGTCACTTGATCTTCAATGTAATCCGCTAGTGTGAACACCATAATAATTTGAAAAGCCAAGCAAAGAGATTGGAGAGCAGAACATTTGTGTAAGAAATGAAGCCATTTAGATGAGAATATAACTAAAATAAGATAGACTATTGCAGAGACTTGCTGTCACTTGATCTTCAGGGAAATCAACCAGGCACCACAAGTGTGAACACAGAGAGTTTGGAAGAACAGAAAATCCAAGGGAGTACTTAAACAATTCAGTTAATAGGATTACTAGAAGAAGTTTGAAATAGAGTATGCAAAGATAGTTAGGAGGGTGCTGGGGATCTGAGATTTAATCTCATATTTGAGGTATCTTGCTGTCACTTATTCTTCAGCGATGAACAACTGGAGTCTAGTGGGAAAAATGAAAATTGCATGAAATAATAATAATAATAATAATAATAATAATAATAATAATAATAATAATATCTGCACTGGAAAATGTGCAACTCCTATGGGAAGGAAACTGAAAGAAACTGGTACGAACACCACCCAGACCCGGTTACGGAGATATGACCTGTTACAATTCTATGGGACTACACAATACACACTGACAGAACAATCAAAGCCAACCGCCCAGACATTGTTATTAAAGATCACAAAAAAAATAAGCGCCTCCTTATTGATATGGCAGTCCCTGCAGACTGCAATGTATCTTTGAAGATATTTGAAAAACTGTCAAAATACAAGGACCTTGAAATAGAAATCTAAAAAATGTGACACATGGGAACATCAACAATCCCTGTTGTAGTTGGAGCCCTTGGACTGGTTGGAAAAGATTCCAGTAGGCTGATTGAAGGGATCCCTGGAAGTCCATGCCTCAAAGAGATACAAAAAATTGTTCTGACAAGTACAGTCCACACTTTACGGAGGGCTTAATCTATGTAATTATTATTATTTTTTTTCTTTGCAGTGTCATGATGCCATTTCTAACCTTAGATCTCTGGGCGGGACCCGGAAAGAAATGTGTAAACACCAGATATCAAAGAAAATAAAAATAATAATAATAATAAATTCCCAGATGTTTGTCAGAAACGATGACAAGGCAAGCCACTTCATGGTTAATACTCTGCCTGTACCAAACAAGCTGATGTAGACAAACCCCATACCCATCAGTGGTTATGTTGTGCAGGGATAAAAGCTGAAACCAAAGGTTTTATTCTTGCTGCACAGGACCGATGCTTGCTAACTAGAAATTACCAAGCACACATACTGAAAAATTGTGTGAGCCCAAAATGCAGATTCTATGATAAATATCCAGAAACAGCTGACCACATTGTATCAGGTTGCACAGTGTTAGTGCCAACTGAATATAAAACTTGGCATGATAGAGTGGGCCAATATCCGCACTGGAAAATCTGCAACTTTTACGGGAAGTAAACTGCAAGCAACTGATATGAACATCACCCACACTCAGTTACAGAGATAGGTCCTGTAACAATTTTATGGGACTTTACAATACATACAGACAGAACAATCAAAGCTAATCACCCAGACATGATGATCAAAGACCACAAGAACAGAATGTACCTTCTTATTGACATGACAGTCTCTGAAAATTGTAATGTATCTTTGAAGATCTTCAAATAGCTATCAAAAGACAAAGATCTTGAAGTGGAAATTTAAAAAATGTGGCACATGAGGACATCAATAATTTCAGTTGTAGTTGGAGCCCTCGGATTGATTGGAAAAGTTTCCAATAGACTCATTGAAGGAATTCCTTGTAGTCCATGCCTTAAAGAAATACAAAAAATTGTACTCACAAGTACAGCTCACATATTACAAAGAGCTTTATCTATGTAAAATGTGTGTGATCTTAGGTTTTTTTGTTTGACCGAAGGTCTCTGGTTGTGACTGGGAAGGAGATGTGTATACAACAGAAATCAAAGGAAATAATAATAAATATCCTAAAGCTACACTAGTCATGGCTCTCATAGCTTCTGTCCTTAAAAACATTTGACCATATTGTATCAGATTGAAACATTTCAATATCAGATTGAAAAAAGAAACATTTGACCATATTGTATCAGATTGAAACATTTCAATATCAGATTGAAAAAAGAAACATTTGACCATATTGTATCAGATTGAAACATTTCAATATCAGATTGAAAAAAGAAACATTTGACCATATTGTATCAGATTGAAACATTTCAATATCAGATTGAAAAAAGAAACATTTGACCATATTGTATCAGATTGAAACATTTCAATATCAGATTGAAAAAAGAAACATTTGACCATATTGTATCAGGTTGAAACATTTCAATATCAGATTGAAAAAAGAAACATTTGACCATATTGTATCAGATTGAAACATTTCAATATCAGATTGAAAAAAGAAACATTTGACCACATTGTATCAGATTGCACAGTGTTAGCACCTACTGAATATAAAACTCAGCATGATAGAGTAGGCCATTATCTGCACTGGAAAATATACAGGAAGGAAATTACAAGAAACTGGTATGAATATCATCCAAACCCAGTTACAGAGATAGGACCTGTACCAATTTTATGGTACTTTACAATACATACAGACAGAATAATCAAAGCCAATCATGATCAAAGACCACAAGAACAGAATGTTCTTTCTTATTGACATAGCAGATTGTATGGTATCTTTGAAGATCTTCAAAAACCTATCAAAATACAAGCATCTTGAAGTGGAAATCTCAAAAATTTGGCACATTAGGACATCAATAATTTCAGTTGTAGGTGGAGCCGTTGGATTGATTGGAAAAGTTTCCAATAGACTCATTGAATGGATTCCTAGTAGCCTATGCCTTAAAGAATTACAAATAATTGTACTCGCAAGTACAGCTCACACATTATGAAGAGCTTTATCCATGGGAAATATGTGAGATCTTAGGATTTTCTTTTATAAAAGTGATCAGTGGAAAATGCATGAAGCCATTTCTGACCTTAGGTCTCTGGTTGGGACTCGGAAGGAAATGCGTATACAACAGAAATCAAAGGAAATAATAATAATAATAATAAATATCCTAAAGCTACACCAGACATGGCTCTCATAGCTTCTGTCCTTAATTGATCATGGTTGTAAACATGTAGATATTTTGTTTTGGTGAATTAAGATAGGCTACCATAAATATTCCTTCGGGTATCACATCGGAGAGCTGAGATCAAATTCCAGTCGAGTTCATTACATTCACTTATGCACAAATATCCATCCATCTCTGGGTTAAATAGCAGGACAAAGTGGTTCCAATAGCCTTGGTTGGCAACCAGTCTACCGCAGAAAGAAATGGCAATCTACTGCGGGAAAATCTTCTGCCTAGTCAGTCATAAATAAAAAGAGACCTGATCGGTTAAGCATTCCTCACATATGGTACTGAACTAAGTGACTGACCACACATTTGCTTGTCAGTAATAATAATAATAATAATAATAATAATTAATGCCTTGATTCTACACCAGACTTGGCTCTCGTCGCTTCTGAGCTTAAATCAGATTGATATGTCTTACGGCCATATTATGTTGAAACACTGGTTTCCGTATGATCACCGAAGTTAAGCAACATCATGTCTGGACAGTACCTAGGTGGGTGACCATTTAGGAATACCAGATGTTGTAAACTTGGATGTGTGGGTGGTATAATGGATAATGGCTTGAAATTAATCAAAGAGAGCTGAGTTCCAGTTCCTGTTGGGTCTGTTATATTCACTTACATGCAAATACCCTTAGGAAAGAGATGAATTCACTTTTTCTCCTCCCAGCTATGGGCTAATAAGTAAGAATTGTATCACTGAATCATTACTATCTAAAAAAAAAACAACTCTTACAATCTAAAAATATTTTGTGGCTTTAAATAACCAGCGAATGGTTAATAAACTGCAAAAAATGAATCAGATTGGAGAGGTTAATGTATGTATGTTTTGTCTTAGTGGATTAAGGTGCTTTTCCAGAAAATCCTGGAATCAAGATTAGATGAATTGGAAATCCAGGGTAGGGTGAAGACTGAACAATGCACAACATTGCTGGAATGTGTAAGGATACTGAGAAGGGTGCTGGAGATTTGACGAGACTTACTGACACTCATTCATCGGTGATGAACATCTGACATCAAGTGTGAACATGAAAATCTAGGAAATACCACTACTACTACAACTACTTATAATAATAATAATAATAATAATAATAATAATAATAAAGGTTGTAAGAACTGGATATCTAATGAAGAAATCAATATCTGGATAGTATTATTGAATATTGGTGAGACTTGTCACTTGATCTCTAGTGTAATTCACTAGTGTGGCCAATATAGTAATCTTTCAAAGACATTGGAAGAAGAAATCAACCTGAGGAAAAAAGACTGAAAAAAAAAGTAACATAGCAATAAATTTGAATGTTGAGGAAACTTGCTATCACTTGACCCCAGTGCAGTCCATCAGTTTTTACAAGAGTGGACACAAAAAGCCTTATAGAGAGTTTGGTAAAACAGAAAATTCAAGAAAGAATTTAAACCATCAATATGATTTTCTATTTTATAGTTTCTTTGGGATGTGGGTGATCATGGCTCTCCACAATTTCATATTTTTTGTAGCTCTTAGTAATGTTTGTTTTTTTACTATCTCTACAATTGCGATGATAGTATTACTAAGAACAAAGCTAAAATGGAGCACTTATGAACACCGGGAAACTGTCAGTGACTTGAGAGTTGAGGTAACTTGTTGTCAATTATTCTTCATTGATGAACACTAGATGTCTAGCTTGACCTTACAAGTGCCTGAAAGGGTAACAGTAAAAAAAAAAAAAGTAGCAGTAATAATAATAATAATAATAATAATAATAATAATAATAATAATAATAATAATAATCATCGAGAAATTGTTCAAATACAAGGACCTGGAAATTGAGATTAGCAGGATGTGGGAAATGAAGACTGTACTGGAATGAGATTGTACCAATAGTAATCGGAGCTCTGGGCCTTGTGAGAAAATGAATGGACAATTTTACTCACAGTGTCCCAGGTAACATCAACATACAAGTTGCCCAGAAGGTCACCCTACTAGAAACATCCCATATACTAAGAAAAGTGCTATCAATAAAATGACAATTCTCCTATAGTGCTTAAGGACCATACTTTGGGCCCAGCTCTACAGGATACAAAGCAGGAAACATAACATACACAAATAATAATAATAATAATAATAATAATAATAATATTCTGTCTTCTTAATTTTTATTTTTGTTATTGTTCTCTCTCCTTAATAATAGTTTTTCTTGTATACTTAGTGATCTCTTGCATCCTAGTGGCTTTATTGCCTTACTTGGGGTGAAATGATTAAAAAAAATGTCCTTGCTATCACTTGATCTCTAGAGTAATCAACCAGGAGGGTGAAAATCTATATAATAGCCTGAAAAGCCTTGTAGAG
>OZ038479.1:120234267-120241767 GCA_964036315.1 Acanthosepion esculentum | reverse complement strand
ATAATTTTGAGTACAACTTCTTATATATATATATATATATATAAGAAGTGGTACTCAAAATTATATATATATATATATATATATATATATATATATAAGAAGTGGTACTCAAAATTTTACAGCTACATTTTACGGCTATATATATAGATATAGATATTTAAGAAGTGGTACTGAAAATTTTACGGCTAGACCAAAAAGTGAAAAATAAATCTGGTATTTGGTCATGTGTTCAGGCTTTGGAAACTGGGCCAGCCAATGAACTATTATTCTCCACCCTTATATATCTACATATTTTTAAAGAATTTATCAAGTTTGCCAATTTTCTGTTGATTTTGGCGTTAAAGATATAAGAAAATTAAAAAAAAAATGTTTTTATTCTACGAAAAAGAAAAGGAATATCAAACACAAGATTTGTACAGTTTCTGGAGAAAGTAAATGTAAATGTTCCATCAAACGTGTTAAAAATGGTTAGCACAATTTTGTGCTGGAAATATCTCGATCTGTGATACCCACGGTCAGGTAAACCAGTTGAGGTTAACAGTAATTAAATCAAGACATTACCCGAGAATATTTAATGTCATATGACGCGGGAAATAGTTTACATATCCAAAATATTCACACCAAGTGATGAAAATCATTTACATCAGCTTGGTTATGTTAGTCACTTTGATGTGTAGCTTCCGCATAAATAATGTGAAAAAATCATCATCATCATCGATCCTATGATGGGGGTGGTCGTAGGGTCGTTACTCAGCTGAGCACATGACTAGTTCTCTCCGTCTCCGTATGTAGCGATTGAAAGTCGGTGGTATTCATTCATGCATAGCGTTGTCTCTTGGGCAAGTAGAGCTGGCGGAGCCCATCCCACTCCACGTCAGACCACAGCGATGTCCTACAACTTCAAAACGTAGGCGATCATGACTTCCCACATTTTACTTTTCTTTATTTGCGAATTGGCATACATTCTTGGGAAAGATAGAGGAGTGGTTTGCCGTCGCATTCTCCACGGTTTAGAATTCAGAGTTTTCTTTCTCTTAGACTGGTTGCCAGCCAAGGCTAGACCTCCCAGTCTACTCTTCTATTTAACTCATTGCTAGGGCAGACGGGACGGATTCGTGTCTTTCCCAAAGGGCGTTGTTGCGAAAGTGAACGCAATGGCGAGCCCTAAATTTGAATTCGGATATTCGACTCCACTTTCCACGCTGTTATTTATTACACCACTCACACATCTTCAAGAAAATACTGCTCCCAACTAAACCAACTGAAATCAAGGAAAACCTTTTTTTTTAATAATGCCACTATGACGATAGGTTACTGGGACATAAAATGTCCAGGTGAGTGTCAAATTTTCCAAGCTTTCTTTTCTCTTTATGTGCCCCAGAAATTTCAGCTCTCACCTTCTGATTCTAAGTAGAAGTAGCTTTTTTTTGTTTCTATTTTCCTTTTCTTTTTAATCATTTCATTCCAAGCAAGGCGATAATGCCACTAAGACGCAATGTGTCACTGGCAGCGAAAGAGAACAAAAAGACTTTAGTGAGGAGAAATGACAATAATAGAACAGGTTTCAGAAAAAAACACAAGATGGCGATTGACATTGCATTTAAATTTTTGAAGATTGTAGTTGGCAGGGAAGCAAGAAACGGAAGAGAGTTCCACCGGCGAGAAGTTTGAGAAAAGAGGCTATTAGAATAAAACTTACGGTTGCATCTAGTTATTTAAGCAGTAAAACGATGAGACCTACTTGCCAATCTACAGGATGGCCCGAAAGTCTTGTCACCTTTACATAATATAATTTTCTGTTTCAACGATCTGTGGGGTATTATCAGGGAGAGAGTTTCACAAGAACGATACCAGAATACCCATCAGTTGAAGGACGCCGTTTGGAGAGTGTTTGTAACCACCAACAAAGCACAGCTTCGTAAAATATCACACAGGACATGGCACCGCATCCAGTGGCGATTTTGGAACTCTGAAAGTGGTGGGGCCACTTGGGGTCCGAGATTTTTCTACGGAGGAGGGGGGCAAATTCAAGTAGCGTCTTTATTTTCATACTACACCACTATCGTATACACAACTTAGGAATGGGTTTTAGTATAAGTATGTTACTTCACGGAACAACTTTTCATTCGCAGTGGTGGAGTTCTGTTCTATTCTTGCCCTCTTTTCCACCCTCAAGATGTTGGACCACAAGAGACGTTAACTTCAAAACAAAATCAAAGGGTTAATACTAACGTCAATACTAGCAAAACAATGCAATTTGTTTTCTCTGATTTTTTTCCTCTACAAAACTTAGAAAAGTGAGGGGGGGCAACCGAGGGGCCAGCCAAAATGGGGGGTGGATCCCCCCCCACTGTAGAATCGCCACTGGCCGCATCATTTTGTGCCACGAAAATGATGGTGTTCAAACAGACCTTCTCGACATGTGACAGCGTCAATGCAAGTGAATAAACTGAATCCAATACATATGCTTTGTTATTACTTGTTCTATTGTTTTCATTACCGTTTTTGTAGGGGTGACAAGACTTTCGGACCACCCTGTACGAGTACGCTTAAATTCATTCGGTCGTGGTACCAAGGAGGAGAGCTCATTAGACCACTATGAAAATATTTATAGAAA
Source organism: Acanthosepion esculentum (assembly GCA_964036315.1). NCBI lineage: Eukaryota > Metazoa > Mollusca > Cephalopoda > Sepiida > Sepiidae > Acanthosepion > Acanthosepion esculentum. The sequence goes on along the minus strand of OZ038479.1, from coordinate 120,239,150 downwards.
AGCCAGAGGGAAGACCCGTCACGGTAGTGGGAAAACGACTGAAGTTGAGATGCCAGGTCAGGACCGATAACGTTACAGACCACGCTTTGGATTTTGTCGAGAATTCTGGTCGTTTATATTTGAGTCGATGAGAATTTACTTGAGGATAAGTAAATATTGGTCGTCCATATATATAGTCTCTGAACTTGGTAGGTACCATCATCTTACACTTCCGCAGATGATGCAGTCGTCGCATTCCAGTCCCCGTCACCAGTGTAGGCCCCAGGGATAGGTAAATATTGTTTATATTTTTGAGTCTCAAGATATATATACGGTCGGAGCAGCGGACCAGATATGGCAGCAATATTGAATGGTAGATTTATAAATGTGAAAGATGGATTCTGACAAGAAAGATTTGAAGAAGAAGAAGAAGAAACAACAACTTTTGTCGTTAATTTTCCTGACATTGTTCTGATATACAAAAGATTATACAGTGTAAACCGGATATAAGAGAAACCCGGATATAAGAGAGATTTTCTCTGGTCCCAAATTAGAGCCCGTGTTAATAAAACAAAATAGACCAAACCCGGATATAAGATAAACCCGGATATAAGAGACTTATTATCTGGTCCCGACAACTCTCTTATATCCGGGTTACACTGAATATCATATTCTCCCAGATGACACGGTGTTGATGACAGACACAGAAAGAAACCTACAGGAACTCCGAGACAAAAAAAAAAAAAGGTCGTAAATGGAAAAGACTAACCAACAATTGTAAGAAGAGAGAACGTGTGACCTTTAGCAAGAGGGATTGCCTAAGACCGTGTTACGAATTGGAGATGTCAGAATTATTCAAATACAGAACTTTAATGATCTGGGAAATGTTATAACAGATATCAGAAATAGTGATATATAAATCCAAAGCTACATTGAAATGACAAAAGATGTCTTCCAAAATCTAAACAAAATATTAACAGGAGAAAATCGATCACAAAAAAACCCCCAAAAAACAAAAAACAAAAACAAAAAAAACTATAAAACTTTGCTTAATTCAGGGAGAGATAAGTATTGGTCATTTATATTTGAGGTTATGAGAATTTACTTGGTGATAAGTAAATATTGGTGATCTATATATTTGAGTCTCTGAACTTGGTCGGTACCAACTTCTTACACATCCACAGATGATGCAGTCGTTGCATTTCAGTCCTCGTCACCAGGGTAAGTAAATATAGGTCGTTTATATTTGAGACTATGCTATATCATGTATGGCACTTAACTGACTGAAATATTGGTCGTTTATATTTGAGACTATGCTATATCATGTATGGCATTTAACTGACTGAAATATTGGTCGTTTATATTTGAGACTATGCTATATCATGTATGGCATTTAACTGACTGAAATATTGGTCGTTTATATTTGAGACTATGCTATATCATGTATGGCATTTAACTGACTGAAATATTGGTCGTTTATATTTGAGACTATGATATATCATATATGGCATCTAACTGACTGAAATATTGGTCGTTTATATTTGAGACTATGCTATATCATGTATGGCATCTAACTGACTGAAATATTGGTCGTTTATATTTGAGACTATGATATATCATGTATGGCATCTAACTGACTGAAATATTGGTCGTTTATATTTGAGACTATGCTATATCATGTATGGCATCTAACTGACTGAAATATTGGTCGTTTATATTTGAGACTATGATATATCATGTATGGCATCTAACTGACTGAAATATTGGTCGTTTATATTTGAGACTATGCTATATCATGTATGGCATTTAACTGACTGAAATATTGGTCGTTTATATTTGAGACTATGCTATATCATGTATGGCACTTAACTGACTGAAATATTGGTCGTTTATATTTGAGACTATGCTATATCATGTATGGCATTTAACTGACTGAAATATTGGTCGTTTATATTTGAGACTATGATATATCATATATGGCATCTAACTGACTGAAATATTGGTCGTTTATATTTGAGACTATGATATATCATGTATGGCATCTAACTGACTGAAATATTGGTCGTTTATATTTGAGACTATGCTATATCATGTATGGCATTTAACTGACTGAAATATTGGTCGTTTATATTTGAGACTATGATATATCATATATGGCATCTAACTGACTGAAATATTGGTCGTTTATATTTGAGACTATGCTATATCATGTATGGCATCTAACTGACTGAAATATTGGTCGTTTATATTTGAGACTATGCTATATCATGTATGGCATTTAACTGACTGAAATATTGGTCGTTTATATTTGAGACTATGCTATATCATGTATGGCATTTAACTGACTGAAATATTGGTCGTTTATATTTGAGACTATGCTATATCATGTATGGCATTTAACTGACTGAAATATTGGTCGTTTATATTTGAGACTATGATATATCATATATGGCATCTAACTGACTGAAATATTGGTCGTTTATATTTGAGACTATGATATATCATGTATGGCATCTAACTGACTGAAATATTGGTCGTTTATATTTGAGACTATGCTATATCATGTATGGCATTTAACTGACTGAAATATTGGTCGTTTATATTTGAGACTATGCTATATCATGTATGGCATTTAACTGACTGAAATATTGGTCGTTTATATTTGAGACTATGCTATATCATGTATGGCATTTAACTGACTGAAATATTGGTCGTTTATATTTGAGACTATGATATATCATATATGGCATCTAACTGACTGAAATATTGGTCGTTTATATTTGAGACTATGCTATATCATGTATGGCATCTAACTGACTGAAATATTGGTCGTTTATATTTGAGACTATGCTATATCATGTATGGCATTTAACTGACTGAAATATTGGTCGTTTATATTTGAGACTATGATATATCATATATGGCATCTAACTGACTGAAATATTGGTCGTTTATATTTGAGACTATGCTATATCATGTATGGCATCTAACTGACTGAAATATTGGTCGTTTATATTTGAGACTATGCTATATCATGTATGGCATTTAACTGACTGAAATATTGGTCGTTTATATTTGAGACTATGATATATCATATATGGCATCTAACTGACTGAAATATTGGTCGTTTATATTTGAGACTATGCTATATCATGTATGGCATTTAACTGACTGAAATATTGGTCGTTTATATTTGAGACTATGATATATCATATATGGCATCTAACTGACTGAAATATTGGTCGTTTATATTTGAGACTATGCTATATCATGTATGGCATTTAACTGACTGAAATATTGGTCGTTTATATTTGAGACTATGATATATCATATATGGCATCTAACTGACTGAAATATTGGTTGTTTATATTTGAGACTATGATATATCATGTATGGCATTTAACTGACTGAAATACTGGTTGTTTATATTTGAGACTATGATATATCATGTATGTCATTTAACTGACTGAAATATTCTTCGTTTATATTTGTATCTACGAGAATTAATTTTCTAGGTATCACCATCTTACTCCTCCGCAGATGATGCAGTCGTCGCTCACCAGACTCCATCAAGAGGTATAGTTAAATATTAGTAATTTATATTTGAGTCTATGCGCATTCACTCGGTAGGAGGTTCTTTTTGACGCTGAAGAAGTCATTCCTCTACAGCGGATGGTGTCGCCGAATTGGAATAGCGAAAGATGCCTTACAAAAGATAAACAAAGTATTAAGAGACAAGAAAATTTATTCAGAAACAAATAGCGCTAAACTGTTATGCAATATCAATCCTCCAAAATAGCAGTGAATGCTGGTCAATGCTGGAGATATCTAATTCTTTATGTGCCGTATCCTCTCAGGATGTAGGCAATCATGGCTCTCCAGAATTTCCTGTTCTTTGTTGCTCTTAAGTATTTTTGTCTTTTCGTTATTGCTCCTAAATCCTGTTCTGTTATACATTTACTTAAGCTCATCAAGTACGCTGTTTTCCTCTGTCCCTCTTGCGCTCGATCTGTCCTGTGAGTATCAGATTTTCCAAGCCCTCTTTCCTCATTATGTGGCCCAGAAATTTCAACTGTCTCTTCCTGATGTTAAATATAAGTTTCCTTTTTGTTTCTTTAAAACTTCGTCGCTGCTCAGATGTTCGGTCCACGGTGTTTTCAGTATTTCTGTTGCTTCAAGTCTCTTCTTCATCTTTTTTTTTTTGGGGGGGGGGTATTGTTCAGTATTAACTGTCATATAAGAGCACAAATATCACGTAACATTTCAGTACTCTTTTCTTTGTTTCTAACGAAGTTTTTATGTTCCTTAATACTCTGCTTAGCTTTTGGAATGCATCTTTGGCCGTCCTGTCTTGGGTATGACGATAAACTACATCCGCGAGAGATTACGTACAAAACATGCATCTATAAAACATACGGTTGCCCTGATAGTATAAAAGTATGTACAAAATATCTGCAGTTGAAGGCATACAAATGCGTTCAACATATTTAAATTTTAATAGCAGCAATATTTTTATGAAAAATTATTACCAACAATACATTTTTGAAGGAAAAAAATATTACCAGCAATTAAAAATTGTCGGCATTAAATAACCCATTGAGGTTGACATGCCGTAAAACAAAATAAACCAAACCGTTGGCCATCCCAGTGTCGCACTTTCCGTCCTCTGTTTGAACACTTCCCAGATATTTAAATTTCTCTGTCTGCTTGATTTTAGTATCCCTGATCTGTAATTTGCATTTTGGGCTCAACAGTTCAGTGCTCTTTTCTTTGTTTCTAACGAAAATTTTCTGCCTCTTAATATTCTGCTTAGCTTTTGGAAGGCATCTTTGGCCATCCCAATACGTCTTCGGATCTCAGTGTCGCACTTTCCGTCCTCTATTAGAACACTTCATAGATATCTA
>OZ038479.1:120091767-120219267 GCA_964036315.1 Acanthosepion esculentum | reverse complement strand
GCAAGTGAAGCAGAGAAAAGAACACTTGGAAAATTTAACACTCAAAAGGACAAAAGGTAATACCTACTCTCCTAAATGGCAGTGAAAGTTGGACACTCAAATGAAGAGCAGACTTGAAATAATAACATCAGATCTGAATCTACTGATGAATGTTATGAATACCAGAGATAAGGCATGAGACAAAGGAGGAAGTTTTAAAGAGAACAATAATTACAAAGAACTGTTACTAAAATCAGGTATATATATATATATATATATATATATATATATAGCGAGAGAGAGAGAGAGAGAGAGTGAGAGAGAGAGAAGGAGAGAGATATGGAACTCTTGTTATTAATAATGATGAAAGAATTTATCACTCAAGGAATATATTAAAGCCCAGCAAAGCAGAGAATAAACTTGAATTTAACACTCCAAATGACACATTGCAGGAAAGGGAAGCAGAGAAAAGATCACTTGGAAACTTTAACACTCCAAAGAACATATTGCAGGCAAGTAAAGCAGAGAAAAGGACACTTTGAAAATTTAACACACAAAAAGATACATTGAAGGCAAGTAAAGTAGAGAAAAAAAAACATGGACATTTTAACACTCCAAAGAATACATTAAAAGCAAGTGAAACAGAGAAAAGAAAACTTGGAGAATTTAACACTCAAAAGAACATATTGCAGGCAAGTGAAGCAGAGAAAAGAACACTTGGAGAATTTAAAACTCAAAAGAACATATTGTAGTCAAGTTAAGCAGAGAAAAAAAAACAACAGAAACTTTAACACTCCAAAGAACACATTGAAAGCAAGTGAAGCAGAGAAAAGAACACTTGAAAAATTTAACACTTCAAAGAACACATTTCAGGTAAATGAGGCTGAGAAAAAAACATGGAGAATTTAACATTCCAAAGAACTCTTTCAAGGCAAGTGAAGCATAGAAAAGAAAACATGGAGAATTTTACACTCAAACGAACACATTGAAGACAAGTGAATCAGAGAAAAGAACACTTGGAAAATTTAACACTCAAAAGGACATATTGAAGGCAAGTGAAAAATTTAAGCAAAAAAAGAAATATGAGATCAATGATGAAAACCAAGTTCACAACCAAGTTCATCTAAAAAAATCTGCAATGGTCTTTGGCTATTTGATCAAATTCTAGGAAGTTGTAAGGCAGATACCTTTTCAGCACCCCTCCTATAAAGTGGATACTGGAAAGATCAAGGCCTAACGAAGAAGAATGAATTAGACCCCATGAAATATTACATGTTCTTCTACATATATGTTTATCAAGCATCTTTACCGGTCCAGCTCCCAACCAGTTCTTGTTTTTGGCCATTGAATTATTGATTTTCTTCAGTATCATTTATTTCGATCACTATTCATTCCCAGTGGAAGAAAAAAGTGAGAAAAACATGCGACTTCACATTCACAGATTCATTTGAACATTTCATAGGAATTTAAATTTGATAACATTTGGTTCCCCTTCAGTCAGCTGGTCTGATTAAACGAGGTTAGTTTAATTAACCTAATTATCAATTTAGAATATCCGAAAAACAACATTTCTCAAGTTGATAGGCATAACACCCCCGCCTCACACACACACGACGCGTTTGGTGGAGGAGGCGCGTATTCAACAACAACAACAACAAAAAAAAAAATCTAAAATTGCCTTTTTCGCTGCAAATTATTAATTATATCATATCCAAGTATTTTACAAAAACTTAGAGTCGATTAAACAACATTTCAAGCTCAATTTAGGTTTATAGTTTCTATTTAGTAACCATGCAATGAGATGAGGTAAAAAAAACGAAAACAACGTAGATTTGTCTGCGGAAGTTTGTTACGTAACTATAGTGAAATTGTTGCGGAATCTATGCCGAGTAAGATGTATCAGAAGGTGATTTTTTGTGAAGGCCAAGAATGTGCGTGATCATAATGCATTTATCCACAACAAATAAATAAAAAAAAAACATCAAGACAATTCAACTTCAAGAAATTGCTGAAAACAACGTAATTAGAGATTTCAACAATAACATGAATTTATATATATATATTTGACATACACAAAGTGATAATAAGTTGCTTGTTAAATGTGGCAAGTGAGATAAGGTTACAAAGATTTCCATGCAGAAATTTAGTGAGTAAAGGTTGATAGTTTAAGTTTGTTTGTGGTATTAAAATAATTTGATATCTGCAAGGAAAATTGTCAATTGTGTAAGTTCAAGTGATAATGTGTGACAACTGTTAGTATTGATTTAAGTTATGAAGAGTTGTTCACCTTTAACTGATAGGCTAAAGTTGATTGAATGTACAATTACTGTTTTGTAGTGATAATGTCACTTTTTTTAGTAAATTGTAAGTTAAGTTTCTTCACGCGGCAATAGTTGTGCGAGTTGTGTTGAGTTGTTGAGAGGTTGGTAGTGGTTATTGAGTCAGTGTGTTGGCACGCGTGGGGTCTGCTGGTATCTCTCGAAACTCAGTGTCTGACTGACTTGAATTAAGTCGAGGGATTCTTTTTATAGATTTTTGAGTTTTCAAATAGGCTCCAGGAAGCTGCGCGGGAACAAGGTTTGTCTTAACTTTGCTACATTTTAGTGTCCTTTTAACCAATGGGGGATTGAGTTTTGAAAAGTAAAGTGATGATTGGTTAAAGGTTTATTTGGAGAAGAGAGAGCATCTTCCCGTAGGGGGTGACAGGCAAATGTGGAGGATTCCATAAAATCATTAAGGTAAGGTTTTCTTTTGTCAAAAGCATTTTATTTTTGGTCATATATTAATTTAAAATATTCCTTTTTACAGGCTTTATTTTTGAAATAGAATAAGATCATTCTAAATTTCAGAATTTTGCTATTGTCCATCAAAATGACTGGAAGAAAACGATCTAAAAATAACAATGGAAAAGAGAGGTAACAAAGCGTAAACGAAATAACCCCATTTTGTTCAACTTAGGAAACTTAGCATTGCAGCCAAAGTATTCTAAAATGCTGCCAATAACAAAGGAGAAAATAAAAAAATACCTAACAACAAATCGAATATAGCATCAAAATTTATATTATTTTTATGTAACTAAATACATAATTGTTAATAATGTTTCCATAAAACTTGATATTTCCTGTAATAAATTCTTAATAAATATTATTATTGTTATTATTTTACTTAAAAGTGTAAGGTAGTCCTACATTTACAATTCCTTTCGGCTAACCACGAAAAGAAATATTGAGCAAAACTGTCTAAAACCTTTAAGCGCGTATTGCCGCAAAATTATCAAATATGTCATATATATATATATATATATATATATATATATATATATATATATATATATATATATATATATGTTTGTGTGTGTGTGAGTGTGTGTTTAAAACAGGGTATAGAATCATGACAAAGTTTTTAAGAAATTTAACAAATGGAAAACGTTTCATTTGAAATAGATTTGATTACGCGTTTCGACATTTTAGGCTTCATCAGATCCAAAAAACGAAAGAAAGAAATATGTGTATTTGTGTGCATGCTTAAATAATAAACCATTGTACTTTTTCCCTAAGCTGGAATTTCTCGCGCTTAAAGAAGAAAGAAAATGAGTGATTTTTTAAAAAGCCGTTAATATTTATTCTGTATCTTTTCTTTATAATTCTTAGTTCCTGTCGAAAGTTATTAATATATTTTTGTCAGTTTTTCTAAATCAAATTAAAGGTAAATCCTTATTTAATTTTCAGAATGGCTCGAAAAAGCAAAGCATTTGTATAGCCTAGAAAGGCGAATCACGTAATCAAATCTAGTTTCAAAAAACCGTTTTTCCAGATGTCAAATTTCTTCAAAACTTTATTCTATTTTAAACACATATTGTCGACACAGAAAACACATGGACAGACCTAAAGGCAGATAAATCTTTTACTTTTGACCCATTCTGAAGGATTGGATGATGATTAGCCTTGGATTCGTTTCAGAAAAGCTGTATGAATCTCTTGCTTTCCAGCCATTCTGAAAATGAGATGAGGATTTACCTTTAATTCGATACAGAAAACCTAGGAAAAATATATTAATAACTTTCGACATAATTAATTGATTCAATAAATTAATAAAAGTTCAACTGACTTATCTGGTTAGCTGAGTCAAGAGTTTTGTGTTGAAACTGTTGAGTCGGCTAACCTGATAAGTCACCAGATAAGATTTTTTTTTCAATTGAACAGATTATCCAAAACTGGGTGTTGTCAGTGTGGTAGACAAAATTTTGATGGCTACACCCTGACATTTTTTGAAGAACTGGAATTTACATCAATTCAAAGTGACGTCATGTATTATGGTTAAATAGTTAGACCGCACGAGAAAAGCATGTATCAAATATTTATATGTATTATTATAATCATTTTGTACACACACGGACACACACACATATCTATAGATACACACATTATACAGTATCGCTATCTATCTATCTATCTATCTATCTATCTATTTACAGTGGGGAAAATAAATATTTCATCCTATGCTGATTTTCTGAGTTTGCCACCTTACAAAAATAGGAACGGTTTATAATTTTCAGGGTATGTCCGTCTTGAAAGTGAGAGATAGAATATAAAATAAAAAATTCTAGAAAATCACATTATATTAATTTTTGAACATTTTGAATTTCTTTTTTATTGAAAAAATAAGTATTTCACCCCATAGCAAAACATAAGTCAGTATTTAGTGAAGAAAACCTTGTTGGCAAGCACAGCAGCCAGACATTTCCTGTAGTTGGTTACCAAGTTTTTGCAGATCTCAGGGGGGATTTTGGCCCACTCCTTTTTGCAGATTCTCTCCAAATCCTTAAGGTTTGTAGGTTGTCATTGGGCAATTCGAAGCTTCAGCTACCCCCATTGGTTCTCTAAAGGATTATGGTCTGGAAACTGACTAGGCCACCCCATTACATTAATGTGCTTCTTCTTGAGCCACTCCTTTGTTGCCTTAGCTGTATGCTTTAGATTATTGTCATGCTGGAACACCCATCCATGGCCCATCTTCAGTGTCCTGGCTGAGGCAAGGAGGTTTTCACTCAAGATTTCCCTGTACTTGGCCCCATCCATTTTTACCTCGACCCGGTGTAGTTGTCCTGTCCCCATAGCAGAGAAACAGCCCCAAAACATAATGTTTCCACCACTATGCTTAATGGTTACGATGGTGTCCTTGGGGTCCAAGTCAGCTTTATTTCCTCCAAACACGGCAAGTCGAGTTGATGCCAAAAAGCTCAATTTTTGTCTCGTATGATCACAGCACTTTCTCCCAGCCCTCCTCTGAATCATCCAGATGGTCATTTACAAACTTCTGACGGGCCTGTACATGTGCCTTCTTGAGTAGGGGGACCTTGCTGGCACTACATGATTTCAGTCCACTATGACGTAGTATGTTACTAATGGTCATCTTGGTGACTGTGGTCAGAGCTGCCTTGAGATGATCAACAAGCTCTTGCTACGTAGTTCTGAGTTGTTTCCTCACCTTTCTCATCATCAGGTTCACTCCATGTTGGGAGATCTTGCATGGAGCTCCAGACCGAGGGAGATTGATAGTCAATTGGTGTTTCTTCCATTTTCTTATTATCGCACCAACAATTGACTCCTTCTCACCTAGCTGCTTGCCAATCATCTTGTAGCCCATTCCAGTCTTGTGCAGGTATACATTTTTGTCCCAGATGTCCTTAGAAAATTAATTTGTCTTGCCCATTGTGGAGGGATTAGATTCTGATTCATTGAAAGATTCTGTGAATTAGTGTCTTTTATACAGGTAATGAGTACTTGATTAATAGGACTAGTCTGTATGCCTCCTGGTCGCATAACCGTTCTGTGGGGCCTGAATCATTGCTGGTTGGTATATATATATATATATATATATATATATATATATATATATATATATATATATATATATATATAAAAGCGTGTGTGTGTGTATAATTAATATAAGTAAGAGGTTTGTCACTTAGCTGATTGATGTTATCTTCAGCATCTCAACTCCAGAGTTTCGTAGATGGACCCGTCCGTACTCTCGTTAGGGGATATCAGTAATTGACTGCTTATAATTCTCAATTTTTCTTTGGAATCTCATGCAACTCTTCCGGACGGTTTCCTTGTTTAAGTTGGTGAATGCTGCCATAATCCTTGCCTTCAGTTCATCTTTGGTGTTACAAGGAGTTTTTTTAATCAGTATCACCCCAAGCAAGGCAGTGCTGCTACTAGCATGCAAGGGGTTACAGGGTGTGGAGGAATTAGGAACAGAAACATTAGCAATGAGTTGATAGAGATAAAACCAACCAGGAGAACAGTAGATAGCGATTGGCATTGCATTTAAATTTTTGCAGATTAAAGTTGGTTGGAAAGCACAAAGCCGGGAGGGAGTTCCACAAACAAGAAGTGCGAGATAAGAAGTCACAGCAACATCTAGCTATCTCAACTGTAAATTGATGAGATCACGCCACCAGTCTAGTATGCGCTTAAACTCATAAAGTCTAGGCACCATAGCGAAGAGCTCATCCAAACAATTACCATGAAAGTATTTATATATAAAAGGCACAGAGAGGCAACCTTACGGCAGTGGGAAAGTGACTGAAGCCGAGCAGCCAGATCAGGATCAATAATATTGCTGATTCTTCTTTGGATCTTATCAAGGAGCTTCAGGTAAATATCAGTGGCACCGGACCATATATGGCAGCAATAGTCCAAGCATGGACGAATGGTAGGCTTATAAATATGCAAGATAGATTCTGGGGAGAAAAATTGTCTCGCCCGACACAGTGAACCGACTTTCTTAGCACCTGATCTATATCGTAAAAATAATCAAAGTGATTGCAGTCTGGGGAGTTAGGTGGCCAGATGTAAGATGTAAGATGTAAGATGTGGCCAGATGTAAGATGTGGCCAGATGTAAGATCCAACTCTTTCTGAACCCTCTACACTGTCCTCAGATTGGCATCCAAACACTTGGAAATGTTCGTATAGAACTTCCGTCGCGAATGCCAAGCAGCACGGCATGCCGTTTCTAAATTTCTGGCAGAGTGAATTACGCCCCGGTAATCTTTTTCTCACAGATGGTACCCAACTGACCCTACTATACTGTGCAGTCGAAAAAATGAAAAACAAACTGTTGAAACTTGACTAATGCATGGAATAATGATGCAAACACAAAATGTAGTTAGAATAAAATGTATTGGAACAAGAAAGTGTACACAATATTTACATATAGTCTTTTGTATATTTCTGGGAAGACCGTTCCTGGAGAATGTGTTGACTAAGTCGCAGTCGGGCAGAGTCTCTAGTTGGATCTCTTGATTTGCCTTCCTGTCTTCCGGTACCAACCATATTTATATCGTCGGTACTCCGCTATGCAAATTAGGTGGATCCTACCACAACACAAACAACGCTCGTGCACGAAATAAAAATTTTTAAATGGTGACCCATCGCATCCTGTACAGTACTGCCTGCGAATATATATATATATATATATATATATATATATATATATATATATATATACGTTTGTGGTGCGACTTAAGTTTCGTTGGTTACCCAACTCTTCAGGCATAAGATATGACTTATAAGTTATACTTTATAAGTTATACTTTGTGCCTGAAGAATTGAGTATCCATCGAACTTTAAGTCGCACCATAAACGTAGGTATATGTATATTTATTAATATATATTTCATAGTTCTGTCTAACCACATCGAGCACTGTCATGTTTACACCTTAAGGTAAATTTGGTATATATTTATTTGCTTACCCACATATGCACGCTAGCGCACATATACAGTTAATATCTAGTTACTTGATTTACCTAACTTTATATATATATATATATATATATATATATATATATATATATATATATATATATATATATATATAAAAGGCTCATACACTAATATTCCATGGTTATAATTTATTACATTGGAATCGTAATCACGATCCAATTCATCAGACCTACAAATTCAAAAAGAAATCGAAAAATATAACTCCGGGTATAAAAAACAAACCCGATTTCTTTTTGAATTTTTAGGCCTGATGAATTGGGTCGTGATTAACATTCCAATATAATAAATGATAACCATGGAATATTAGTGTTTGAGCCTTTTATATTATATTCTTACTCTGTCCTGGACATTGAGTTCTGGATTCTATATATATATATATATATTGACCACTAATATTATCTATATATAGGGTGACCAAAAAAAAACGGGAACTTTTTAACAATCCAATAAAACCAAGAGTGATGGAAGAAAAATATTTAATTCATAGTAATTGAAACCTTAAAACATGCCATTTAAGAAACAATGATGGAATTTGCATTTTTTTAAAATTACGTCCTGTAGATGGCCTCCTCCTGTACGAATGCATTCTTGAAATCTGCTGTTGAGATTCCTTATTGACTGCTGCAACATCTCAGCTGGGATACTGTGAATTTCATTCTCCTTACTAAAATGGCGAAATGTTTACTTGCTCAAGGTCACTGTCTCGCAGTGTTGCCACTTGCTCATGTCTGGCAATACGCACTTCAAAAATTCCCGTTTTTTGGGTCACCCTATATATATATATATATATATATATATATATATATATGTGTGTATGTATGTGTATGTTTTTGTATGTGTGTCTATGTATGTGTGTGTGTGTGTGTGTGTGTGTGTGTGTGTGTGTGTGTGTGTGTGATTAAATGAGAAACACAGAAGAAAGCTTTTATGAATTTAACATATTCCGCTATTTATCTAACTTCACCGGAAAATTTGGGAAAGTGGATTAATGTGGAGTTATGATTTTTGTATTGAGCCTTGCCGGCTGAAGCTTATAAATGTAGTTTTAAAAGCATTGGCATTGAGACCAACATCAATGTCATCATTTCCGAGATGATGTAGGAATACTGCGGCATCAGTAATCATGTCTGCAGAGATAGCTAGGTCATCAGGTGAATCAATAAAATCTGTCAAATCTTTTACATACCTAGGAAACGAGATAAATTCTACTGAAAAGGATGTGAAAATTTGCATAGCTAAAACCTGGCCCGCCTTGAATAAAATAGATGTAATCTGGATATCTGATCTACCAGACGCACTTAAGAGGAGATTCTTCCGAGCCACTGTAGAGGCGGTGTTAATGTATGGTGCCACTGCCTGGACATTATTAGTTAATATCCAGAATCTAAGCTTGATGGAACCTACCCTCGGATGCTGAGAGCTATACTTAACATCTGGAGACAACAACCAATTAAATCACAGCTCTATAGACCCATCCCTGATACTTCTACAATCTTGCGCGAACATAGAACGCACTTTGCAGGACACAGCTGGCAAGCAAAACAAAAACTCGCGTGTGATCTACTGTTCTGGACACCTAGCCATGGAGCGAGACGAGTTGATTGCCCGGCAACCACTTACATTGACTAGCTATGTTATGACACAGAAAGTATCCCTGATTACCTTCCGACTTTGATGCAGGACCGTGATGGTGGGTGTGATAGAGTCATGAATGTTCAAGTTAACTCGACCAAATAAATATGATTTTTGAATTCTGTTTTGTTTTCATTTGTTCTGTAGACATCCCGTGTTCATTTTATGCCGTTAGTATATATATATATATATATATATATATATATATATATATATATATATATATATATATATATATATATATGTATATATATATGAATCGATTTTATTATTTGAGCATTACATGTTTACCTCATGGCATCTCAGTGATATATATATATATATATATATATATATATATATATATATATATATATGCAGGTATGCAGAAAAATAGGAAAGAACACGTTAGGTAAATAATCCGGTGTTCCTTAGTATTTTTGCTTTTATTTTCAAAAAGACAGTGCTCCATACAGAAGTAGAGCTTATATTATAATATTTTTTGTTTTAAAAATATGATTCCTTCGCTACATAAGAGTTCTCATGTTTCAAAAGCGAGAGCCGAGACCCCTAATATAATTTTTGAAATTATGTTCAGTTAATGTGTCTGGTCACGTCAGCGAAGGAATCATATTTTTAAAACAAAAAATATTGTAATATATTATATATATATATATATATATATATATATATATATATATATATATATATATATATATATATATTTACAGCAAAAAAACAAAAATTACCTCAACATAGGTATAATCTATTTCAAACCGTTCTTCACACGGCTAGGTAATTTTTGTTTTTTTGCTGTAAAAAATACATATGGTCTGTTAAAATAAAAACATCGAGATCTCTGTGGATCAATTTTAATAATTAATATTACTAGGAGCCACCCGTATTATATACCAACGGATCGATTACATGTACTATATACTCGACTCTCCCATCGAATTCGACGTATGAGGGTCAAGCAGATCAGTTCCCAGGAAACCGACAGCCCGACAACAGCACATGAGATTTGATTACAGTGGTGAAGGTTTCGTGCAGGACCATCCACACTTTTTGAAGGGCCGAATACAGAGACCTGGTGCTGTTTCATGCTAGACAGAATTCGTCAGGTAGCATATTTATATTTACATACGCTCTATCTCTGATATTGAGCACTTTATCCCATAAATATAACACACCTTAAAACTATATTTCTTCATACATATATATATATATATAAAATATATATATATTCACTGATGAGAAATATAATTGCAACACCGTAAATATGTTTTCATTTACCTATAACTAGATTGTATAAATGATCTCATATATACACACCAATACGTGAAATGGTACCAAGTTGAGAGACGTATCAATAAATTACTTAGAACTTATATTACAACTGATTTTCCTCCATGGGTGATAACACGGTTCTGTCAGTGCTATCGCAGGAATATGACCATGCAGATGGTAAATAACATCCAGTGATCGATTATTCCATGCCACTTACACCTGTTGATGCAATGCTAACCTAAGTGACTACTTGCGACTTCTTGGGTTAAAATTTTCCGCTTTCATGACGTGGAAAGATAATATTGAATCAATTGTTAGGTCTGCTGCTATGAAAAGTTGGTTAACTGTGTCATCCTAGACAATTTTTCTTGCCATAATCTGTCTTACATATTTATAAGTCTACCATTCGTCCATACATTGAATATTGCTGCCATGTCTGGTCTGGTGCTTCTGCTATGTATCTAGAGATTCTCAATAAGATCCAAAGAAGAATTTGCAATGTTGTTGGTCCTGACATTGCGTCTTGGTTTCAGTTCCATCCCCACCACTATAGCATAGTTTCCCTGCACTTTTTCTATATAAATATTTTCATGATAATTGTTCTGATGAGATTTCCATTTTGCTACATTGACTTTAAACATTTAAGCGCAGTACTAGATTGGCAGACAGGTCTCATCATTTTAGCATTAAAATTGGTAAATTTAACTCTATCTTTAAGTTCTATGCTAACAGTTTCTTTTCTCACACTTCTCACTTGTGGAACTCTCTTCCAGCTTCTTGCTTCCCAGTCAAACTTTGACCTTCAAAAATTTAAATGCAATTTCGATTGTTATCTTCTGTCTCCTTAATTACTGTTCTTTTTTTGTTCTCTCTCCTTAATAAGGCTTTCTTTCTCTCATGTTTTTGACACTCAGTAATCATTTGCGTTTCAGTGGATTTATTGCCTTCCTTGGGGTGAAATGATGAAAAAATGCAGCTAGAATTGCAGGTGGGATAACCGAATGAATCAGATGTAGTCTCATACTATCCCACACATGTTCAGTAGCGGTGTGATGAGCTAGGGAGGTGGGTGAATATCTTGCAAAACGTGTTGAGTAACATGGGCATTACGTGGCTGGACACTATCCTGCCGGTGCATCATGTTGCCTTTCTGCATCACGCACACAAATGAATATCACTAAAAAGGCTATCTAATAAATGATAAAGAAAACTGTTATACCATGAGGGGGGCACGGTGGAGTAATGGATAGCGGCTCGGGTTGAGGAATCGGAGAGCCGAGTTTGAATTCCAGTCGAATCCATTACATTCACTTACATGTTAAAACCCTCTCCCCCCCCCGCTATAACAGGACAAGGTTATATAACCTTGGATGGCAACTGGTCTACCGCAGAAAGAAATAACAACCTACGCGGGAAAAAAAATCTGCCTTGTTAGTCATCTATCGAAAGATACATGATCGCCTAGGTGAGTATCACGCACATAACTGACTGACTGTTATACCATGATAGTATAGACATTGCACTCGAATTCTAAACCAGCTTGTCAAAAGAAGCCATATTGATTCGTGTATACTCCTGGCCACCGAATAGAGATGTATGTGACCTAATTGTAGCGGACCGTGGGGGTGAAGATGTGAAGAGATATCAGAAGGTTAAACTTCCCTGCTGGCGGGTCCAGCTACATGGGAATGTCGGACTTTAACTAAGTCCAAAGAAGACAAAGAAAACAAACAAGACCGATATACATGGGTAAACAAATATATATTAATAACAAAACAAGTTAAACAAGGACATGAACTGTTACATTAGAGTTTGTATGGAGAAATTATGTGTGTGTGTTGTAGTGTTCGTACGTACGTGTATTGTTCTTAGCGTGTTCCCAGAATTTGGGAAACGCTGTATCTGTGAGAGGTCACATATTGGTGTAAGTGGAAAAAGAAAGATTTTACCTCGTCTCCGTGCGAGGTAGCGGCCCGAGGCCTAAGTGGGAAAAGAGAGAGAGAGAGAGAGAGAGAGAGAGAGAGAGAGAGAGAGAGAGAGAGAGAGAGAAGGGTCAGCCAGTATTTATAGCCAGGTGAGAGAGACCCCTGTTGAAGGATTCAAGAACTGAGGAGGAGCTAACTGCGACCTAATACCTCTGGTATCACAAGTGTGGGAACCAGAATGTTGAACAGGTGGTTATTACTCCAAACGTTATTTTAGTTGATACTCGTGTTCAAGAGGATTAAAGCAGGCTCGATCAGACAATGGTTTCTCCTATAACGGGGAATGCAGGTTAAAAAACCCTACCAGAGATCACACTCGCTTTATTAATTCAATCGAATGCGCAGGCCGGTGGACATAATTCACACTGTTTAAAAAAGCAGAACGTCTACTCAGACATGAGTATCTTCTAAAATAACGTTTGGAGATATAAGAAAAAAACAGATGCATTAAAATGATCGAGTAGTTTCACACACATCGCAGTCAGAATGTAAGGTCCACGTCTCGGTCCATCGGCATAGAATAACTGACAAACTATTAGAGTGAATAATAAATGTTAAGCAATGAAGATTAAATCACTTGTTATTATTCGTTACACCCACTTCATTTCAATGTTACTCAAAGAGAAAAATATTAAAATAAATGGGTATTAAACATGGTTGGAGAGAGAATGCTAAATAATACAAATACTAGAAAAAAGAAAAAAAACAAAGCGATATAATTAAAAGAAGTAATATATCAAGCAATTAAAACCACATGGTGATGAAAAATGCACACGCTCAAAACAATACTAATTTATAAAGAATTAATGAGTTACTTCAAAAGAGCCTTTTTTTTATTTACTTAATGACAAATGCAATCATCTTGTGTTGTTCAACTTGGCTGTTTCATTAACGAATGGCCGAATTGGATCAGGTTTAGGTTAGTTGGACTAGTGAGAGTAATTAACAAAAAAAATCATAATGAATATTGCTTTAAGTCACACGCTGGTTTGGCTCAGTGGCAAAGCAAAGGACCAGCTGCTTGATAAATTATATACTTTTGCATGTCATTACTTTAAACTCGCATGTCAAGCTGGAAAATGAACACAGATTTCTGTCAAAATAATATTAAAAGCCTCGAGACACTATGTCTGGGGCACCCACATAAAAGAATATAATAATATGATTTTATCTTTATCTCAGTCTTCTTAAGAGTTTTTTTTCCTTGCACTCCCCACTTGTGGAACGCCCTTCCGATTTCTTGCTTCCCTGATAACTACAATCTTCAAAAATTTAAATGCAACCTCAATCGCCATTTTCTGTCTTCGTGAAGACGCTTCCTTTTTTGTCCTTTCCTGAATCCTCCCCATTTTCAGTCTTCTCAGTGTCTTTCACTTTCACTCCCTGTAACCCGCATGTACTACTGGCATTGTCACCTTGCTTGGAGTGAAATGATAAAAAAGATATATATGTTAAACTGTTATTTTTTAGGAGCTTGCAATACACATAATACCTGTAATGTTTATACACATACGTTATATATGTTTCAAAGGTTGTCATAGATGGGGGTTGTAACTATAAATTTGCTATGACAGAAACCTCTTTCATCAATAGTTAATGTGTGAACAGACTTCAGTACAAAGATATATATATATATATATATATATATATATATATATATATATATATATATATATATATATATATATATATTAGATAAAAATAAAAACAGACCACTTTAAGGCTCCATGTAATAAATTATTTCACCACAGCCCTTTTAAAGGACCGCGGATCATCAGACTTTACTTCCAAAGGTTGAAACGAAAAATGAAAAGAAATTTACACATTTTTGATGGGCAGTACTTAGCATATGTAAATTAACGAAGTGAGGAAGTGAGTACTGCCCGTCAATAATTTATTACATGGAGCCTTAAAGTGGTCTGTTTTTATTTTTATTTAAATTTTTAGCTCTGATTTACATTGAGCTGTCTGGATTTTATCCTCCATGGGTCTACCTAGTTTTTCGTAAACTAAATATATATATATATATATATATATATATATATATATATATATATATATATATATATATATATCATTGACATAACATGGCTTCCCTCTGTCTGTTCTACAAATATTTTCATGGCAACTGCTCAGACAAGCTTTTTTCCTGGTGCCCCAACTACATGGATTTAAGCATCTACTAGATTGACAACTGGCATTTTACTGTTGAACTAGCGAGAAGCATATATGAACAGAGTGAGATAGATAGATAGACAGGCAGATAGATAGATAGATAGATAGATAGATAGATAGATAGATATGGACAGAATGAGATAGATAGCTATGAACAGAGTGAGATAGACATATAGATTTGAACAGAGTGAGATAAATAGATAGGAGTGTGTATATATATAGACGTGAACAAACTTAGATGGATATTAACCCATCGAATGGCAGAAGTTTCCACACGGCTTGGATTGAGGAATCGGAGAGCCGAGTTCGGATTCCAGTCGAATCCATTACGTGCTAATACCCTTGGAAAAGGTGTGAATCCTCTTCTCCCTCCAGCTATGGGTAAATACCAGAATTGACTGGGTTCTATAGCCTTGGATGGCAACTGCTCTAGAAGAAGGATAGCTCTAAATTCAAAACCTGCGGAGAGTCGTTTGGGGACTCTGTGTCACGTAGTGCACCAGGTGTCCGTATTCGGCCCTTCAAAAAGTGTGGATGGTCCTGCACGAAACCTTCACCACTGTAATCAAATTTTATGTGCTGTTATCGGGCTGTCGGTTTCCTGGGAACTGATCTGTTTGACCCTCATACGTTGAATTCGACGGGAGAGTCGAGAGTGTGTGTGTATATATATATATATATATATATATATATATATATATATATATATATATATATATATATATATTGTAGTGAAAATAAAAGAACTCTTTAATCTTTCTCTGACTTTCCAGGACTGATTGATTTCCCTTTGTTTTTGTCTTTCTCTCTCCATGAGGTAATCGGCCATTTTCTTGTTACGTTTTGTTACCGGATTAGATTTCTAGTCGAATAAAGCTTCACTCAAGCTATACGGACTCAGCCTTCTTTTACTTCCTCTCAAACCCATTTTCATAACATATATATATATATATCACTGAAATAACATGGCTTCCCTCTTTCTGTTCTACAAATATTTTCATGGCAACTGCTCAGACAAGCTTTTTTCCTTGGTGCCCCAACTACATGAATTTAAGCATACTACTTCTACTCTAACAGTTTTCTTTCTTTCTTGCACTTTGCACTTGTAGAACTTCCTTCTGACTTCTTGCTTCCCTGATAACTACAATCTTCAAAGATTTAAATGCCACGTCAATAGCCATCTTCTGTCTTGAAGTCTCTTTCTTTTTTGTCCTTACCTCAATCCTCCCTATTTTTAATCTTTTCATTCTCATTGAACAGGTTAATAAGCAAGAAGACAGGAGAGAGAGAGAAATGAGATATTGATGTTTCCTTGTAAGACATCGTAGAGGTTAGCACAGTCGCGCACATCATGGAAGGAGTTTAGAAAGTCCTTTCTACCAACAACGGACTAGCAATCACAGCTGATGATGATGATTTGTAACAATATTGTTAAGCGTATAATTATGCAACGAGTGATCTTAGCAGTATTTCTCTTAGAAGACAGCTACCAAAATAGACTAAGTTGCTATAAAGATTGTTACAGTTATTTTAGGGCAAGCGCTTTCTGAGATAATCATATTAGGTTGACATTTGTGCCTATAAACAAGTCTGTCTGCTGAAAATTGCCTGTTTATGTTGTATCTGAGATGTTTTCAATAGAAGTTACTTGATGGAAGAGTATTAATAAAAGAACAAATTATATTTTTTATAATTATTTCGTGCGTTAAAAATTATTTTTGTCTTGTCTTGACACCAAAGCTTATTTAAAAATACCCATCTAAGACTATGACTCCTCTTTATTATTAATATTTTTACCATATGTTAGGGTGCATCAAAAATATTTCATGTTTTTTACAGACCTTTACTCCAAAGCTTATTTCATGTACACATTTAAAGACAATCTATGACTACACCATATTTTTAATATTATTATTATTATATATTAGGGTGTATCAAAAGTATTTTCATTTTTTACAGACCTTTACTCCAAAGTTTATTTCATGTACACATCTAAAGACTATCTATGATTATAATATTATTAATATTATGATTAATATTATTATTATATATTAAGGTGTATCAAAAGAATTTTCATTTTTGATGGACATTTACTCCAAAGTTTATTTCATGGACACATCTAAAGATACCTATGACTCCACTATATTATTATTATTATTATTATTATTATTATTATTATTATTATTATTATTATTATTATTATTATTATTATTATTATTATTATATATTAGGGTGTATGAAAAGTATTTTCATTTTTTACAGACCTTTACTCCAAAGCTTATTTTATGTACTTATCTAAAGAGTAAGACCCATGTATTTTTTAATAGTGTTATCGTATATTACGATGTATCAAAAGTATTTTCGTTTTTTACAGACCTTTCCACTACACTACAGCTTATTTCATGTACTTATCTAAAGACTAATACCCATGTATTTTATAAATAGTGTTATTACGAAGTATCACAAAAGTATTTTCGTTTTTTTCAGACCTTTACACTACAGTTTATTTCATCTATTTATCTAAAGATTAAGAACCCTGTATAATTTTAATAGTTTTTTTTACGGTATATCAAAAATATTGTTTTTTTTTTTTGCAGACTCTAAGCTTATTTTCATGTACTTATCAAAAGTTAAAACTCATGTATATTATTGATAATATATATTAGGGTGCATCAAAAGTATTTTCATCATTTTTTTACATACATTTACTATAATTTCTTAAATTAACCAAAAATTGAACAGTACTAGGTAGTTGCATTAATTGTATTTGCAATCTTACTCGTCATTTTGGTGAGGGACGAATCTGGAAAAGAAGCCTCTTTTGCGTACACACCTTAAAAGAGAAGAGGAGTGTTAGAGAGAGAGAGAGAGAGAGAGAGAGAGAGAGAGAGAGAGAGAGAGACAGACAGACAGACAGACAGACAGACAGAGACAGAGAGACAGAGACAGAGGTAGAGAGTTTGTGAGTGAGACAGAGAGAGTGAGATCGGGAGTGAATAAAATAGAGAGTGAGTGAGTGAGTGAGTGGCAGAGCTTAGGAGAAATAATAGAAAGTTTACTAGGGACAGGAAGTTGAGGAAAGCCATTATCGCTTACCCCCTGAGGAAACATAGTGCATAAAAAAGAAACTGATTGACTTTCCAAAACCCTAGGCAGGAATAAGGTGGTTTATTCTAACCATAAAAATCTAAGAGACCATTTCACACACCACCTCTTTAAGTGAGTTGAAATCAACCGAAAATCTTGACTCTTTTGACCAAAGCAGACTGCTCTGAATAATACATCTTCATATGTCAACGACGTGCTTCCTTAACTTTTGAAACCATTAGTTGAAAATGTTTGTTCTAGATATATGTTTTCATTTTGTATATTTTTTTGTTTTTCTCCCTTTCTTGAGTTTTTTTAATTTTTTTTTTTTACAGTAAGGTTCTCCCTGTACAAAGCCCGGAATCCACTTGATATAGAGTGTTACGTTAGGAAGCAGCTTGTATAGATAGGAGGGGAAAGGTAAACTGTTAACCCTACACTTGAACAGGTTAAGATTGTAGT
Source organism: Acanthosepion esculentum (assembly GCA_964036315.1). Classification (NCBI taxonomy): domain Eukaryota; kingdom Metazoa; phylum Mollusca; class Cephalopoda; order Sepiida; family Sepiidae; genus Acanthosepion; species Acanthosepion esculentum. The sequence goes on along the minus strand of OZ038479.1, from coordinate 120,200,885 downwards.
GATCAGAAACATTGTCTTGGGAGTCGGTTTCACAGGGCAGTGGTTCACGGGAAGAAGCTGTTCGAGTGGAATTTACTTCTCACCAATGGAAGACGGAGGGAATGTGGGTGGTTTGCTACAATGTGAGTGGCATGGCAGATCCTTGCCATGAAGGTTAGGACTGGAAAGTAGTTCGACCGAGCACTTTCAGTGAATGTAGTGATAGAGCAGCTAGAGACATGCCACATCCCGTCCATGAAAGGGAAGTTTGAGGGTGGAAAAAAATTCGGCGCCCACAAGTATTTTGGACTCTAACGAGGCTGGAAAGTGCAGCCTGGGCAGCTTCCGCCCAAATATGACAACGGTACTCCATTCTTGGCCTGGTCTGGCTCTTATAAAGGTAGAGCATAGCATGAGGAGTCAGGTACTTACTGGAGCGGTACAGGGAGCTGAACATTTTACCAGCATCTTTAGCAATGGATTGTATGTAAAAGTTCCACTTGAGGTAGGAATGAGTGGATCGTAACTGAATTCTACTTGAGGTAGAGTGGGAGTTTGAGGCCTGGTATTCTCTCAAGGCACCGTGCCCCCTCAGAGTAAGAGGGACAATTTATACGCAATAAAAGAGGAAGATGACGGTTAACTCTAGACTTGAACTGATTAAGATTATAGTGATGGGGAAAACATCATCTCATGAGTCGTTTCCACAGGGCAGTGGTTCGCGGGAAGAAGCTGTTCGGGTGGAACTTACTTCTCTCCGATGGGATACGGAGGGAATGTGTGTCGTTTGCTGCAACAATGTAAATGGCATGGCGGGTTCTTGCCGTGAAGGTTACGCCTGGCTGAAGCATGGATTGTAGTTCGCCCGAGCACTTTCTACGGAAGTAGCGATAGAGCAGTGAGACACTCACCGCATCCCGCTTGTGAAAGAGAGGTTGGGAGTGGAAAAATAATTCTTCTCCACAAGGACTCGGAAATGTTTCAAGACTGGGAAATGAGGACTGGGCAGCTCCCACCCAGATATGGCAACAGTACTCCATTTTCGGTCTGATCTGGCTCTTGTAAAGGTAGAGGATAGCACATGGAGTCAGGTACTTACTGGAACAGTACAGGGAGCCAACTATTTTACCTGCATCTTTAGCGATGACTTGTGTATTATTATTATTATTATTATTATTATTATTATTATTATTATTATTATTATTATTATTATTTCATCTTCCTGTTCTTGACTATCTACCTTAAAATAAGTGCCGTAAAAACCTCCTGTGACAAGATTGAATTAATTTTCCGCTTGATTTTAAGTTGATAGGGGATATCGCAACATATACTAAGTTAAAACTTAATAGTTATTAATAAAGTATCAAATTCCTATGCTCAATAACAAAATACATATATTTGAACTTAATCCCACACCTGGGACCGCACCACCATCTTTTATTCTTTATCTACCGTGTTCCCCTTAGGACATTAGTGATCATGGCGCCCACAATTTTCTGTCTTTTGTAGTTCTTAATAAATGTTTATTTTTTGTTATCTCTCCTAAACCATGTTCTGCTAGCCATTTACTCAAGCTCATTAAGTATGTCATGCATTGTTTTCCTCTGTCCCACTTACCTTCAATCTGTCTTGTGAGTATCAGATTAACAAAGCCCTCTTTCCTCATTATGTGTCCTAGAAATTTCAACCGTTTCTTTCTGCATAAGTTAAATATAAGTTTACTTTTTGTTTCCGTTTTCTCTTAAACCTCCTCGTTGCTCACATGTTCGGTCTATGCTAACCTCAGCATCCTTCTGCAAAACCACATTTCCCTTGCACCAAGTGTCTTTTTCATCTTACATGAGATTGTCTAGCGTTCACTGTTATTTCAGAGGACTGATATCACTTAGTATTTCAATACTATTTTTTTTTTATTATTTCTAACGAAGTTTTTCTGTCTCTTAATATTCTGCTTAGCTTTTGGAATGCATCTTTGGTTATCCGAATGCGTCTTCGAATTTCAGTGTCTCACTTTGCGTCTTCTGTTTGAACACTCTCTCATTGTTCTTAATTTTATCTCACTTTATGTTTGCTTCTGTCTTCTATCTTTTCTTTTCTTTGTCTATCTTTTCTCCGAGTTTGTTTTTCAGTTTTGATTCCAACGAACCAAAAATACCCACAAGAGTCTAGAACCATTAAAAAAACATTGTTCCATTATTTGAATAACGCCCACTATGTCAGAATAGTCTCAAAGAATTGTTTTTTTTTTGTTTGTTTTTTAAGCGTATCACCCCAAGCAAGGCTGGAGGCCACTAGCACGCAAGGGGTTATAGAAGGGTTGGAGGAAGAGCAGATAGGAGGGGTAAAGGAGAGGATGTGGAGAAAGAGAAAGACAGTGGATCGATCAAGGCAAGGGGGGTACAGAAGATTTGGAGCGAGAGCAGATAGGAATGAAAGGTGAAAGGATGTGGAGAAGGGAAGTGGATAGATCAAGGCAACTGGAGATGTCGATTGACGTTACACTTAAATAGTTGGAGATTGTATTTGTCAGGGAAACAGGAATAGGGAAGGGAGTTCCACAGGCGAGATGTGCGAGACATGAAGCTATTAGAGTAGAAGAGACGTCTACATCTAACAGTTTCAACGGTGAAGGGGTGGGAACGGGATGCCAGCCCCGTAGAACGTTTAAATTCATGAGGCCTAGGGACAAGCGAAAGCAGCTCCTCGGAGCAATTACCGTGAAAGTATTTGTAAAAAAGACAGAGCGAGGCAACATCGCATCTGTGAGAGAGCGACTGCAGACGAGATGACAGATATTGCAATGTTTCTAAAAACTGGGTAAATTATCCAATATTGATTAAACTTGATTTTTCTTTGAGTAACAACAAGGAATCCACACATTCTTGTTGATTTCAATGAGGCCTGCCGCTGTCAGCCTTCAGTCCTGATATTAATTTCCATGAACTGAGATTTAGTCTTTCATATGGAGGTTTGCAAACCTTTTCGCAAGTACTCTTAACTGACCCCCCCCCAAATATCCTGTAACACTGTGTATATATATATATATATATATATATATATATATATATATATATATATATAGTGTCATCCACAGACAGACTGTTTCGCTGTATGACAGCTCATCAATGTGGCTAGACATCCAGTTGCCTCTAGCTAGGATCGACAACCAACTGAATTGGCATCAGTTGGGGATTCTACCACTAAGCCGTTGGCGCACAGCAGAATGAAAGTGAATTTAAGCATATTTATTTTTTGATAAACATAGTGACTCAATTTGCTTTTCCGAAGAGTCTTGCATTATTAGCCGTAATAGTCATTGTTCCCAAACCCACACTTCCTCCCCAGAGAGCTCAACTGAAATAAATTTTTCAGGAGCATAATTTCGACTTGAAATGTATCTCTTTTGGTTGTTGGCACCCGCTTGCATCTGAACATCAGGGTCTTCGTTCTCTCTCCCTATTCCCTTTTTCTCTCCACTGGTGGTGGTAGCGGAGATGGCTGTGAAACTAAGAGTGATTGATGAGGCCATTTGCATGTATTTGATTTTGGTGGACAACACCGCGTGACGGAAAAGCCCACACACTTGGCCTGCAGTACCTCCCTTGCGATACAAAGGGGATTGAAACAGGTGAGATCTAGCAAACCTGGTTGCATCAGGCTGTCCGATGCTTGGTCTCTCATGGTCCGCCTTGGTTGGCCGTTGAGATAGTGTAGATCTTTGCCTATTCTGCTGTTGGCGTCTTTCTTTTGGTGTATTTTTGACAAATGATTTCTACATTGGCGATTTCCCCACTATTATTTATCATTCAAACACTTTTCTTTTAACAACAATAACATAAATGGTTTTATATATATATTTGGCAACAATCTCATACTATATATATATATATATATATATATATATATATGTGTATATATATAAAAATAATTTAATTTAAAGAAAAAACAGACCACTTTAAGGTACTATTGTAATAATTTATTTCACCAGAGGATTTATTATTCTCTGGATCTTCAGACTTCACTTTCAAGTTTGAAAAAATGAATTAAAATTTACCGAAAGTGAAATTTACTTGAAAGTGAAGTCTGAAGATCCAGAGAATAATAAATTCTCTGGTGAAATAAATTATTGCAATGGTACCTTATCTGTTTTTTCTTTAAATTAAATTATTCGCTCTGACTGAACATTGAGTTCTCAGGATTTCATCCTCCTTGGGATTATCCATACGGATTACCAAGATTTTCATTAATTCATTATATATATATATATATATATATATATATATATATATATATATATATATAAAAATTTTCATATTTATTGATTGACTTTTAATATCCATTTAAACAGAAATTATGTAAATGGTAAGAATTAATGGTCCAAATGACGATGTCTTTATTCTGATATCCAGTGTAAAATATGTATGTATATATAAACCTTAAATTTTTGGTAATTTTAACTTGATGATACAATTTAATTTTATGTTAATATTCCTTTGATTTCAACTTCTGGGTTATCCTTCAGAGTGATATTAATACGGGTCTGGTGTGCTCTACTTGTGAAGCCCCGGAGTTATTCGATAGTGTTACTATATATTACAGTGCATCAAAATTATTATTATTTTTTTTTTGCAGACCTTTATTCCAAAGTCTATTTCATGTACTTATATGAAGACTAAAACTCATGTATATTATGAAATTGTTGAGGTAAATAAGTGCGTCTTATACACCGAAAAATACGGTATTATTTGCCATCATAGAACTGATAATAATGACATTAGTAAAATTAACAATGGTCATCTGGGAAAAGTCAGTACAGTATTTCAATGATTTATTTAATTATTTTACAGGTTGCTCAGTATTTTTGTAATCAAAGAACATTTACTAATAAGGTAGGACCTATATAAATGTTCTGCCCACGTAGATATATTTATAGAACGCAGTGTATAGGTGTCAAGTGTTATCGTCTTAGCAATGAACACCACAAGGGGTCCCATATGTCATTCAAGGACAAATTCCTAATTTGGTCTTTGGGGAGTCCCAGAAGAGATCTGAACTGGTACCTGGTGATTTGACTCGAGAATAATATCTATATGTAGGTCTGTATCAATGCGTGCGTGTGTGCGTGTGTGCGTGCGTGTTTTTGTTTATATAGTCTGGGTGTAACAGCAAAATTGTCCAAATCTTGTAATATCAAAATGGTCCAGTTGTTAGATTAAGCTTTGAACCAGTGTATCTTAGAAATGATTAAAGATATCTTACTGGAATTCTCTGAGTGTTTTATAACACTATTTGAAAATTAAGAATGTATTTAGCTCTAAGTTGAAATGATGATCTCTCTTGCTGTTGTGACCTTCAGATCCAGTTTTCCTCTCTACTGTTCCCTCTTTTTTTAAACTTATTCACCATTCTCTTGATGGTTCTTGAATTGACTTTGAAGATGGAAGCCAGAGTATGAATATTCGTACCATTATTGAAGGTCTGAATGATCTTTTTCCTTTCACCATTGCTCAGATATAGTGGGGCTAAGCTGTTCTCTTTTTAGCTGAACAACTCAAAGGGTTTTTCAGTGATTCTAACAACAAATGGTGTCAAGATGGCTAAACGTTTTATCTGAGAACTTGAAAAAAAGAAACTCAATTAGTTTAGTTGCTTTTTTAGATATTAAACATTTTGTGGGATGGACAAAATCCCATGATGTTACACGTCTTGGACAATTTTGCTGTTACAACCGGTATATATATTCCAAACTACAACTTTTAAATTGTCTACAACACCCCACATCATTTATTATAGCAGAATAATTCAAATCCTTGAAAATGGTTAATCTTCTTCTTTGTGTCATGTCCCCTCAGAATGTGAGTGATCATGGTTCTCATTCTGTCCTTTGTAGCTCTTAGTAAATCTTGTCTTTTCGCGTCTTGGGTATGACGTTAAAGTGCATCCAAAAGCAAGGCCTCTGATCAGGAGGTTTTGAAGAAGCGTGGAACGACCTCTTAATTGCTGGTGTTCCCAGGTCCACCCTGACCCGGGGTGGTAGCACCTGTTGGGGTCCCAGCTATGCGCAAATAGTGAACTTCCAGGTCTTTTCCAAACTTCCAGGTCTTTTCCAGCACATTTCTTTTTGAAAAAATATTATTACCAGCTATACGTTTTTGAAAAAATATTATTACCAGCTGTGCGTTTTTGAAAAAATATTATTACCAGCTATACTTTTTTGAAAAACAATATTACCAGCTATACTTTTTTGAAAAACAATACTACCAGCTATACTTTTTTGAAAAACAATATTACCAGCTATACTTTTTTGAAAAACAATATTACCAACTATACTTTTTTGAAAAAAAGAAGAAAAAAAAAACTCTTTTCAGCATTAAATGGCCCAACGAAGGTCGATATGCTGGTTAAACAAACAAACTATCTATCTTGTCTTTTCGCTATCTCTCCTAATCTCTGTTTTCACAACCATTTCCCCAACCAAGATTCTTCTTCTATGTACCGTGTTCCTTCTGGACATGGACAATCCAGACTTTCCACAACTTCCTGTCCTTTGTAGCCCTTAGTAAATTTTGTCTTTTCGCTATCTCGGCTAATCCCTACTCTGCTAATTTATTTACACAAGCTCATTAGGTAGGTTATTTGCTGCTTACTTCTCTCTTGTCTTCTTCAATAGGTCCTGTGGGTGTCACATTTTCTAAGCCCTCCTTCCTCATTCTGTTCCCTAGATATTTCAGTTGTCTCTTTCTGGTTTTAAGTATAAGTTTCCTTTTTGTTGCCATTTTCTCTAAAAGGTTGTCATTGTTCACATGAAGAATCTCCATGGCGCCCTAACTAGTCCCCATATGTACAATTCTTGTCGTGGGGGGGGGGATAAAAACAAAAATTACCATGAAAGTATTTATAGAAAAGGCACAGGAAGGCAACCTTACAAAGTGACTGAAGCTGAGATGCCAGATCAGGACCAATAATATTGCTGAATCTTCTTTGGGTTTTATTAAAGTGCTCCAGATAAATAGCAGGAATCAAACTTTACCTATGGTACGTATCCTCAAAATCTGCGCATACTTCCTCTTCTTACATCCATATATCAACCTCATTCAGTAACCCTCTACATTGAGTGGCTCTTGTGTTTTTTATTGGGTGAAAAATAATCAAGGAATTGATTCAATTAAATATTCCTGGTGATAGGAAAAATATTTGTAGATTTCAATGAAAAATAAGCGAATTAACATAACTCATACCACTGTTGATAATGACAAATGTGTTTCTGATAAGTAAATTTATTGCTTATGATGTTTGAAGAGAAATTTAGTTGGCATGTGAAAATTAACTAAATGCAAAGAATTCTAAAAATGCTGCATTAGTTTTTTCCTTACTTTAAAGGATTTGCTATGAAGAAAGTATCCCAGTGACCTGACCAAAGAAAAGCCTTAAAGTGCCGAGAGACTGCAGTGAAGAGAAGGCAGTCATACAAACCAACTTCATGATTTGATCTTTGATTGTCTATAGTTCACTATTTATCTATCTATCTATCTATCTATCTATCTATCTATCTATCTATCTACAATTCTCTCTCCTTATCTATCTATCTAGGCCTATTCATATCTATCTATCTATCTATCTATCTATCTATCTATCTATCTATCTATCTGGGCCTATTCATATCTATCTATCTATCTATCTATCTATCTATCTATCTACAATTCTCTCTCCTTATCTATCTATCTATCTATCTATCTATCTATCTATAATTCTCTCTCCCTCTCTATCTATCTATCCACAATGCTATCTATCTATCTATCTATCTATCTATCTATCTATCTATCTATCTATCTATCTATCTATCTATCTATCTACAATTCTTTCTCCTTATCTATCTATCTATCTATCTATCTATCTATCTATCTATCTATCTATCTATCTATCTATAATTATCTCTCTCTCTCTATCTATCCACAATGCTATCTATCTATCTATCTATCTATCTATCCACAATGCTATCTATCTATCTATCTATCTATCTATCTATCTATCTATCTATCTATCCACAATTCTCCCTCCCTCTCTATCTATTCACAATTCCCTCTTCTTATCTATCTATCTATCTATCTATCTATCTATCTATCTATCTATCTATCTATCTATCTATCTATCCAAAGACATGTATTTACCATGTATATGAAAAGCCTGCCTTTTACATACCTGGATATGTAATACATACTTTATGTATTCCTATTGTTCAAGAACAGCGAAAGTAGGTCTACGCATAAAGCTGTGTGTTTTCAATATCTTTGCTTTCATCTGCTTGTCTGATTTCAACCAACCAATTTCTTGCTCTCTGTGTTTATATTGCTGAATGGGAAATTGCATTGTTATCAGCAAAACAACACACTTTTCGCTGGGCTGATCAACACATTTTAAGGATAAATATAATACCGTTTGTTGTTAACTGGGGCAAGTAATGGCTTGTTAATTTTAATGTCTCCAAAATCTAACTGCTCTCTTTTAGTCATTTGAGAGAACCTGTTTTATCTTCCAACAGCATGGCTGATTCTAACCTCCAGGAGAGTGATTTATTACACCTTCTCGGGTTAATGTTTTTTGCTGACACGAAGTGGAAAGATTATATTGAATCAATTGCTTGGAACGTTGATTCCCTGTGTTGTGCTAGACAATTTTTCTCTCCAGAATCTATCTTACATAATTATACGTCTACCATTTGTCCTTGCTTTGAATAGTGCTGCCATGTCTGCTCTGGTGCCACTGATATTTATTTAGAGATTCTTGATAAAATCCAAAAAAGGATCTGCAATATTATCAGTCCTGACCTGGCATCTCACCTTCTTTTCTCTCTCCATAATGTACCTTCCCTGTGCCTTTTTTTTATAAATACTTTCATGGTAATTGTTTGGATGAACTTTCCTCTATGGTACCTAGACCATATGAATTTAAATGCACTACTAGATTGTCAGTGAGGTCTCATCATTTTATATTTTAAATGGCCAGGTGTAGCCATATGTTCTATGTTAAGAGTTACCTCTATCGTACTTCTCATTTGTAGTACTCTCTTCTGGCTTCTTGCTTCTGAGTCAACTTTGATGTTTAAAAATTTAAATGCAATGTCAATCATTATCTTCTGTCTTCTTAATTCTTGTTCTTTTATTGTTCTCTCTTGTTAATAGTGTTTTTTTCTCATATTCTCTAACACTCAGTAACCCCCTTGTGTCTTAGTAGCTTTATTGCCTTGCTTAGGGTGAAATGATTAAAAAGACTTCTTTCACTCTTCACTTTGCTGTAAATTTCATGCTTTTATTTTTAAGAAATCACCAGAGACAAATCCTGCATTATTCCACCAACATTAACATTCACAAAAAGTGTTTCTCAACCTTTTTAGCCTTGTGCCACCCTTGAAATAGTTTTCATGTCTCATGGAAGCCACTGCATAAAAATTATTATATACCATTATTAATATCTATCTCTTTTATACAGGGTGTCCATAAAGTTTGTGTGCACTTTAAAAAATTTATAACTTTATTTGTATTTGTGATAGAAATAATCTGTAAAAAATGTTATAAAGTTTAATGTACCTAGTTTTAAGTATAGCTAAAATAACTAATGTGATTTCAGGCATTACTGTAAATCAGTTGGCAAATGTTTTCCGTGAACTGCAAAATCGTATTACCCTTTGTATTGCTAATGATGGAGGACATGTGGAAACTTAAATAAAAATTTCAATAAAACCTTAAAAAATATAGATTTACTTCTTTCTAATCCTTTTTACAAATTATTTCTATTGCAAATACAAATAAAGTTATAAATTTTTTAAAGTGCATGTGAACTTTATGGATACTCTGTATTTTTATCATAGTTCATGTGGTAAACATGTATTCCTTATGATTGTTATGAGGTTGAAGCCTTTATTTTTAATAACCATGAATTTCCCAACAATATGCCACATGACATTTTATTTGCAGTATATTTATTCATATCAGGTCACTATCTGTGACCTTCTATTATCTATTATTTATGGTCAAGTCATTGGGGGACGAAACATATTCTCTTGAAGAATTAAAATTAGCAATGTTTAACCTTTGTGCTTCTAAAAAGAAACACAAAACAGTGTGTTAAAAGGACAGTTATTCCCTTGAAACTGCTCTTTCTGTATACACTTTTAATGTTCTCATCAATGTTTATTTGCAAGATTATAAAAATATGTGAACCAAATACAATGCAATATTTATTATTTACATTTATAAAGAAATACATTTATCTTTTTATTCAGAAATCCATAAAAAATGACAAAATTATCAATGTAATAGGATGAGATATTCTCAACTTTTTTTCTGTGAATGCATGTGGTGAGAGCAAATTTATCATTTAGGCAGTGAGGGCAATTTTGTTATTTATGTGGTGAGAGCAAATTTATCATTTAGGCAGTGAGAGCAAATTTATTTATGTGGTGAGAGCAATTTTGTAATTTATGTGGTGAAAGCAAATTTATCATTTAGGTGGTGAGAGCAATTTTATTTATGTGGTCAGACCAATTTTATCATTTATGTGGCGAGAGCAAATTTATCATTTAGGTGGTGAGAGCAATTTTATTTATGTGGTGAGAGCAATTTTATCATTTAGGCAGTGAGAGCAATTTAATTTATGTGGTGAGAGCAATTTTGTCATTTATGTGGGGAGAGCAAATTTATCATTTAGGTGGTGAGAGCAATTTTATTTATGTGGTGAGAGAAAATTTATCATTTAGGTGGTGAGAGCAAATTTATCATTTAGGTGGTGAGAGCAATTTTATTTATGTGGTGAGAGCAATTTTGTCATGTGCTGAGAGCAAATTTATCATTTATGTTGTGAGAGCATTTTTTTTTATGTGGCGAGAGCAATTTTATCATTTATGTGGCGAGAGCAAATTTATCCTTTAGGCGGTGAGAGCAATTTTATTTATGGGGTTAGAGCAATTTTGTCATGTGGTGAGAGCAAATTTATCATTTATGTTGTGAGAGCAATTTTATCATTTATGTGGCGAGAGCAAATTTATCATTTAGATGGTTAGAGCAAATTTATCATTTAGGCAGTGAGAGCAAATTTATTTATGTGGTGAGAGCAATTTTGTAATTTATGTGGTGAGAGCAAATTTATCATTTAGGTGGTGAGAGCAATTTTATTTATGTGGTCAGAGCAAATTTATCATTTAGGTGGTGAGAGCAAATTTATCATTTAGGTGGTGAGAGCAAATTTATCATTTAGCTGGTGAGAGCAATTTTATTTATGTGGTGAGAGCAATTTTGTCATTTATGTGTTGAGAGTAAATTTATTGTTTATGTGGTGAGATCAAATTTTTATTGAATTTATGTGGTGAGAGGAAATGCCGAGAAAATGGATTTTTTTCAAAATTTATAATTACAGTTACTTGTCGTCATGTCTTTATTGAAATTTTCGTGTTTGCAGACATTTTTATAATTTTATGAATAAATTTTTTTATACTTATTTCTGTATAAAATGGCAAATAACAAATATTTTGTTATAGTTTTTTGTTTTTTTAATCATTTCATGCCAAACCAGGATAATAATGCCACTAGTATATGTGGGGTGTGGGGGTGTGAAAGCGAAAGAGAATGGGAAGACAGAGAATAAGGAGGATATTCACATATTTTTATAATCTTGTAAATATAAAATTATTCTTGTAAATAAGCAATCTAATAAATAAATAGTGCTGAATATCTTTGTTGTCAATTCTCAAGAATAAAGAAAATATATAAATCCACTTTCATATGTTTGGGTTTTATTAAAATTACGTTGCTACTTTGGCTTGCTATCTACATGTCGTGAATCTACTTTGGTATGCGATCAACACTTTATATTCCGATCTACATGATATGAATCTACACGCCTGACTTCTATTTAACATTTTTACCCAATGTACGTGCTGTTTATCACTAAAATATTATTAATAGAAAATTTTAAATATTTTAATTTCATTTTCTCTGTGTTATTGTTATATATCTGTCGTTATGTTTTACTATGTGGATATCACTCCAAAATAAAATTTGTATGGTGTAGATATTTTTTCTTGTAGATTACAAACCAAAGTAGCACCAAAATTATAATCATTGCTTTTTAAAATAATATACATTGCTGAGGGAGTCAAAAGTGTATACAGTAATTGTGGTGCTAAAGAATTAACTGTCCTTTTGACACATCATTTTTTTTACTGGCACAATGGTTAAATATTGCCTAAAAATCTTTATATTCTATGTTGAGATATATTACAATAAAGTGTTTTGTTTTTTTAATCAAGTCACCCCAACCAAAGCATTAAAGCCACTAAGGTGCAAGCGGTTATTGAGTGTGAAAGAATATGAGAATATGTATTTGAGGAAAATGGGTAATAAAAGTACAAGATTCAAAAAGACGCAAGATGATGATTGACATTGTATATAAATTTTTGAAGATTATAATTTACAGGAATGTAAAAAACCAGAAGAGGGTTCCACAAGCAAGAAGTGTGAGAGAAGAAACTGTTGGCATAGAATTCATGGCTACATCTAACAATTTCAACAGTAAAATAATGAGACCTCACTGCCAGTACGGTACTTAAATTTGCGAAGTCGAGTTAGCAAAGAGGAAAGTTTATTAGAACAATCACCATGAAAATATTTATAAAAAACGAACAAGGAAGCCATGTTACAGTGGTAGGAAAGTGACTGAAGCCAAGACGCTAGGTTAGGATCAATAAAATTGCAGATTCTTCTTTGGATTTTGTCAAGAATCTCTATGTATAAAACAGAACCTCCAAATCAAATGTAGTTGCATTATTCAATGCATGGATGAATGGTAAACTTATAAAGATGTCAAATGGATTCTAACGAAAAAAATTGTCTAGAATGACAGTGTGAACCAATTTCCCTAGCAGCAGACCCGGCAATTCATGACAGACCAAGAAGGTGCAATGAGTTATTCTCCCGGAAGTTAGCATCAACCATGCTGATTGAAAGCAAAAAGGATTAAAAGAGAGCAGCTTCATTTTGGAGGGCTTAGAGCAAACAAGCCATTTCTTGCCCCAGTTAACAACAGATTGATGGTCAACTGTCTTATCAAATCGATCAGAGTTACCATTCAGACGGGAGTAAATAGTTGTGTCACCAGCACATATCGCAAGTCAAGAACTGATGACATCAGTAAGGACATTGATGAAGATTAGGAACACAGTAGGTCCAAGGATAGAGCCTTGGAGGTACCCATATTAATGGAAAAAGATCTAGAAGAGTGGCCATTCAAGGCAACATTCATTTCATAATTTGATAAGAAAGATTGAATCAAATCAAAAATTAGTTCAGAAATACCCTTTAACTTGTGAAGATCAGCATGCCAAACCCTGTCAAATACATTCAAGATATCTAAAATAACAGTCAGAACTTCAGCATTCTTGTCTAAAGCTTGATAGACTCTTCCAGCAATAACTGTAAACACATTGGCAGTTGACCATGCAAAAACCATTGCTTGTCTGAAAGAAGACCCTGAGAATTGAGAAGCTTAACCATAGAAATACCATAACCCTTCAACTTGCAAAGAAGACTAGCATATCAAACCCTGCCAAATATCTTCAAGATATATCTAGTAACAGCCAGAGCTTCATTATTCTTGTTATAAGCTTTCAACAATAAATATTAACACATTGGCATTTGACCTAGAGAGCCATATTACATTTTTGAAGGAAAACCCTGAGATGTGAGAAGCTCAACTAATTTATTTAGTTTATGAGAGCCTGTAGTACTTGAAGTCGATGGTTAAAAAGTACAATTATTTTTACGTGAATCTAATATAATATCTATATGAATAATATAGTAGAATTATGGTTAGTCTATATGTATGTATGTATGTTGTGGCATTCACCATGGATCGGTTAAGCCGGCTCCTTCCAAGGAATTCACCACGTCCGGAACGAAGGCCGACCAAGCACGGCGATCCGTCACCAATGCTGAAACGAGCGACAGCCATTCCCGATTCCAACGGCGGCGAATTCTTGAAACGGAGTAACAAGGGAGTTTGAACTTCACACGCAGTCCCCACACCTCGCGTGCTATCCCAGTGGAGGGAGGAATATGCTCTTACTTGCCGCAGAATTTCCACAGATGCAGAGGCAGGAGTAACCAAGAGGCCGCCGGATGCCGGTGCAGACGCCGAATGGTTTTGAATTCAGAATTGACCTTCTCCTAGACCAGTTGCCATCCAAGGCTATAGAACCCAGTCTGTCCTGCTATCTACCCATAGTTGGAGGGAGAAGAAGAGGATTCACACCTTTCCCAAGGGTGTCAGCATGTAAGTGAATGTAACGGATTCGACTGGAATTTGAACTCGGCTCTACGATTCCTCAATCCGAGCCGTTATCCATTACTCCACCGTGCCTCCTATCTATATATATATATATATATATATATATATATATATATATATATATATATATATATATATATATATATATATATATATATATATATATATATATATATATATATATATATATATATATATATATATATATATATATATATATATATAAAATAAGGTTCAGATGAAAGTCATCAAAATTATAAATAGTTTTGAGATACCTTGGTGAATTTTACTTTATTGGAATGGGATTTTATTCTGCCTCCAAAAATGCGGCATTACTTTCTGAACAACCCAATAAACAGATAATGTATTAAATAAATGCATCAGGATTTGGTTCCTGCCTCTCCTGCAGTTAATTTATTTCCAATGTTGACCTTCAAAATTGACAATATGCTATGAAAATTAATAGAAAAGCTGCCAATTTTTCAGGAATTGTCGACTGAATCTGACAGAAAGGCTAAAAATAACGACTAGAATAGAGCTTTAAAAATATAATTGAAAATAGAAAAAAAGAGTCATTTTTTTATTCAAGTTATATTTCTTGATTTTAAAAAAATTCCTTCATGGAAAAAAAAAAATAGGAAAATTTAGAATTTAAAAAAATATTTAAAAATTAAAATTTTTCCTTTGTTTTAGATTTTCATTATATAAAAGTTTTCTTTTTTTTCTATTTCTAAATCTTCCTTTTCTCTACTCTTTCCTCTTTTTACATTCTTTTCTTTTTACTTTTTTATTTTATCTGTTCATTTTTCTGTTTTTCTTATATTTTTTCTTGAATTTTGTTTTTATTGATAACTTTTTTCGTTTTTACTGCTTTCGTCTTTGCTATCCATTTCTATTTACATTTTTTCTTGTTTTTTCTCTTCATTTTTTCTTTTTTAACTTTTTTCTTTTCTTAATTTTTTTTTTTTAAATATTTTCTTCTTTCTTTAAATCTTTATTCATTTTTATGTCTGTCCCCTTCCTTCTCTCCTTTTTTCCATCTTTCTTAGTTTTTTCTTTACTATTCAATTGGAGTTTCATTTTTTTTTTGCTTATTTTCTTCCTTTTTATTTGTTTTTTTTTTACTTTTTTAAAAGGAAATTTTTTGAGAAATTTCATTTGCATTTTTTGCCTTCTTTTTCTATTTTTCATTTCTTAACTCTTTCCTTCTTTTAAAATATTTTCATCATCCTTTAAGTCATTATTTATTTTTTATGTCTTTTCTTCTTCCTTTTTCTTTTCGCTTTCCTACTTTTTTAATATTTATATTTTTTCTGTTCTTTTTTTGTTCTTTTCTTTTTTCTGTTCTCCTTATATTTTCTTGTTATTTGGTTGGTGCAAAAATAATGACGTTTTTTGACGTTCAAGATCATGTCAAAAAACGTCATTATTTTGCACCTAATATCTTTTGAAGTGTTCAATTTTTTACTACTTTCTTCCTTCCTTTCTATTCATCTTGGGTTTCATTTCTTTCTCTTCATTTTTTGTTTCTTTAAATCTCTCACTTTTAAAAGAATACTTTTCTTACATTTTTTTTAAAAATATTTTCTCTTTTTAAAAACTTGTTAACTTTCTGAATCTTTCTTCTTCCTTTTTATTCACTTATTTTTATACAATTTTGTCAGTTTTTTTCATTTTTTTGTTTATTTTCTTTCTCTTCATTTTTTTAAAATAAATCCTTTTTCATTAAAAAAAAAATTCCTTTTGTATTTCTTTTATTATTTTTTGGTATTTTCCTCATTTTTTAACCTATTCATTTTAAAAATTTCTTTCTTCTTCCCTGAGAAATTAATAAAATTTTTTTTTAAATATTTAAATATAATAAAAATTTTTTTTTATTAATTTCTCATGTCTTTCTCTTTCTTTCATTTTTTTTATTCACACTTTTTTAATTACCTATTCATTCTTTTATCCATTTTCAATCATTTTTACTTAATTTTTGTTTCCTTTTTGTCTCTTTATTTCCCATCATCTTTTATATCCTTGTCTTAACTAACAATATTCCCTAATTAAAAACATCTTGCGGTTTGTTAAATGAATTATTTTGCCTGCATATTTTCTCCATGTTTTTCCCTTCTTTTACACACCAAAAAAATTATTTGCGGGTTGATATGTGGGTGCACATATCTCTATATATATAAAGTTGTAGCTTCTATCTGTTTGTTTGTTATTGAGCTCCTCATAGGGTTTTGGAGATAGACTCCCATAACCATATATATTCTGAAACTACATTCCCCAGGGTACTTGGATAAGTATATTTTATTTTGATCAAAAGGGGTCCCCAGAGGCACAACCCCCCACTGAAAATTTTTTTCCCTTTGATTTAAATAAAATTTAAATTTGAACAAGGGAATGACTCCTATTCAAAATATAGAAGGAGAAAGCCAGAAGATGGATGTCAAATCGGCAAGATCAAAAGGAGACAATATGGATATCAAGTTAAGCAAGAAATTGCTAATTAGTGGGTAGTGCCTTACGAAACATATTTGTTGCGACAATTCAATTGTCATATCAATGTTGAAATCTGCTCATCAATTCATAAAATCAAGTATTGCATCAAATACATATCAAAGGGGTCAGATCAAGCTGTTTTTGCACAAAACCCCCACTGAAAATCTTTTTCCCTTTGATTTAAATTAAATTTAAATTTGAACAAGGAAATGACTACTATCCAAAATATAGAAGAAGAAATCCAGAAGATGGAGGTCACATCAGCAGGCACTATGGGTATCAAGTTGAGCAAGAAATCACCAACCAGTCGGTAGTGCCTTACAACACATATTTGTTGTGACAATTCAATTGTCATATCTGCTCATTAATTCATAAAATCAAGTACTGCATCAAATACATATCAAAGGGGTCAGATCAAGCTGTTTTTGCACAAAACCCCCACCGAAAATCTTTTTCCCTTTAATTTGAATTAAATTTAAATTTGAACAAGGAAATGACTACTATCCAAAATATAGGAGAAATATCCTTGGGAAAGGTATGAATCCATCTCTATTTCCCTCAGCTATGGGTTGAACAGCAGGAAAGACTGGGTTCTGTGGCCTTGGTTGGCAACCAGTCTATCGCAGAAAGAAATGGCAATCTACTGTGAGAAAATCTTCTGCCTAGTCAATCATGAATCGAATCACCCAAGTGTATATCATGTATGGCCCTTAACTGACTGAAAAAAAAAACATCGATTTGTTGAAAAAATTCACTGATCAAAAAATGTTGCTTCAGGGCCCCCTCTGGAATTAAGGGCCCTGAACCTTAAGCTTCATTATTTTCATAGTAGATTGGTGATTGTGTAATCTTCCAGAAATGAACGTTTTCAAAAGAAATTAAGCTTGGAATAATATGAGCTTGATTTTACTTCATTTCTTATTTTCAGAGGTAGACTGGTTGCCAACCAAGGCTATAGGACCCAGTCTGTCCTGCTAATCAACCCATAGCTGGGGTTGGGGAAGAGATGGATTCATACCTTTCTCAAGGGAATTTTCACATAAGTGAATTTAACAAGCCCAACTGGAATTTGGCTATCCAATTCTTCAATCCGAGCTGATATCTATTACATCACAATGCACCTCCTGGATTTGGCGTACTGAGTTTAATTTTTGTTTTTAATCATTTCACCCCAAGTAAAATGACAGTGCCATTAGAATGCAGAGAGTTACAGGGAGTGAAAGTGAATGAGAAGATTGAAAATGGGGAGGATTGAAGAAAGGGCAAAAAAAAGAACAGGGTACAAGAAGACAGAAGATGGCGACTGACGTTGCATTTAAATTTTTAAGATTGTAGTTATCAGGGAAGCAAGTAAGCGGAAGAGAGTTCCACAGGTGGGAAGTGCAGGAAAAAAAACTGTTAGAGTTGGAGTTATGGTTGCATCTAGCTAGTTGAACAACTAATTGCCAATCTGGTAGCATGCGTAAATATAGTCAGGGCACCAGGAAAGAACACTTGTCTGAACAGTTACCATGAAAATATTTGTAGAACAGGCAAAGGGATGCCATGTCACATCAATGAGAAAGTGACTGGAGATGAGATGCCTGGTCAGGATTGATTGTATTGCAGACCCTTCTCTGGATTTTGCCAAGAATCTCAAGATGCACAGAATTGAGCACCAGACCAGATATAGCAATTCAATACACCACTTGATTCTGTTTTGTTCATCTTACACTAATGGCCTTGGAAAAGGCATGAATCCATCTTCCTCCATACTATGGGTTAAATAGCAAGCAAAACTGGGCTCTATTGACTTGAGGTGGCAACCAGTCTAGGAGAAGGAAAACTTTGAATTCAAAATTAGCCTGAAGAGGGATGGGCTCCGTCAGGATATCTTGACCAAGAGACACCTCTGTTGTTATGGCTGCAGTACAGGTGATGCTATTACAAACCTAAAGACTTACAGGACTCATGGTATGACATGTTAATGTTTTCTTTCTTAGCTTTTGTAAAGATCAGATTTATGTATCAGTTTTTTTTTCATTTTATTTAATTCTACTGAGAAAATAAATATGAGTCTTTTTACACGTGTTTTTAAGATGATCAAACAATTCCTTGTCCTGTCTTTTGCATAGTGCTAAGATTAGGAGAAACCCCCAAAATTGTTTACTATATTTGATGATCTAAAACCCTCACTACTCCCCTCAAAAAAAAATATCTGAAAAAATATCTTCCAGAATGTCTTAATACTTTGCTTAGAAAAAGCACTGCAGATCACGAATATAAAAAGAAATAAAATAATTTTTTATAAAATTCTATAAAAGTTAATAGGTATTCCAGTTTGCTACGTAAATTCACCTTTCTACTGCAGTGATTCTCAAACTTTTTTTTCTCTGGGCTGTATTTTCGGAATGAAAATTTGTTCACACATTACCAAATTTTATATGATAAAAAGTACATTTTAAGTTAAAAAAACAGAGAGAGAGAGAGAGAGAGAGAGGGGAGAGAGAGAGGGGGAGAGAGAGAAGGAGAGAGGGTTAAAGGGAGATAACCATGAATTCAAAGTCAGAACATTATCATCGATAACTGTCTCCTTCAATTTGCAGACTCTAGTTACTGTATTCTTAATACTTGATATAATGCAAAAATCTCATAATGATAAAATCGGTCTATAATTATTTATAACTATTTATACTGGGTCCCATGTAGCAATTACAAGTAATGCATAATAATATTTTAAATTTTGAAAACATATTTATTTTTGGCATATGAATTTTTTAAAACTGTTTCTAAATCTTTGATTGTCTTTCAATCATTCCGTCTCACCTGTTATCATCTTCAGCTGCACCTATGAAGTGTGGCGCACTCTTTGGGAACCAGTGTCCTACAGAAATCAAAAGAAAATGTGATTGTACTATGTAATTTCTTAAAATGTAAAAAAATTAAAAAAAATTTGAATTCATAATCTGGAATTTCTTTTAATATATTACTATTAATTATGTTTTATGAGCATATTTTGTTTTGGTTTCCATTGGAGGATCAATTTACAGTGAATTTACATAGCAAACTGGACCCCATTATTAACTTCTATAAAATTAAATTAAAAAAAAAACTCTTTTTGATACTGGAGTGTTTAGCCCAACTTTTCTCAACCAGTGCACCCTGAAAGGTAGCCAGGTGTGCCCCAAGTTAACAGAAGAATAATTTATGAATTATTTTTATATCTAAAAAATCTTTATTTTAAAAAGGTAGAGACATCAAACACATGGCGTCCATGTCGAAGTCAAGTCTTTGTCATTCAATATTTTAAACTGGATGCTAAATCCCTTAATCTTTAAGAAGGAGTGGATAATCCTTTCTTTTGCTTTCCTTGATGGATTTAAATCAGTCATTATTGGTATCTCTAAAGCTCTGCTGGTAATCTTCTTTGAGAATGCTAATGAGAGTATGTTTATCACATATAAGGCCTAAGATTAAAAACCTTATCAAAGAATGTCAAGCTCAGGTTTCATGCAAACATACTTAAATGTACAATGTAATGTCATAAAAATAAATGCTTATTTCAGGAAACTTCTTTATTATTTTCTTATCTTCATGTCTAATTTTTCCTTATTAAAGTTTAAAGTATGCCCCTGAAGTAAAAAAGCTTGAGAAACACAGATTTAACCTATAATTACCTGAAAAAGAATTTTGAAAAGAAAAAGTCATTATTTCTGGTCACAAGAGCTGATAGCCAGTTGATGATAAAGTATTTTAATGTGTCTGTGGGGATTAGCCTCACCTTGTCTGCTAAGATGCTTGTTAGGTCGTGCTGTTCAGGACTATAGAAGAATGAGATAATGAACCCTTTTCCTCTTTTTCTCCATATTGTAGTAGGAAAAGACATCAGGACATCTCTCCACCAGAGGAGATTTCTTCCCCCCACGTGGCACACACACACACACACACACACACACACACACACACACACACACACACACACACACACACACACACACATTTTCTAACAACGAATTATGTAAATACTTTTCTTTCATCTTCTCAAAGATGAAGAAAAGACTTGAAGCAACAAAAATGTGGTTTTACAGAAAAATGCTGAGGATATCATGGACCGAACATGGAAGCAATGATGAAGTTTTGGAGAGAATGGAAACGAAGAGGAAACTTGTACTTAACATCAGGAAGAGGCAGTTGAAATTTCTGGGGCACGTAATGAGGAAGGAGGACTTGGAAAACCTGATACTCACAGGACAGATTGAGGGAAAGAGGGTCAGAGTAAAGCAGTGTGTAACATATTTGATAGGCTTGAGCAAATGGATGGCAGAACAGATTTTGGGAGAAATAACAAAAAGACAAAACTCATTAAGAGCTACAAGGGACAGCACGATATGTAAAATTCCTTTATGTATTGAATTTGTTTCTTTTGAAAATCTTTAGTTTATTTATTTTGAATATTTTCCACTTCATTGATAACAAGCCATAACTCCTAACATAAAAACTGGTGACAGAAAGCAACCTTATCCAATACACATTATAGTATCTTTCACTACATGTCTATATA
Organism: Acanthosepion esculentum; assembly: GCA_964036315.1. Classification (NCBI taxonomy): domain Eukaryota; kingdom Metazoa; phylum Mollusca; class Cephalopoda; order Sepiida; family Sepiidae; genus Acanthosepion; species Acanthosepion esculentum. Next base: position 120,179,539 of record OZ038479.1, on the reverse strand, counting down.
TGAATTTATTCAAAAAATCATTAATTATTTTTCAATCCTGCTAATACCGAGATGTCAAATCTAGTTTAATTTTCAATGTTCATATTTTTTATTCAATTATTTTGTTTTGTTTCATTTTTAATTTGAAGATTTTTTTAAAATTTGTAATTTTTTAAAAAATTTTTATTTTTTATATAAATTAACTGGTATTTATTTCTTAAAATTGTAATGATGAATTTATTTAATATTATTTCATTTTAAAGTCTCAATTTTCTGCCTTTATTTGAAGAATTTTTTTTCTTTGGGATTCAAAGAATGATTTTTAAGAATTCAAGAGAAAATATAAGGGAAACATATCACCAAAATTTTCTTTTGTTCCCACTGCAATTTTTAGAGTTTTGAGATTTTTCCAGAATCCAAAATATCTCAGAGAATTTAAAAGACACCTTATTTTATTCATTTTATCTTATTTTTATTTTTTTAAAATCAGCTGCGAGCAAAAGGATGGATTTTATTCTTTCTTTTTCTCTTCACTTTTTAAAAATGGGAGGAAAACGCACGACTCTAAAGACAAAGGGAGATAATTCTTTATTCAAGATCTATTCTTTAAACATAATAATAAAAATTGAAAGCAAATTCTTACACGACAAAATTAAAAATAAAATAGACTAAATAAATAAATAAATATGTGAATTTTGATGCTTGGAAAATCATTTTATCATTGTTGTAAAAAATTAAAAAGGGGTTTTCTTTTTAGAATGATTTGTTTGCTATGTTTGAATTGTTTTTAGCTTTTATTCTTTTTCTATCGGCAACCAAGCTGTCTTTTAAATTGGCTTCATTTTATTTACAGAAACTGACAAATGGAGGATAAATAAAAACGCTTCTAACCATTATTATTAATATAATTATTATTATTTCATTCATTTTTTGGTGGTTTTTTATTTTCTTTTATTAAGTTTGAGATTCTTGATAAAATCCAAAGAAGAATCTGCAATGTTACCTGTCATCTCAGCTTCACTCACTTTCCTACCATGGTAACGTAAATTCTCTGTGCCTTTTCTATAAATACTTTTTCAAAGAGTGACTTTTTAAAAGAACTTTTTTAAAGAATCCCAATGAATGGAAGTTTCCTTAGGAAGACCCAGTACCTTGAGCACTTCTTGGGCTTCAAACTCAACTCAGACCTAAAGATGCTGGAGAAATGGTCAGTAAGTACCTGGCTGCTCACACTATCCTCTACCTTTATAAGAGCCAGATCAAGCCTAAAATGGAGTCAGTAAGTTAAGTGCCATATGTGGTACAGGCTTGGGTGATCTTTTGATACATGACTGACGAGGCAGATTTTTTTCCCCCGCAGTAGTTTGCCATTTCTTTCTGCAGTAGACTGGTTGCCAACTAAAGCTAAAGAATCCAGTCTCTCCTGCTATTCAACCCATAGCTGAGGGGAGAAGAGATGGATTCATACCTTTCCCAAGGGTATTTGTGTGTAAGTGAATCTAACGAACTCGACTGGGATTTGAACTTGACTTTCCGAGTTCTCACTCCAAGCCGATATCCATTACAGCACAACGCACATTCAATGGAGCACTGTTGCAATATATGTGCAGGAGCTGTTGAGGCTTCACTTTCCAGTCTCAATATGGTCTAAATTCTTATGGATGGCAAAATATTTTCCATACTATAACTACTTTCTCACAGACAAAACGTTGCAAGTCTCTCACTGTTTTATTGCTATTTCCATGGCAAGTGTTCAGACGAATTATATTCCTTAGTTCCAACCTTCATGACTAAGATCTGCGATGCCATTAACATTGTAGCAAACCACCTTCATTCCCTTTGTATTCCTTTGGTGAGATGTAAGTTCCACTTGAGCAACTTTTTCCCATGAACTGCTGCTTTGTGTAACCAACTCTCAAGAGGATATTTTCCCAAGACCTATAATCTTAATTTATTCAAGTCTAGGGTTAATCGTTATCTTCCCCCACATATCCACTTAAACTGTGCCTATAAATCTGGCCTTGTACAGGGTGAATATCACTGTAAAAAAAAATATTTATATTCCTCACACACACAGATGCACGCACATTACAAATAAACCATTCTCATTCCATATTCAACACACTCAGCAAGCAGTATACTTTCACGGTAATTGCTCCGATGAGCTGCTTGCGCTGGTTCCTAGGCCTCATGAATTTAAACGTCCTACGAGGCTGGCATCCCGTTCCCACCCCTTCACCGTTGAAACTGTTAGATGTAGACGTCTCTTCTACTCCAATAGCTTCATGTCTCGCACATCTCGCCTGTGGAACTCCCTTCCTTATTCCTGTTTCCCTGACAAATACAATCTCCAACTATTTAAGTGTAACGTCACTCGACATCTCCAGCTGCCTTGATCTATCCACTTCCCTTCTCCACATCCTTTCACCTTTCATTCCTATCTGCTCTTGCTCCAAATCTTCTGTAACCCCCTTGCCTTGATCGATCCACTATCTTTCTCCACATCCTCTCTTTTACCACTCCTATCTGCTCTTCCTCCAAACCTTCTGTAACCCCTTGCATGCTAGTGGCTTCCAGCCTTGCTTGGGGTGAAAAGCTTAAAAAAAAAAGAAAAAGAAAAAAAAAGTCAGTCATGTGCCACGTGTGATACACGCTTAGGCGATCATGTACCTTTCGATGCATGACTGACGTGGCAGATTTTTTCTGCACTAGGTTGCCATTCCTTTATGTGGTAGACCAGTTGCCATCCAAGGCTATAGAACCTCGTCTGTTCTACTATTTATCCATAGCTGGGGGGAGAAGAAGAGGATTGATACCTTTCCCAAGGGTATTAGAACATAAGAGAATGTAATGGATTCAACTGGAATTTGAACTCGGCTCTCCGATTCCTCAATCCGAGCCGCTATCCATTACTCCACCGACTTAGCAAGCACCAAAACGTAATTTGTAAAAATGTAAATAAATTAGTTTAATGTTTATTTCTTATATATATTTCCTCGTTCAATCCATTTTTATTGCTCTGTTTTTTGCCTGCTGATGAACCTCAACAAGACTTTTTATAGCAGTTTCATTTACATCAAATTCTTCTTGATTTTTGCCAACTACACTCTTCCTTTAATGTCGATAGTCAGATGGCTGTTATGTCTCGCTTATACAAGGCCACATATTAAAAGTTATAATACCACCACAAGTAGACGACTGTGTCACAGCCCTAAAAGTCAACATCCACAAGTTAAAATTTGTATGCCTCAGACAATTTTTGAACTCGAGCTATTGAAGTGTAATCACTTACACCTCAAAAAGCAAATGTTTTCTGTTTGACTAAATGTGATCAATTAGCAAGGATGTTCTGTTTCTTCATCATATGTTACACATTCAACTAGCTACACACTATTTGAAACACATAGCTGAAAATGTTTTCATTCTAATTTTATTGCTTTGTTTTTTTGCCGGGTGATGAATCACCACATGAATTTTTCTAGCATTTTCATTGATGTCAAATCCTTCTCAGTGTTTGCAAGTCACTGTCTTCTTTTAATGTTGGCGGCAGGATCGTTGTTTTGTATCGCTTATAAAGGGTGTTCCAATAACTTGGTCCAATTTTAAATGTGAATTAAGTTTAAGCATCTAATGATTTTTTCTTTTTCTTTCAGATTTTGAGTTTTTGGCAATTTCAACGATGGAAAGATTAGCAATCAAACAACGTGCTAAAGTTTCAAGAGTGCAATTGGAAAAATTGTTCGTAAATTCAAACAAACTGGGTTGGTGGCAGATGTGAAAACACCATTGCGTGCTCATTTTCACTGTTCAGCTGAAAACATTGCTGCAGTGCATGAGAATGTGGCCAAAAATCCAGATACCTCTATTCATCATCGCGCTCGGGAATTGAACCTCTCTACAACAGCATTACATTGTTTCTAATTGCACTCTTGGTTGGTCGATTATGTTGACCAAAAAAATCGCAAAGTGTGCAAAATGCATTTCTGTTCGATCGCTCATTTTCATAATAGGGTTCGATAACTTTAAGACATTTGATTGTTAATCTTCCCACAATTAAAATTGCCAAAGACATAAGTTGTTAAATCTGAAAGAAAAAGAAAAAAATAATTAGACACTTAAACTTAATTCACATTTAAAATCAGTCCAAGTTATTGGAACACCCTTTACCATGCCACATGTTAACGTTCACCACAAGTAGATGACTGTGCATGGTCCACAAGATCTGCTTCCACAAGTTCAAATTTGTATGCCTCAGACAATACTTGAACTCAGTTAACAGGTTGCTATCAAAATGAAATTGCTCACGGCTCAAAAAACAAGAGTTTCCCCATCCGACCAAAATTGTAATCGGTTAGCAAAGATGTTCTGCCTCCTTACCACATATGTCATATATTCAGACTGCTACAGACTATGTGCAACTCATGACCAAAAATGTTGACACTCTTTCATTCCAATTTGTTTTTTGTCTGCTGATGAATCACAACATGAAATTTTTTTATCTGTTTCATTTATATGAATTTTTTCTTAGTGGTTGCCAGCCACTCCTTTCTTTTAATTTGGGGTGGCAGGATGGCTGTCATATGTCCCTCATACAAGGCTACATGTTAAGCGTAGTCATAATATCACCACAACAGATATTTTTATAAGCCTATAATTATTACAGGATTTTTAATTGGTGGCCACAATCTTAACAGCCCAGGACATGCAGATCACACGGTGTTGATAGTAGACACAGAAAGAAAACTACAGGAACTCCTACAGATAGTAGCAAAGGAAAGCAAGAAGAAAGGACTAAACATCCATTGTAAGAAGACAGAATGTATATTTGTAGCAAAAGGAACAGCCCAAGATGCGAAATTAATTGGAAATACCAAAACCAAGTAAGTACAAATGTTTAAATATCTGGGAAGTGTTTCAAATAGATGACAGAAAATGTGACATTGAAATCCAAAGGTGCATGGGGATAGAGAAAGATGCCTTCCAAAAGCTAAGCAAAGTATTAAGAAAAAGAAAAAATTTTGTTAAAAACAAAGAAAAGAGTACTGAACCGTTACGTGATATCTCAAGGCTGCTTAGATGTTTTTGAAACAGGCAAGAGGGGAGTGAGAAGCTCCAGCCCAGATGTGGCAGCAATACCCTATTTTTGATTTGAACTGGCTCTTGTAAAAAATAGAGTACAGCAATAGGAGTTCTGGAGCAGTAAAAATGAACCAGCCAGCATTTTTAGCAATACATTGGATATATGAGTTGCTCATGAGATCTAGGGAGAGCTTGAGTCCCAATAGACAGTCAAGACAATGAACCTTCTCGAGAGACCAACCATTCATTATGATAGGTGAAAGTTCATGGTCTTCTTGTGTCCTTAAATGCAATATGCCACACACAACACACACACAAACGTGCGCACACACACACACACACACACGCACACACACACACATGCACACACACGTGTGCGCACAAACACACATGCACATAACACACACATGCGTGTACACACACACACATATGCACACACACGCACGCATGGACACACACACACACACATTTATTTATAGGATATTACACCAAAAACATGTCAAAATTGCTACACAATTTCAGTTGTGTTTCGATGTATATCAATTCATCTCATCAGATGATTGTAAATTAGTGACAAGTGAATAACTTATTTAGATTTAAAAGCAAAATACAACCACTTTTTATGGAGAAAAGAAAAGAAAAAATTCCTTTTTCTTTTTTCTTTTTTCTTTTTACTTTTTTCTTTTACTTTTTTCTTTTTCTTTTCTTTTTTCTGTTGTATTTTACTTTTAAATCTAAATAAATCATTGACTCACCAGTAATTTACAATCGCTTGATGAGATGCATTGATATGCATTGAAACACGACTGCAATTGTGTAGTGATTTTGACATATTTTTAGTGTAGTATTCTAAAATAAATAATATTGCTCTACTATGTTTTGAGCCCTGTTTTAAATTAAATATTACAAACGTTGGAATTGTACTCTATTCATCTCATTGTAATTGGATATATATATATATATATATACTTATTTAATTTTTTTGTGTGTGTAACAGTTGAGGGGCAGTGTGCAAAGTTTTGACATGAGATGCACAGAAGTCAAGACCCCACCATTTATGTCCGCATGTAAAAATTTACCGCGCTGAAAACTACAAAGAGACCACCTCCAAACAGAAGCACACACACACACACACACACACACATATAGTGACTCTTTCACACAAACGATGACCCACCAGCCCAAATTCAAGTTATATTTGTTTTTGAAAAGAGAAAAGAAATATATAACAACATTTCACTGTTTCTCTCATATGTACATAAATTATATTTATTTATTTCTAATTCTCCCTAAAGAGGAAATAAAATACAGTTAAATTCGTAAAACAAATATTCAACATGACTAATGTTGCCTGTAACTCAAGTCTGTCTTTCATAATTTTTATTTAACTAAAGTTCTTTTTTTCTTTTCAAAAACAAATATAACTTGAATTTGGTCAGGTGTGTTATTGTTACTTTGCACACTACCGCAAAATTGTTACACAGAAAAAAATTGTACTTCAATTAAACAAAAATTACTTACAATATAATGCATGTTACTTATAATACATTCCTTCTTGCCGTCAATTTTGATGGCACAAGAACACTAGCATATAAATATTTACCATAGAAATGCATTGCAAATGAGGCAAAAGGGAATGTCAGTGGTCAGGAATTAACCCAACCATTACTGATATGATAGGGCTATTATATGTATAATATATAAGCATTTACTATAGAACTGAATTACAAATGAGGTAAAAGGTATTGTCAGTGGTCAGGAATGAATCCAACCATTACTGATAGGATACTGGTAAAATATGCCTAATTATAGTAATTAATACTAAGTCACTTTTGAACTGGGGCATCAATTTCCAAATTCACAGTAACAATTGAATGACGGAGATACAAATTAATGAATAATATAATTGTGTTAACACTGTATAAGTACTACAACTAACAAAATATAAATACATATTATTATATGAATAATAATCATATTTGGATTACTAGTTACTTATCAGAAATCTGGCAGGGGCCATAGAACATGGGTGGGATTTTTCATGACTCATGAAAAAAACCCTCTTTTTTCACTGGAACATATTTCCAGACAATGAAACATTCACACATCTATTCCGTATATGTCTGTTAAAATGGCTCGTTTTGCCAGTTATTTTGAATAACCCTAGAAAGAAGTATCAGGGTGTTCTATCCTTGGCCTGACAGATGTTTTGGGGGACCCTCTTATAAAAATGAATGCTTGCTAATTTTTTCTTTTTTTTTTTTTGTGTGTGTGTTTGTTTGTTGTTCTTTCTAGATAGTCTCTATTAAACACTGACAGATGTTCTTGACTCTTCCGTTATTTACTGGCATTAGATGAAAATGAAAATCTCTCAGTCCCTGTTTATTTTTTTAAGATTATGATTGATCTTGAATTATGTGAGCAATGAATATCTAGTTAAAGAATCTTATAGTGTAAGATATTTCTTCTTTTTGATATTACTCTTTGACATAACTGTATGTAAGAAAGAAAAGAGAAAAAAGAAAGACAATTTTTTTCTCCTAGGAAATCATACTTGCTATATATTTAAAACTAAAAGAAACAAACTTTTAATAAGATTCATACTTGCTTTGTGAATGTGTCAAACAAATAGTGTGACCTGAAGGAAAATGTAAGAAAAGGACAAAGGAAAGAGGAAAGAAAGAAGGAAAGAAAGAAGGAAAGTGAGAAAGAAAAATAAAATGGTATGAAAGAAAAAGGATTGAAAAAAAGAAAGAAAAGGTAAGAAAGAAGGCAAGAAAGAAAAATAAGAAAAGTACAAAAGAAGGAAAGAAAAAGGCAAGAAAGAAATAGAAAAAAGAAGAAAGAAAAAGGAAGCGTAGAAGGAAAGAAAAAGAAAAAGGAAGGGAGGAAGGAAAGAAAAAAGGAAGGAAAGAAGAAAAGAAAAAGAAAGAAAGAAAGAAGGAAAGAAAAAAGAAAGGAAAGAAGAAAAGAAAAAGAAAGAAAGAAAGAAGGAAAGAAAAAAGGAAGGAAAGAAGAAAAGAAAAAGAAAGAAAGAAAGAAGGAAAGAAAAAAGGAAGGAAAGAAGAAAAGAAAAGAAAGAAAGAAAGAAAGAAGGAAAGAAAAAAGAAAGGAAAGAAAAAGAAGGAAAGTAGGAAAGAAAAGGGAAAGAAAGAAAATGGAAGGAAGGAAAGAAAGAAAAACAGAAAAAAAGAAAGAGATAGATAGATAAAAAGAAAAGAATGAAAGAAAAGAAAGAAAGAAAGAAAGAAAGAAAGGAAAAAAGAAAGTATGAAGACCAAGTTGATTCACAAAAAAAATGAAGGGAGACTCAAGAAAAGCAATACTGGAGAGAGAAAAATAAAAAATTTGAAAAATTAACAGTCTTAATGGGAAGGAAAAAATAAAAAGAAAGACAGAATGATTAAAAAATCAAAAAAAGAGTAATACTGAAAGAAAGAGGCCGACTTTAATGCAAGGAAAAAGAAAAGACTAAAGAAAGAAAAAATTAACAAAAAGAGAAAGAAATATCGATATTAAAAGGCAATAAATAAAGAAGGAAAGACAAATTTTATTCAGATATGAAATCAGTAAAAGAAAAGAAAAAAAGAAAAGATTTAGCGTAAGTGTAAAAAATGGAAACAACATTGTTGAAATTAAAGACAAATAAAAAAAGAAAAATAGCAGAAATATACAGTTTTGAAAGACAGGAAGAAAATAAGAAAAAGTACACTGTTGTTGTTTATTAAGCTTAGCTTACTTTGACACAAGGCCACTAAAATAGAGTTTTTTGTCAGTGGCTTATGAAGATGATCATTGATAGCAGTTGAACACTAAAGCCATTACTTAAAGTGGGAAGCGTCTCACAAAATGACATGTCAGGAAAACGTCTTACTCACTCAATGACAGTTTAATAACTGATTTTTAAAAAGAACAATGAGCTCAAAAGAACCATGAATTATATATGTCAGGGGGAAACAACTCTTGGTTGCTAACTTAAACAGTATTATTGGAAATGAAAAAATAAGATAAAAGAAAGATTGATTAGAAAACCAAAGAAAGAGAAGTACTGAAATAAATAAATAAAGGAAGCTTTTCTAACATTGTTGTTTTCCCTTCTATTATAATAACTATCTCACTTGTTGGCTATTGTGGCATGTATGGTCTTCCCTACTTTGCTTGATTCAGCAGTAGCAGCAACAGAAGTTATCAGCAGGGAACAACCGGATGTCCTAGAACTCATAAGCATACTGACTGAGAACTATTTGGCCTTTTTACCACTTTTCCTTTTCAGTGGCTGTTACCTTCAAGGCCCAGTACAACCCTTGCTGCAGAAGGCACATGCCTTGTCCTGGCAGCTTGACCCAAGATTTGTCATTCCTTGTGGGAACAAGCTGAGAAATCTCAGTATGTGTCTTCTGCCGCAAGGGTTGGGGGTAATCATTCGAGTAGTTGTCTTGAAGGGAGAAATCTCCCTTTGAGACAACTACTCAAAGGAGAACCCACAACCTATGCTGCAGAAGACATGTACCAGTCCTAACATTTTGACACTCAGATTTCTCATTCCTCATGGGAACAAGTGGAGAAATCTCTCTCCACGAAACATCTACTCAAGGGAAGAACTTTGTTAACTGGGAAACCCAACTCTTTTTCCTGTAAAGTACCACTATTTTGTACTCTCTTTTCAACCACAAATAAAAGCTGTTAAACAGTTATTTCAAACTTCGGGTTTGTTCATTCCACACTATAAACTGCCGAGCACTCCCCCCCCCATACAACAGGGAAAAATTCCTACACTATTTTATTGTGAATCAAACTGGTTTTCATTCTTTCTTTTTTTTTTGTTTCTTTGTTGCTTTCCTTCCTTTTGTTCTTTTCTTGTTATTCTAAGGCATCAGAAGATGTCGATTGACATTACATTTGAATATTTGAAGATTATAGCTATCAAGGAAGCAAGTGATAGGAAGGGAGTTCCACTGACAGAAGATGCAAGATAAGAAGCTGTTGGAGTAGAAGAGATGGTTACATTTAGCCATTTTAACAGTGAAAGGGTGGGACCGAGATGCCAACCTAGCAGCACGCTTAAATGCATGCAGTTTGGGAACCAGTGAAAGTAGCTTGTCAGATTAGTTGCCATGAAAGTATTAGGTTGGTGCAAAAATAATGTCGTTATTTACATAAGTAACATATGTGAGAAAATGACATTATTTTTGCACCAACCTAATACTTGTAGAAAAGACAAAGGGAAGCCCCAGAGCAGCAATATTCAAAGCATGGACAAATGGTAGACTTATAAATATGTAAGATAGAGTCAGGAGAGAAAATTTAGCATAGTGAACCAACAGCTGACCTAGCAATAGATTCAATATAATTTTTACACTTCATGTCAGCCAAGAATATTAACCTGAGGAGGTGCAATGAGTCACAATCTAGGTTAGCATTAGCCCTGCTGATGGAAGATAAAAGGGGTCTCTCAGATGATTAATAGAGAGTAGTTTTGTTTTGGAGGCGTTAAAAATAACAAGTCATTTCATGCCTCAGTTAACAGCTTGTAGATTATTTTTGAGGTCAGCTGTCAATTTGACCTTATCAAACTGGCCAGACTTACAGTTGAGACACAAGTAAATAATTGTGCCATCAGCATAGATACCGTGATGAGAACTGATGCCATCAAGGAGGTCACTGATGAAAATTAAGAACAAAGTAAGTCCAAAGATTTGGCAGAATGGTCGATGCCATCAGGATTACTTTGCCTGCAATTCAACTTTCTATCATTACAAATACCTATTCAGCTCCAGGAGACAGATAACCAAAAGGAATTATAGTTTTGGCAGAGGAATTGTTTCAAAGCCCATTGTATTTAATGGTAATTATTCTTAGAGGATGTGCATATATCAACGAAGAATGAAGTTCAAATTCTGACAGATCCCGTTGCATTCACTTTGTGCTAATTCCCTTGGAAAAGGCATCCGTCTGTCTTCCTTCAGCTATGGATTTAATTAAACAGCAGAGCAAACTGGACTCTCTTGCTTTAAGCAGCAACCACACTAGAAGAAGAAAAGGCAAACAGGGATATACATGCCCGCAATATGGTGGAGTGTCAAAAGGATGGTTTTTCTTTTGACACCACTATTATTTTAACTACCTTCACTCTTCAGTAATGGTTATTGTTTTAAAAAGTGATGATTAGATTAGAATTGTAATAAAACCTAAACATATGATGAAAGTGAATTTATACATTTTTTTTGTTCTTGAGATTTTACCACCACATGGAGGAAGCAAAAGATGATGGATCTTTGAATTTGATGGTTATATAGCCAGGGTCATGTGATCTTTATGGGAAGCAGAGATTGCTAATTTTTTAAGCCATACATTTTTGTGCTTCGTTAATTTTATTCTTTGAATTGACTATTCTAAATTCCAATACATGAATGATTTTTGTTCTCAGTCAAAATGGGTGCCCATTCAACGTTAAACTCAACTTTGCATAATATTGCGCTCAAGTAGGTGTGTGGATAAATACCCTTCCATTCGGACTTCTACATGGCGAACATGATTAGCAGTAAGGTAGGTAATCATTTTGGTAACTAGTTTTCGCCTTTTTTTGCACACACGTGCAAGCACATAAACTCTACACACTTTGAAAGACTTGATGTCAGTGGTAGGGAGACAAAGGTCTATTTATTTACACTTTGTTCTCCTTACCATTCCTTCAAATTTCAGAATTCTTTGTTTCACTTCTCTGAACATGCTTACTTAACTTAAATACATTTTTAAATGTATTTAAATTGGTAATTTAAATTGTTAAACGGAGCAAGGAGTGGCCTGTAAATTTTAACGCCTCAAAAATGAAACTGCCCTCTTTTAATCATCTGAGAGAGAACCCTCTGTAACTTCAGCATGGCTGATACTAACCTTGATACAAAGTGGAAAGATTATATAGAATTAATTTCTAGCTCTTCAGCTAAGAAAACTGATTCCCTGTGTCGAGCGGGACAATTTTTCTTGCCAGAATCTACCTTACATATTTATAAGTCTACCATTCATCCTTGATTTGAATATGGCTCTAGTACTCTTGCTATATATTTAGAGAATTTTGATAAAATTAAAACAAGAATCTGCAGTGTTATTAGTCTTGATATGGCATCTCAGCTTCAATCACTTTCTCACTGCCATAATGTAGCTTCTCTGTACCTTTTCTATAAATAATTTCATGGCAATTGTTCTGATGGACTTTCCTCTATGGTAACTAGACTCTATGAGTTTAAGCACAGTAATAGATTGGCGGCAAGTTCTCATCATCTTATAGTCGAAATAACTAGATGTAACTGCAAGTTCTATGCTAACAGTTTCTTCTATCCGCTTCCTGCTTGTGGATCTCTCTTCCGGCATCTTGCTTCCCTGTCAACTTTCATCTTCAAAAATTTTGAGTGCAATATCAATCATTATCTTTTGTGTTCATAACTTTCATTCTTTTATTGTTCTGTCCCCTTAATAATGTTTTTTGTTTCTTTTATTCTTTCTCACCTCAGTAACCCCTAATGTCTTAGTGCCTTTAATACCTTGCTTGGGGTGAAATTATTTAAAAAAAAAAAGAAAAGATTAGGTTCTTCAGTCTCGGTCAGCAAACAGTGTGGAAGGGAAACTCTGAATTCCCAAAGCTTGGTAGATGGAACTTGGTCATTTAAGAGTAAGAGAACCGTAAAAGAAACCCCACCCTTTTTTCCCATATTCTCTAAAGACTTATATGCTTTAATCCTCTTTGTTTTGTCTTAGATAACAGATAATCTACATGCAAACAAGCTTTAATTTCCACTTTGCTGTTAGCATTTATACTTATGAAAAACTGCTGTGATAAAATACTTGGTTCCAAGGCTTCATATTTCTTATGACATAGTTTTCTTGTTAGATAAGAAGAGTTAGAAGAATGCTTCGGTTGGCAATGTCTGTGCATATTCTTCTACGTTTAACAATGCATTGGTCTCATAGCATATTGTGCACAATACTTTGTTGTTTCTTTCACTTACAAAATATTCAACACTCTCCAATGTTCTTTTAAGACATGACATTCAGAGTCAATTTTTCGCTTTTTCTCAAGGGACATTATGAATTATTGTTAACTGCAACTACAATATATATATATGTAAATCAGAAAACTTATTGTTCAGATTTGGTTTAGCAAACTAAAGCAAATTTATTCAAAGCAACAATACTATTTATATATTTTTTATTTTGTGTGTGTGTTTGTTTGTGTATGACATTTTTAATATTGGGTATGCAGAATTGTGAAACATTACAGTTGGAACCACCTTCCCTACATTATGTCCATGTTTCAATGAAAATACATTTTACCTACATACATTGAACTGCTTTGACTGGATCTGACCTTTCTACTTTCTACTGGAATTTTTCCTTTCTTTTTTTGGTTGAGAAAAAGTAACTTTGGCTCAAAAGCGAGAGGCCAACTTATAAGTTATGTATAATGCAAAACTCAACCTTACTTTATGTCTGACTTTCTGACATCTTCTGTTCAATTTACAATGTAAATTTTTACATAGTAATTTTCTTTTTGTTACTCGTTTTGTTTGTTTAAAAATATTATTTCCCCAACAAGTAAAAGTAATATTCATTCATACGCAATAAATAAAAACGTTATAAATAAATACATCAGTAAAAAGAACTTCACAAACAAAACAATATGGCTGACCAGTAACATACACTTTCACAGCTATATCTGCATACTCGCAGCCACAATGTCAGAGTATAATTCACAAGTATATTTACAGTGTAAATTAAACATTGGGTGTCAGATTGATACAAAGTAAGAGCTCAGTTTTGCACTATATGCAGAAATGATCATATAGCCTGATGTGCTGTTAACCACTAAGCCACAAAGAACTTTCTGGTTAGAAAAGTTCAAATGACTATATGATAGTTTCTGTATGGGATACAGGTTCAATTCTTGTTGGAGAACACATATTTTTTACAAAATTTCTCAAAGTTTCAGGCCAGTAAATATAATTAGTACTGTTTAATTAAAACAAAGCATTTACTCAAATAAGTGTATCCATAAAAATAATATATAAACAGAAAATATATTAATATATATATATATATATATATATATATATATATATATATATATATATATATATATATATATGTTAATATATATATATATATATTACGCAAATCATTCATATGAAAAGCAGATATTGAAGTTAATGATATGGCAAGATATTGCCATATCATTAACTTCAATATCTTCTTTTCGTATGAATGATTTGCGTAATATAAATTGAAACTGCACCACATACTTGATATATATATATATATATATATATATATATACATATATATATATATATATATATATATAAAAAATGTTAGAGAATGAATCAGTAAAAATTTGATGACCCCTGAAGATGTCAATGTTCCTCGTATCTGTATAAGTATTTACATCATAATTTAAAAGATCAGAGTTGTCAAAAGTTCTGAATTTTTTTTTCTATCTTATTTTCTCTTCAGCTGTAGAGAAACCTTGATCTGGTTTAGCTAAGTGGAAATGTTTGCAAACTTTGAGCTATTCTTATGGCAAAACATATTTACAGTCATAAAAACAGATGTCTTTAAAGATAGACAGATGGATAGATTGATTGACAGATGGACAAGTATGAAAAAAAAAGAAAAGAAGTACTTGTGAAGCGAGGATCATGGGTAAGAGACTCTTGGAGAATTTATAGAGATTAGCATATTTTGCTGAGATTTCTTTATTTCCATCTTACCACGAAATTCCTTTATTCCTTCCACCCATGGTTTATACCAAATTTTATTCTTTTAGTTTTTGTTATTGCTATGGATATGTTTTACTACTTTTACTACATCTTGTTAATATTGCCTTTCAGACTCCATCTTGTTAATATTGCCTTTCAGACTCCATCTTGTTAATATTGCCTTTCAGACTCCATCTTATTATTGTTACCATTTAGATGAAGCATTTTCATTATTATTAATTAATTACAAGTTTGATGCATTTTAGACTATGACATTTTACTATTATTATTTCATTACCAATTTTATTCCACCTTATTATTGTTGAATTTTAGAAGCATTTTCACTATTATTATTTTATTACTAGTTTTATTCCACCTTATTATTGTTGAATTTTAGAAGCATTTTCACTATTATTATTTTATTACTAGATTTATTCCACCTTATTATTGTTGAATTTTAGAAGCATTTTCACTATTATTATTTTATTACGAGTTTTATTCCACGTTATTATTGTTGAATTTTAGAAAAAGCATTTTCACTATTATTATTTTATTACTAGTTTTATTCCACCTTATTATTGTTGAATTTTAGAAGAATTTTCACTATTATTATTTTATTACTAGTTTTATTCCACCTTATTGTTGAATTTTAGAAGAAGCATTTTCACTATTATTATTTTATTACTAGTTTTACTTCATCAAATTATTGTTGCTTTTTAGTATTTTCATTAGTATTAAATAATTGCAAGTTTTAATACATTATTTTAATGCATTAATATTGTTGCACCACTTCAAGTCTATGGTTAATCATTACCTATCCTGCATATACTTGTAATATGCACTTATTTCCCCCTCCTTTCATACAACAACTTCATTTAGCAGCTCTTGGGCCTTGTGAACATTTAGTTAAAAGCAGCTTTTCTTGAGAGTGATAATAGAGGGTTTTGTTACCTTTTCCACAGTTCTGAATTCATAGATATCCTTACTCTACCAAGTCTACCCTACTCAGTCTACCCTACTATTTAAACTATAATTGGTGTGAGCTGGAAAGTTGGTTCAGTATATCGTACTAGACAACCTTTCTCACCTGAATCTGTCTTGAACCTTTATAAGTATATGAGATGTTGCAAACCTCTCACTGTTCTATTTACATGGAGAGTTGTCAGATGAACTACACTATAGCCCTAACCTTCATGGCTAAGACCAGCCATGCAGCATACATTATAGTGAACCACCCTCATATCCCCTTTATGTCCTTGGTGAGATGTAACTTCCACTCAAGTAACTTCTTTCCACAAACCATGGAGCCGGCTCCCAAGAGGCTACTTCCATGATCACTACAATCTTAACCAGGTCAAGTCTATGAGTTATCACTATCTTTTGCACATATCCGCATAAACTGTACCCCTTACTCTGTAACCCTCTACCTTGAGAGGCACTCGAGCCTTGTACAGGTTGAACATTGCTTGCCTATTGCTAATTACATGGCAAATGCACCTTAATTCCACTAGTTCAGACATTTACATTTTAGACCTGTCAATCTAGATACACAGTGCTAAATCATTGTTATCCCCTTCGTATTCCATTGGCAAGAAGGGAGTCCCATTCAAGCAACTTCTTCCTGAGAACTGCTTCTTTGTGGAACTGACTCTGAAGAGGATGATTCCCTGACTGCTACCATCTTAACTTGTTCACTTCTATGATTAACTGCTATCTTTCACACATATCCACATGTTGTGACTCTTACTCTGTAACCCTCTACCTTGAGAGGCACTCGGGCCTTGTACAGGTTGAATGTTGCTAGGCTATTGCTAATTACATGCCAAATGCACCTTGATTCCGTTAGTTCAGACTTTTACAGTTTAGACCTGTCAGTCCAGGTACACAGGGTCAACTCATCCTCATCCCCTTCGTATTTCACTGGCAAGAAGGGAGTATTACTTGAGTAGCTTCTTCCCAAGCACTGCTGCTTTATGGAACTGTCTCTGAAGAGGATGCTTCCCTGATTACTACAGTGTTAACCTGTTCAAGTCTATGATTAACCGTCATCTTTCACAGATATCCACATAAGCTGTGCCTCTTACTCTGTAATATATTTTGGCTTTAATATAACCCACAAAGGGCTGATAAACTGTAAAAACAAATCAATCAGTCAATCTTTTTATTGACATTTCTACTTGGTAACATTTTCTCAGTTTCTTTCACTCTTAATAACTCCTTGTGTCTTGGTGACTTTATCGCCTTCTTGGAGTGAAATGTTATAAAAAAATAGGCATCTGTAGGAAATGAATGCAGTCGCTTTCCCATCACCATATCATAGCTTCCTTGTGTTATTTCTATAAATACCTTCATGGTAATTGTTCAGATGAACTCTCCTCTATGATACCTAGACTCTATTAATTTAAGCACAGTGCTAGATTGGCAGCAAGGTCTCATCTCTTTACAATTGAAATGGCTAGATGTAACCGTAAGTTCTATGCTAATAATTTCCTTTATTGCACTTTTGGAACTTTCTTCTGGCTTCTTGCTTTTCTGTCAACTTTGATCTTCAAAAATTTACATAAAATGTCACTCATTCTCTTTTGTCTTCTTAATTTCGATTCTTTTATTGTTCTCACTCCTTAATAATGTTTATCTTATATTCTTTTACACTCAGTAACTTCCCTGTGTTTTAGAGGCTTTGTTGCCTTGCTTGGGGTGAAAAGATTATAAAAAAAGATTTAAAAAAAATAATTGCCTAGATCTAAATTTGAATTCAGCTCATTGATTCTATTTTTCATGCTGTTAACCATTGTGCCACCTGGTTTATATTGATTTGAGAAGGGAATAGCTATCGTCAATGGACTGTATTTATCATTTCATTCTTGTCAAATAGTCCATTAAATAATGATTACTGATATCAAATTGATCTTCCGCTAGCAAAGTACTGATCAGTGATCAAGTTATCTACCAAACGATGGCCATTATTATGGAGATAATCTTTTCTCTTAAATTGAGGCAAATGGTCAAGTGGTCACGGGAATAATGGTCACTAATGTAATCTAGAATTGTGACAAGACTTTGAATTAAATGGTGATTCCTGATAGAGAATCAATTTTATTTGATGGTGGGAGATGGTGAGGGTCAAAAATGGTGGTCATTGAGATCTTGGAATGGGATGAACTGCAAAAGGATCCATGACTGAGACGTGAAATGAATTCCTGGCATTTTGTTGTTGGGGTAATTATTACTCTTCTTTTAACTGCTGTGTCCTCTCAAGACGTGGATGATCGTGGCTCTTCACAGCTTCCTATCCTTTGTAGCTGTTAGCAATGTTTATCTTTGTACCATCTTGTCCACTCCCTTTTTTGTCATCCATTTGCAC
The DNA here is from genome assembly GCA_964036315.1 of Acanthosepion esculentum. Lineage (NCBI taxonomy): Eukaryota > Metazoa > Mollusca > Cephalopoda > Sepiida > Sepiidae > Acanthosepion > Acanthosepion esculentum. The sequence goes on along the minus strand of OZ038479.1, from coordinate 120,161,365 downwards.
ATTTGTTGTTGTTTTCACCTCTCCCACTTGAATTTAATAAGCTTACGACATATATCACATTGAAATGCTTGTTCTTGTAAGATCACTGAAGTTAAGCAATATTGAGCCTGGTCAGTACCTAGATGGGTGACTGCTTGGGAATACCAGGTGTTGTAAGCTTGGTTGTGTGGGTTGGTGTAATAAACAACGGCTTGGAATTTGAGAGTGGAGAGCTGAGTTCAAATTCCAGTTGGGTTTGTTATATTCACTTACATGCAAATTCCGTTAGCAAAGGCATGAATCCACTACTTCTCCATCCACTTATGGATCAATTACATGTCCTTACATATTCAGTCCATGGTATTCTGAGCATCCTTCTGTAGAGCCACATTTCTGTTGCTTCAAGTCTCAAGTCTTTGGTTCAGCTGTGAGGATTAATTACTCTGAAGCAATAATACCCCTGTTGCAGATAGTATATTGTCCCACAAACAGATATTGAATAACAGAAGACAACAAGCAAAATGAAGACTTGAGTAAAAAAAATATATTGTAAAGTTTATTTTTATTAAAGAAAATACATCAGCAAAGATAACGTTATAGTGCATTAGGCAAAAAATATTTCTGCATGCTCATGTAGGGAGTGAGAAAAGTGTTGTTCTGAGAAGGACAATTTTGTAGTCACCAAAGAGTGTTGTCCTGAAAAGACAGTTTGTAGGCGCTGAAGAGCATTGTCCCGAAAAAACAGTTTTGTGGTCACTGAAGAGTGTTGTCCTGAAAAAAAGACAATTTTGTAGCCGTTGAAGAGTATTGTCTGAAAAAAGAACAGTTTATTGCATATCATTACTGCTGTCAAGGATGACTGGAGATGCTGGCAAGGATGAGCTAGAGCAGTGGCTGATGGTGAGCTGGAGATGATGATGTTTGGCTGGCTAGCTGGAACTGCAGCTGATAGCTGGAGCTGCGGGCTGACTGTCAGCTGCTGGAAAAGATACTACACGTTGGTCCTAGTCACCTGGTCATGGAATGTGGTATTTATCTAACCCTCCCCACTGAGACATGATGTGATACAAGTTCAAGTTTCATGTGAAGAACAGGAATCAAAAACTGTGGGCCAGGGACAAAAATTGTGCAGTCCCCTCAACCGTCGATTGAGCTTGCTTCAGTATGACTACTGATCCCCACTCTCTAGTGCAATGGTGCGGGATAGCCTTGGGCAGCTGTTCCTCTGGACTAGGTACCTCACAGTTTTTATTTTCCCCAGTTGTGTCTTTGTCTACAGACAGAGACACAACTAAGTCACACTCTGCCTGAAAACAGAGACACAATTGTGAGATGATAATCATTCCCTGGCATGCATGGGCCGTGGAATGTTGCTTTTTCATTACATTGAGGCCTTTTTATATCCTGAATCAATCTTAAAATAATGCTGGTTAAACATTTTCTTCCGGTTGTTTTTAAAAAAATGTGGGACTGACGACAGGATACAACACCCCTCCCCTGAATCTATGTTACGAGGCCCCCAACTATACTAGATCTCAGTTTTCATGTTCGTATAAAAAAATAAAATACAAATTTTATTATAACCTAATTCTGTACAATAATGGATCATATACAATATAGGTGAACAATTCAACTAGAAAAATTGAAAATAAATACAATGTATTTAAATACAAATTAAAGACATGTTATGATAGCTCATTCCATCTAATTAAATCAGCAATGTGTTGCGATAATTTTTAACATCAACTTGAGATTTCTCTTGTTAAAAAGTCAATTAACTTACCACATTCAACATTATGGATAAAAAATAGTGAATTTTATGTAGCATCTTTTTTTTAGACTTAGTATGAGCAAAACAAAATTCATGGATTTAGATTAAAAAAAGCCCCCAGTATGATGTCAAAATCTGTGAAAATTTTTCATCCTTTAATAGTCAGTTGTGCTTAGTTATATATATATATATATATATATATATATATATATATATATATATATATATATATATATATATATATATATATATTTTGTTTTTCATGTTCTAATGAATGGACACTGTCAACCATTTTGTATTTAAAAACATAATGAAAAAATTACGGTAATGGATAAAAATGCACAACTTTGTATAAATATTTGCACTAATGAACAGCGAATAGTTTTTTTTACTACTTGCATCCCTGAAGATGATCTTGGAAGAAGATCAAAAGTACTTAAGAAATGAAAATAAAAGAAATTTAAACAGTTATCGCTCATTTCTCTCATCCTTTAACAGCAATACAGGGAAGGTTATTCATGCGTATGAACGGATTTTGTTAAAGGTTGGCAGAAATAATGTCTGTAATTTATTCAATCAGACAGGCCTAGAAGAGAATTTGCTGCCTAAATACACAAATATATTATATATATATATATATATATATATATATATATATGTAAAATGTGTATGTATATAAATATACATATATATATATATATATATATGTGCAATTTTTATGCTTAATATCAGTGATAGTGCTAACATATTTAGTTAGATTGATGTGAGTTTGTGACCCTGGGTTTCATGCTATTTGTGATTGTCAGAGTCACAAACTCATATCAATCCAACTAAATACATATATATATATATATGTATGTGTGTGTGTGTGTGTGTGTATATATATATATATATACATATATATATATATATATATATATATATATATATATATATATATATATATATATATATATATATATATATATATATATTAGTTATATAAATGTACGTAGCAAACAGCAATTTTTGATAAGATAGTGAGTGTCACAAAGCACTATCGGGGCTCCCAATCAGACTACCTTCCCATTGGTGAATAATATGTACCAGTCCTACTCTTAGGTGCATCTTGAAAGTGGGGGTTTTGATAATTTGTGGGTTAGAATTTTTCTCAATATGCAGTAAATTGGCTGCTTTAAAGAAAACGACAAGTGATGGGAGTCAGAAAATCATTTAAAGAGCCCAGAAATTAGTCATTTCTTTTAAAAGAATGGAATGTGGTAATTCTGAAAAGAATAAAAATGTAGATCACTATATTTATATATATATATATATATATATATATATATATATATATATATATATATATATCCAGATAAGAACAAATGAAATACTGTAACATTTAATTTAAAAGAGGGGTCAATACAGAGTAAAGCTAAATAATCATAATAAATATTATATATATATATATATGTGTGTGTGTGTGTGTGTGTGTGTGTCTGTGTGTCTGTGTGTGTGCGTGCGTGTGTTAGGTCATAAAATTTACCAACCTAACGTTGGTAGATTTTATGATATGTAAAACCTTGCTTGATTATTAATATCAAATTTTATATATATATACATACATATACACAGGCACACACACACACACATGTATATATATATATATATGTATATATATATATATATATATATATATATATATATATGTAGGTATGTATGTATATATATATATATATATATATATATGATAGCGAATGCCAGGAAAGATACAAAATAGCAGTGATAACAAACTTCTTAAATAGAGTACACTAAAATTACTCTTCTCAAAGAATATTTCTGAGCAAAATAAAACACATAAAACAATCAACAAGTTAACAATAATTTTCACAACCACATCATTGACAAACAAATAAAATTATTCTTACAAAAAAACATGACACCAGTAATAAAAATACCACACACAAAAAAAACATCAACATATTTTACTGCGCAATAATTATAAACAGGCCAAATTTGCTATACAAAGAATTATTAAATGTCATATTTTTGCTATAATTCCTGAAAAACAGGTAAAATTTATATATTAGAGGAAATAGAAGACCGCAAACCTTGTGGTCACTAATCAGAATAACACGATTAAATCTTAACTAGCAATGACCAATAAAGTGTATCAATTTCAATGCCCAGTACAAGACTGTGTTTCTTGTCACAAATCAAATACTTATATGGGGCAAACAACCACCTCCTTGAGTAGATGCCTTACATGTTACTTATCCGATCATCATAGTGTGATAAAAAAGCATTTATTATTTTATAATCTACAAGAACCCTTAAGGAAAATTCCAGTCAAAAATACAAGAATTCTATATAAATCACATTATCCGAAAGTTCTTGCTATTCGAGGGGCCCTATATATTAAACAATTCTCTCCTACCATCAACCTTACATTATTCAATTTTAAAACAAGCTAGAACATGTAGATCCTTATATGAACCTTGTTTTCTGTATTTACAAGAGAAAATGCAGATAATCAGCTTTTTAAATAGGGATGAGTTGTTAAATCAAAGATTTGGAAAACTGTCAATGGCAAGCATATTTCACCTTTGACCTTACAATTGTGCTAAAGTTTAAAATTTAATAATTACTTCTTTTATGATGAATAACTATGTGGTAAACATTTTAAACTTATCCTTAATAAGTTAGATTTTTTGATAAATCACTAACCGGGGGAGAAGAATTATTGTGAATAATTGAGTTGATTCTTCTCCCCTGGTTAGCGATTTGCAAAAAACCAACATAGTTTACAAATTCAAGTGCCCTTTGGGAGATTGTATCTCTAACGAACTAAGTAATATCTATGTTGGTCACATCACAAACTCGCTTTCACGACACTTGACACTACATTTGAATGATAACTCTAACATTTTTAGGCATTTAAAACAACATGCCTGGCCGCATACACAATTCCGGAAAATCCTCGTCGAAAACACAACTATAATTAAACATGAAAACAATAAACAAAAACTAAAAATTCTTGAAGCTATATACATAAAACAGTTGAAACCTAACCTGAACAAAATAAAGTATGAAATCTTCACAAATATCCTTAAATGCCTATAATTGGTAACAGAAGCCATTGGTTTATACCAACGGCTTCCCATACTCAATACTCATCGAATTCACTCTCGCGGATCATATGTGACGTCATGAGCTGTGGTGCGATTTTTGCTTTCAGCGTCTTATATGCACGTGTTTATCGTTGCTTGGAAATCATCCATGTAAACAAAAACAGACTATCATCAATTTCTTGTTCGTGTATTGCTTAATATATTGTGTAATTGTCATCTTTGATAATGGCTTATGTAAGCCGAAAGCTTAGATTGGATTAAAAATATGTATCAATATTGTGATTTTCTTTCATTGTTTAATGATAATGTTATTAAGCTTATCAGATGATATGAAAAGAACTTACATAAAATATATAGACAACACTTATCTATATTATTTAATGGATATATGTATATCAGGGTACAATATATATATATATATATATATATATATATATATATATATATATATATATATATATATATATATATATATATATATATATATTAAATAAAAATAAAAACAGACCACTTTAAGGTTCCATGTAATAAATTATTTCACCACAGCCCTTTTAAAGGACTGCGGATCATCAGACTTTACTTCCAAAGGTTGAAACGAAAAATGAAAAGAAATTTACACATTTTTGACAGGCAGTACTAAGCATATGTAAATTAACAAAGTGAGGAAGTGAGTACTTTAAAAGGGCTGTGGTGAAATAATTTATTACATGGAACCTTAAAGAACCTTAAAGTGGTCTGTTTTTAGTTTTATTTAAATTATTAGCTCCGATTTACATTGAGCTCTCTGGATTTTATCCTCCTTGGGTCTACCCATACTTCAAAATCTCCTGCAACTTTTCTAGACGTTTAAGTTGGTGAATGCTGCCATAATCCTTGCCTTTCGTTTTTGGTGTTCTGTTGGTGTCTCGCTCAACTGCGCCCCACACATAATAATCAATGGGGTTGCAGTCTGGGGAGTTAGGTTGCCAAATGTAAGGGGTGACATGGTCGCAGAAATTGTCTGATAGTCATCGCTGGGTTTTCCTACTTGTGTGGTATGGGGTAGAGTCATGGTGCTCTTTTTCTCACAGACAATGCCCAACTGACCCTACTATACTGTGCAGTTGACAAAATCAAAAACAAACAACACACATGTGCAAAATTAAAAATATAAAATGGCAACAATTTACCCATTGCAACATGTAGATGTATATATATATATATATATATATAGATAGATAGATAGATAGATAGATAGATAGATCTATATTTTTAGGTGCATAATACAAGGTGTGGTTCTTAATAATTGGGAGGCTGGAATTTTTCTCAATAAGAAATAAATGAGGATCTTAATAAAAGTGTGGGTCAGAAAATCATTTAAAGGGGCAAACATTTAGAATTTAAGTAAAGAAACATTTTCTTTAAAAAAAAAACACATTAAGTTTATCAAAGAATGAAATGTAGTAAAAAAGAATAAAAAAGATCAATGGCACACTATTCTTTAGACAATGCAATGAAACAGAATCTTTCAACACATGTCATAAAAGCATGCAAATAAAATCTTGAACCATTTATGATAATTAACTGCTTCCTGTCTGAGGAAAAGTGTGGAATTAATAAACTGGGTGAACTTAATATGCTCATGAATGAGGAGGCAACAGAAAAAAAAAACTTTCCCCCATTCTACAAGGCACCTAAGAATAGGCAATTGAATGACAAAATAGAAAAAAAAAAAGAAAATCCTATATAACATCTTTTGATCTTCAAAATGACTTCTTTAGACTAAAGGTTTTTATTGATGAAATTATATATTGGTTTCAATCAAAAATTTGAATGATTGCAAAACACTTGCCCCTCCCCAATTAATAAGCAGAAGCACACAAATGCAAGCTGGGATTTTTTCCTAGCAAATAAAATAGGCCGGTTCTCTGTTACATCTGACTCAGTCCTGGTCTGTCTTGTCTTGAAGTCAGAACGCTATGTCCACTTGTCTGAACTTGCTTTTGTGTGTCAGCCACAATTCTTAATTTGTGAACTTTTTGGCATATTACTGTTGCTTTACCTTATTATTGTTAATTTGCCTTATTACTGTTGCTTTGCCTTATTAGTGTTAATTTGCATATTACTGTTGCTTTGCCTTATTAGTGTTAATTTGCATATTACTGTTGCTTTGCCTTATTAGTGTTAATTTGCCTTATTACTGTTGCTTTGCCTTATTAGTGTTAATTTGCATATTACTGTTGCTTTGCCTTATTAGTGTTAATTTGCATATTACTGTTGCTTTGCCTTATTAGTGTTAATTTGCCTTATTACTGTTGCTTTGCCTTATTAGTGTTAATTTGCATATTACTGTTGCTTTGCCTTATTAGTGTTAATTTGCATATTACTGTTGCTTTGCCTTATTAGTGTTAATTTGCATATTACTGTTGCCTTGCCTTATTAGTGTTAATTTGCCTTATTACTGTTGCTTGCCTTATTAGTGTAAATTTGCCTTGCATATATTGTTTGCTTGCCTTATATTATTATTATTTTTACCCTGTTCTTTTCTTTTCTTTTTCTTCTATTACTTATTGCAAACTTTGTTAATTCTATTTGTTGGGCAGTTCTGTCACTTATTTTGCATTTAAACATGGCCACTCACTCCACAATATATATGTAGGTGCAGATAATGAAAATATAAACAAATATTGGCTATAAAAAAAAACATTGAGAGAAACACTGAACATGCAGTGATGATTAACTTTAAATGAATATTTTGAATTTCTGTGAATTTGATGTGTGTCCAGATGTGCAGCCTGTGGAGGGTTGAGGATTGTATTTGATTTTTTGTGCCACTAACAAATTTTGAATGTAAGTGGGACTGCAATAAACAAAATGAAGAGTAGAAAAATGAATCACCAATGTTTATCGATGCATGTGGGTACAAAGATGTGAATGTGGAGAATGGTCAACCTCAAGTCAGCCTGATGCTGAGTCAGGGTGGCCGAAACTCTCCTTCATTGACATGTCTGTCAAACATGTCCAAACTCAATGGTTGGGAACAGAGAAGAGAACAATCATCTTCTTTCTGGGAGTGGGGTCATCAAATTCACACATGACTGGAAACACTTTTTGGTTTCCTTTTGCATTATGGGAAAATGAAATTCTTTAATTTTTTTATTATTATTTTATTTATTAGTTTATTTTCATTCTCCCATAAGCCTTAGCCGACTTTGTTCAGCTTCTTACTGTTTTTGCTTTTGTTTTTATTGTTGTTTTTAATTATCCTATATTATTGTTGTAACCTAGGAAAAGGTTACTGAATAAGAATAACTAAAATGAAGGTTGGAAATGGAACGATAATATTTATAACAAGAACAACATACAAGATTCGCCAGTGGTTTGTAGTAAGTAATCAAGTGAATCCAGTGAAAATGTTCACTAACTGTCCCACACAGTTAGATGTAGCACAAGGCCAAATTTAATGTGGGGTGAACCAAGCTCATAAGCTCGGGTAAAAATTCCCCATAGACCTTGTATAAAACGGGGTCGGGTAGCTGTCTACCACCCCAGACGAGACTCTGCCCTTCAACATAGCCTCATTTGGGTTCCTCTCTGCTTGGAGGCAGAGAGTTTGACAAGCACACTTGGAAGTGAATCCAGTGAATCTAACATACACTATATTCCACTGTATTTATAAGGATTGGGACATGCTCATTATAGCCCATATGTACGGTATAACAATTATGATTTCAGTAATTTTGTCATTCAATTCCCCTCCTTTAGTCTGATACAGAATTTCCAGTCTGTCCTGCTGTTTAGCCCAAAGCTAGGGTGGGGGAGAAGAGGCGGATTCATATCTTCCTAAAAGGTATTTGCATGCAAAGAAATGTAACAAACTCAACTGGAACTGAAATTCGGCTCTCTGTTTTCTCATTCCAAGCACTCCCTGTTGAGAATTCTTTGTCTAAGTAAGTTATTCCCTTTTAATAAGTATGGCATTTTTATACTTGTGGAAGTATTTTTTTTTGTATGATGCAAACGGTCACTGGATGACAGTTTTCATGCCAGCCCAAAAAATACTTCTCAGGACATGGAATGTTAGAACATTAAACCATTGTGGCCGGTTAGAAAATATAAAACAGGAAACGAGCAAGTTGAAAATGTCAGCATTTCAGGTGGATGCAAAATGGGATATAGAAATAAATTCAACTGCAACTTTGATCTAAAGAATGCCACACTTATTGAAAGAATGCCACACTTATTAAAAGAATGCCACACTTATTAAAAGAATGCCACACTTATTGAAAGAATGCCACACTTATTAAAAGAATGCCATACTCATTAAAAGAATGCCACACTTATTGAAAGAATGCCACACTTATTAAAAGAATGCCACACTTATTGAAAGAATGCCACACTTATTGAAAGAATGCCACACTTATTAAAAGAATGCCACACTTATTGAAAGAATGCCACACTTATTAAAAGAATGCCACACTTATTAAAAGAATGCCACACTTTTAATAACTGTGACATTTTTACTTAGAAAATTCTCAAGAATGCTGCTTGAAAGTTCTACTATTGAATCTTATCAAAATATAAATCTGCAACCCAGTTTTTTTCCAAATATCTTCATTCCTGAAAGAATTACTCTATCCCAAGCCAATGTACATGGGAACTGAAGAAACAAGTGCTCCAACAAAATCCACACAATCTTCATGATCTTTGGGATTACTGCCAAGAAGAATGGGGAAAAAATTCCAATGAGAAAATCTGGACCTTGTTTCATTCAATGCCACATCATGTTGAGGCAAATATTCGAGCCAAAGGCAGGAACACTAATTACTAACTTATTATTAAATGTTTATAGTTACGTTGTCCTGAATTGTCATCATTGGTCAACTGAACTTGCTTTGTTTCAATTGTTGTTTCCCTTAGATTGAACTTACCATTTCTTTTTATACTATAATGTATTTCAGTGTTATCCAATAAATCTTGACTATAAAAAAAAAAATTACTAACTCAATACTTTGACATCTTGTACTTTCTGTAATAAAGGTCACTTCCTGCAAAAAAAAAAGAAAAATCATTTTTAATTGAAGAAAAGAGCTGAAAGATGAAATTTTTACCGGTGTCCCAATGTTTTTGCATGGACCTTTTTTTTTCAACATCACTATGCTTAAGATGTTCTATCATCCACTGTACAATGAAAATGCAGTAACTTGTTTTCTGGTCCTCAAAGATCATAAAATGTACTGAGAAAAGGATACTATTGATCACTCTCAATTTTGGAGTAAAATTAATTTACCAGGGTGGCCCAAAAGGTTTGCATGCCAGTGTATATTTATACAAACAAGTTTTATTAAATTTAACTGACAAGGTTTGTCTGTTTAATATTTTTATTGCATATTTTCAGTTTTTGAGTTATATTGCATTGTTGTCATCTTTATCTTGTATCCAAGGATTTAATTTCTTCCTTGACATAAAGGAATGATGATGATGGTGTTGATAACTAGGTAAACCAATTCTTGCATAGAAGAGCTGGTGCCATTGTCTGCATGTTAATCTTGGTGAAGAACAAGGTAGATTTTGTTGAGCCTTTCTCTTTTGTTTGACTTATTTCTTTTCTCTTCTGGCGACTTAGTATGGCCTCGGGCTTGTGTTTTAAATAATTTTGATGTTGCATTTAAATTTTTGAAGATTGTAGTTATCAGGGAAGCAAGGAAGCAGGTACCACAGGTGGTAAGTGTGAGAAAAGAAACTGCTGGAGTGGAAGTGGCAGTTACATTTACCTAATTCAACAGTAAAAGGGTGGGACCTAGATGCTAATCTAGTAGCATATTTAAATACACTTAATCTAGGCACCAGGGAAAACAGCCCATCAGAGCAGTAACCATGAGAATATTTTTAGAAAGGACAGAGGGAAGCCATGTCATGTCATTGAGAAAGTGACTGAAGTCAAGATGCCAAGTCAGGATCGTTTACATTGCAGATTCTTCTTTGGATTTTGTCAAGAGCCTTGAGATGAGTAGCAGTAGCACCAGACCAGATATGGCAGCAGTATTCAATGCATGGATGAATTGTAGATTTGTAAATGTTCAAAATGGACTCTGACGGGAAAACTCTTCTGGTATGACACAGTGACCCATCTCTTGTGAAAATTTTTATTTGGTGAAAAATTGGCAAGAAAAAGAATTAACTGTAATGGGAATTTAAGTCATACTTTTTCTCTCTGAGAATCATTTTGTAATTTTCACTGAGGATTGTTTCATTGAGGAATGGTAACAGTATCACCAAAATGGAACATAGTATGAAATTCTAGAATTCATGCGTCTAAGACTGTTGATTTAATCAACTCTGCACTGGAATGGCAAATGCTATGGTTCCAGCTGGCATATATAAATGTAAATTTGAGTGGAAGCCTAAATTTAGCTTTGAAGGTTTTGTCTCTTATTCCTTCAAAACCATCTGTGAATAAATTTTCCTTTTTAAGATGGTGGTGACCTGCAACCAACAACAATTGGCAGGGTCAAGTCAAAGAAGAAAGGTCAAAAAAGAAGAGAAGAGGAGAGGTGAAAAAGAATGAAAAAGAGAGGGAAAGCATAAAGAAAAAGGCAGAAAATGAAAGAAATAAGAAATAACAAGAGCAAAAAAAGGAGAAATCTCAGAAAGAAAAAAATGTAAAAAAAAATCATTCAAGAAAAAGATAAAATACAACGACGATAAAGAAGAAAAACCCTAAAGATAATGGAAAAATCCCAGAGGAAAAACGTAAAAAAAAAAGAAGAAAAATCCCAAAAAGAAATAAGAAAAATTTTGGAAAATACTGGAAAGAAGAAAATGTTTTGAAAATTCACAAATGAAAGATAAAATTAATATCCCACCACACAAAAAACAAACAAACAAAAAAGAAAACAGAATAAAGTAAAATAAAGTAAAAATGAGAAAAATAAAATGAGAAAAAATTAAAGAAGCAAAAAAAAAAAAAAAAACATGATCTAGGAAAGTGTAAAAAAGACATCCAAGAAAATAAAAATATAGAAAAATCCTAGAAAGAAAGAGAAAGATATAATTAAACTTAGCAATACATTCATGGGTATACTTTATTAATTCTCTCTCTGAAAAAAAAATACTAAAAATAAAAAGCGATAAAGAAACATCAAAGAAAAGTAAGCAAAACAAAGAAAATCCAAGATAAAAACCAAGAAAGATTATCAGTAGTGATATGAACAAACAAGTTATTCTAACAATAGATTATTAGTTTATTAACCCACTCTTAGTAGCACACCAAATAGAGATAAGTATAACTTAGATGTGAGGCTGTAATAAAAGGATGTCCTGTGAAAATCAAATTTAGTAAACAATCAATGATTCATCCAGCTGATTGAATGTCATTCTGTGATAAACTTGGACTGACACAAAGATTAAATAGATTAGGTGGGTTAATTTAATGACACTTGTTGGGTTATATATTGTTGACATATCAGCACTTGGGTTATTCAATGTCTTTTAGAGCACAAATATCACTGCATTCATAGACACATAAATGTTTGATTTGCACTAGAGTCAAAAAGGTAGACATAGATCGAATTTGCACTCTAGTCAAAAAGGCCCAGACTACACAAGTGTCAAAAAGGTAGACTTAGGTCCAATTTGCACTAGGATCAAAAAGGTTCAGATTACACTAGTGTCAAAAAGGTAGACTTAGGTCCAATTTGCACTAGGATCAAAAAGGTTCAGACTACACAAGTGTCAAAAAGGTAGACTTAGGTCCAATTTGCACTAGGATCAAAAAGGTTCAGATTACACTAGTGTCAAAAAGGTAGACTTAGGTTTAATTTGCATTAGGGTCAAAAAGGTTCAGATTACACTAGCGTAAAAAATGGAGATATAGGTCCAATTTGCACTAGAGTCAAAAAATTCCAGATTACACTTGAGCCAAAAAGGTAGACATAGATCCAGTTTGCATTCTAGTCAAAAAGGTCCTGATTACACTAGTGTCAAAAAGGTAGACTTAGGTCCAATTTGCACTAGGATCAAAAAGGTTCAGATTACACTAGTGTAAAAATGTAGATGTAGTTTCAATTTGTACTAAAGTCAAAAAGGTTCAAATTACACTTGAGCCAAAAAGGTAGACATAAGTCCAATTAGCCCTTTAGTCCAAAATTTCAAAATTACACTTGAGCTAAAAAGGTAGACATAAGTCCAATTTGCCCTTTAGTCCAAAATTTCCAAATTACACTAGAGTCAAAAAGGTAGACAGAGATCCAGTTTACACTTGAGTGAAAAGTAGATACAGGTTCATTTTAAACTAGGGTAAAAAATGTTTACATAGATAAAAAAGTAGACAGGTTTATACCCAAGTCTGAAAGTATTCAACTGGAAGGTGATCCCTTTTGTGGTCTTCAGTGGTCATATTCTAAGCTCCTTTGACAGGGTAATAAAGGCTCTCTGAAGGCTTCTATGTGTCATTCACTTCAGGAGGTGATCACGGCTCTCAACAACTTCCTATTCCTTGTGGCTCTTAACAGTTTTTCTCCTTTTCCTAAGGCTGTCATCTATTCTGTCATCTATTCACACAAGCTTGTCAGTTAAGTTGCTTGCTGACATCCTTAATCTTTCTTGCCCTCAATACGTCCCATAACATTTAAGTTTTCCAAATACTCTTTCCTCATTATGTGTCCAAGGAATTTCAGCTGTCTTTTCCTGATTCTGAGAGTAAGCTTTCTTTCCGTTGTTATTTTCTTTAAGACTTCCTTATTATTTGCTTATTCTGGCCATAGACAGGCATTTTGTAAAAATCAAATTTATTACATTTCATTATTGTTTTTTTAACTGTTTTTTGCTCCTTTAATTTTTGTCAGATTTGTATTTTATATTCTAGTTGTTTTTTCTTGTTTTTTAATTTAAATAAAACTTCATTTTCTTTTGTTTTATCTCGGAATTTTTCTTTCCTTATATTACTCATTTTTTTCTGCTATTTTGAATAAAAGTGACTTTTCATCTTTCTTCATTTCTTTAACTGACTATTTTTATATTTCAATGTTCAAGGAGAAACAGAACATGTTTGGAAAGAGGATTTTATGCATGACAATACTACATCACATCCAGCAAAGAAAATTAAGGAATTAAGTGTCTTTGAGACCCATTTTATTATAAAAAAAATCAAATTTTTTTCAATTCTGAGGAAGGTCTAATAAATACTTATCTATAAAAATTATTAAAAAAAAAAACATCTGTTTTTTAAGAGTGGACCAGTCAATTTAAGTTGTGCTTGTGTCTTTGTTTTGTTTTCTTTTTTGTGAGAAACAAAGAAAAGTGTACTGAACTCTTATGCAACATCAGTCCTCCTATATGGCAGTGAAAGCTGGACAATCTCCTCACAGATGAAGAAGAGATTTGAAGCAATAGCAATATGGCTCTACAGATAGATGCTGAGGATAACATGGACGGAACATGTGAGCAATGACAATGTTTTAGAGAAAATGGAAATAAAAAGGAAACTTATACTTAAAATCAGGAAGAGACAATTGAAACTTCTAGGTCACATAATGAGAAAAGAGGGCTCGAAAAATCTGATACTCACAGGACAGTTTGAAAGCAAGACAACGGAAAACAATGCATAATGTACTTAGTGAATTTCAGTAAATGGATGGTGGAACAAGAGATAACAGAAAAGACAAAATTTATTAAGAGCTGTGAAGGAAATTGGGGAGAGCTATAATCACCTACATCATGAAGGGACATGACCCATAGAAGAAAAAGACTGAGTATGATCCTCAGTGGGTCGCTCATTATATTGGCTTTCTGTCATTAAAATTAAGCTTAAATAATTATTAGAACATATCTATTGATCAATGAATAATTAATTTTCTGACACTAATTTTCCGACAATAAAGCTATTTTTTAATCAAACACTTAACAAGCAAAAATGTGATTCTTTTTTTTTTGTTTGTTTTGTTTTTGTTTTTACTTGATTATATTTTGATTGTCAATAAAGAGAAAATTAACTTTTTGCACTTGGCAATTTCACCTCCGGTCTGGATTATGCAAAATTCACCTAAGCCGCAGGAGAAGTAATTAGTATCAGTTAATAGCCAGAAGAGAAGGGTGAATGGCAGATTGGCTATTGTGTATAATTTTGAGGGGCTTACTCAGCCTGGCAGAGAGAATCATGATATTGGGAAGACAATAAAGGCAGTCCTGTAGCATAAAATATACTGAACATATGATGTTCATTTCACATTGATGATAATGGTAATTTTAGTTGTTTCCTTATAAGGAAACATTTGGCATTCATTGACCGAGCAGCCAAGTTATGCTTTTCTTCACTCTCTGGCCACTGGGTTGGGAATAAAGTATAGTATCTATCCTTCTTTTCAATGGTAATTGTAATATTTGCCGTTTCCTTATAAAGAAACATTCGGCATTAATTGACCTAGCAGCCAGTGCTAATTTAATTACACTTTTCTTCATTTTATGGTCATCGGGCTGGGATTTGAGTGTAGTATCTGTTCTCCTAATCTCCAATGGCAATGATAATATTAGCCGTTTCCTTATAAAGAAACATTTATTGAACAGCCAGTGTTACGCAGGTCATGTCTCTCTTCACTCCCAGACCATCGGGTTGTGATCAAAGTCTAGTATCTGTTCTTCTAATCTCAAATGCTGATGTTAATATTAGCTGTTTCCTTATAAGGAAACATTTGGCATTCATTGATTAAACGTCCAATGCTAATTTTAGTTGAAATTTGTAAAATCTTTCACTTAAAACAATTTTTCAGAAAAATAGATTTCTCAAGTCCAGTAACTGTTATTGCTCTTTCAAGTAATGATTTGTCAAATAGCAGAATATGTATGGTCAGATGCAAGATGGTTCATGTAATGGAGGTGGAACTTTGAGTTAGCTTAAATGATGCCTCATAGGTTGGCTTTTAAGCTAGTATACATACATACATACATACATACATCTATATATATATATATATATATATATATATATATATATATGTATGTATGTATGTATATAGACGTGATCGCATTGCAAAACGGAATGCTGATCTTAAAATTCAGTTATTTTGTTTTGATTATTCTTATGTCTATCGTCTTTTTATGTTGACTTGAATATCGTTTAATTATGTTAATAACTATGTCCTGAAGAAGGTCTACTAGACCGAAACATCTGACGTCGACACTGAAACATTAAAACAGTAAACTTGCATATTCAGATTTTGTTTTTTCATATTTTTCCTCATACTGTCGGATCTATATCCATATATTTGCTTACATATATATATATATATATATATATATATATATATATATATATATATAGATGTATGTATGTATTTATATATACTAGCTTATCTATGTATGTATATGTACTAGCTTATATATATATAAAAATTAATTTCGGTTGAGCTCTCTGGTTTGAGGTGTGAATTTGTAAACAGTGACTATTTAAGCTAATATTGCACGACTCTTCGGCAGAATTGAGTCACTGTCAGTCACTATGTGTTTATCTAAATCTAAAAATAAACACGCTAAAATTCATCTTCATTCCGGCTTAGTGGGAGAAGTCCCGACTGACGCAAATTCAGTCGGGTTTCAATCCTAGCTAGAGGCAACCGGACGTCTAGCCATACTGATGAGCTGTGAAACAGCGAAACAGTCTGTCTGTGAATGACAAATATATATATATATATATATATATATAATTAATTTTAAAGTGTGCTTTAAAGGCAAATAGAATCCTGCTTGATTGTGAAGCTCTTTGCATCTGAATGATCAAAGTATGTTGGATCTAATAATGGCTTCTCCTGCAAAGGGGGACTAAGATTCAAATCCTGCTGGAGGCACGTTTTCTTTAATAAGTTTTACTTTTTTCCAATTTTTCAGTCTAATTGATAAAATAAAATACTGTTTAAAATAAATGTAATGTCTACCCAAATTTTGAGGTATATACTAAAAAGGATGTTTAAAGTAATAATTATATATATACACGTATATATAAAATAGAAAGCTTTCTAAATTTAAGAATTATAATTTGAAATAATAACCCCTTGCGTGATAGTGGCCTCCAGCCTTGCTTGGGGTGATACGCTTAAAAAAAAAATAAAAAATATATATTTTCGTTGATCAACCATGTCAAGTACATTTTTATACAGGGGAAAAAAGGTGTATACTAGTCATGTTTCTAGAATTCATTTAATACTAGAATTCATTTAATTCATTAAAATCATCTTTAATACTTTTATTTTCATTTTTGTTTATACATTTGTTATAATTCTTATTTTTCAATAAATAATAATAATAAATGTTTTTGCAAGTAAAGATGAGAGTTTTGGACATTTCATAACTCTGTTATTTTAAACTTAAAGTAAATAATATTTTTTTTTCAAATCAGATTAATTATACTTTAAATCAGCTAATATTACTCAAATAAAGTTTCAGAAAGTATATTTTATCTCGGAAAGATTTTTTAAAACCGAGAATTAACTTTTGTTCACATATATGTCAACAATGGCCGATTTTAAATGATTTTCTGAAAGTGACCAACAAGTTGAGATTCCAATCAATATAATTTCTATTTGAAATACAACAGACTATTTTGCTTACAGGAAATAGTAAATTTAATCATTTAGCTTTCAATTAAAGCTAAAAAGAAAGCTTCAAGAATGTGTTTTCATTTAAAAAAAAATCATTTTAAACGGTTGGTATTGAAAATTTGTACAATATAACAATACAGTATAATCCGGATATAAGAGAGTTGTCGGGACCGGAGAAGTCTCTTATATCCGGGTTTCTCTTATATCCGGGTTTGGTCTATTATATATACATGGCTCTAATTTGGGACCAAAGAAAAACTCTCTTATATCCGTGTTTCTCTTATATCAGGGTCTCTTATATCCGGGTTACACTGTATAACAATATTTGCTCATTTTGTTTATCACTACTGTATGGAGGCATGGTGGAGTAATGGATAGTGGTTTGGATGGAGGAATCAGAGAGCCAAGTTCAAATTCCAGTCGAATCCATTACATTCACTTACATGCTAATACCCTTGGGAAAGGCATGAATCCTCTTCTTCTTCACCCAGCTATAGGTAAATCATAGGACAGACCAGGTTCTATAGCCTTGGATGGCAACCGGTCTACCGCAGAAAGAAATGGCAACCTACTGTGGGAAAAAAAATCTGCCTCGTCAGTCATGTATCGAAAGGTACATGACCGCCTAAGCGTGTATCACATGACATAACTGATTGTAGTGTATACCTACTTTTGCATCATGTAATGATAATTTTTTCAGCCTATGATTTTATCTTCAGCTAATAACTGCATTTTTTTGTATTGATTCACTTAGCAATTATAGCACAAAACAATATTAACCAAAATGTTTCAATATTTCGTTTTATTTTTAATTATTCTGTAATTTGGGGTTAATAATGACTTTTCTGTATAAAAATCACTTTTACTAATTAGCAGTCATTCTAAACTGGGAATCTTTATTTTAAGTAAAAGAAAACAATATAATTATTTTTAATTTTCTATTCAGCTATTAAGCTTAAGAAAATAAATAAACTATTCAAATTACAAATAAATTTTGTTCGAGAGCTTTACGACCATGCAGAAATGCATTGCAGAATTATCTCCCTTATATTAGGTTTTCTCCATCTTCAGCGCAGACGATGTGAACCTCTGCTGCCTGATATTTCTGTCACGATTAGGTTTGTGTGTGTGGGGGGTTCTAATGTTTCTTTTATGTGCCGTGTCCCTTAAGGACGTGGGTGATCATAGCTCCTCCACAACTTTGTAGCTCTTGGCAATGCTTGTATTTTTAGTAACCAATTATTCTGCCAGCTATTCACACAAACTCGTTAGGTAGGTTACTTGCTCTTCCCCTCTGCCTCTCTGGCTTAATTTTTTTTTTATTAATACTTTATTTAGTTGTAAATATTAATCGGGGAAATTTTAAAATGTTATTGTTATCAACCACTTTCCCACGAAAATAGCATGTGTTTTAGGACTTCATTGAAGAATGTCGGTTATTATAGTGTCCGTAGTTTTGTGGGGGATTCACTCATATCATACCAGCAGGAATTAGTCTTGTGTTCACAGAGGTAAAAGCATACTTGACAGGAAATAAAATGTACACAGATAACAGGAAAAGCATGGTAAATTGTATGTTAATTTTGTACAATTTATTTATATTTTTTGAGTGTGTGTATTTTTTAGGTTACAATTGTTTTATGGTACATGTGATAAAAGGGAGAAATTACTCTGTGTTATTACACATTATATCATAGAGAGAAGTCGGACACATGTTGCCTGTACTAAGGTTCATGGTGAAGAGACTGAATTTAACATCTTTCGGTTTGGTTTGTTTTATTGCCTGTCAACCTCAATGGGTTATTTAATGCCGAAAAGATTTTTATTGCTGGTAATAATGTATTGCTGGTAATAATTTTTTTTACAAAGTATTTCTGGATTTAGGGCCTATTTTTACACTTTCATTGTGTTTTGACCTCAGTTTGGAGTTAACTATTTGCTTATAGCTGGGTCCCTAACAAGTGCTACCACTCAAAGTGGACCTGCGAACACCAGTAAAGAGATAGTTCCACGCTCCTCAAAACTTCCTGATGAGAGGCCTTGCTGTTGGATGTAGTTTATCATCATACCTAGAACAGAACGCCGTTTGGTGGGATGTTCGTGTTTCCAGCGGGGACAGTTTTTCTTACATACTGGGAGTATTTTTATTACTTTTATTTATTTTATACAACGTTTTACGTAATTGCTTTATTTTATTTTATTTATAATTTTGATTATTTTATATTTTATTTTTATTTATTTATAATAATAATAATTCCTACAGTTTGATTGAGAAGTATAAATGTGATGTTTTGGTGATAGGAAAAATATTTGTGCAAGTGAGTCAGTGAATATGACTAGATAAGTTATAGCATAGGACAGTAAAAATCAGCACTTTCCCTTTTTAGATTTTGTGTCATATTTTTTCTATTTTTATAAAATAAACCGGAGTAGATAGGTTTGCCTATCATCCGGTTGACACTCCTCCTTGGTCTTTTGAACAGGAGTTGAGGTTTTTCCCTTGTTTCCTCTTTAGGATTGAGTTTCTGATTCCTTCTAAAGTCTACTTCAGCTCTATACGTCTGACGTCTCTGCATAAACTCTGAAATTTTATTTAATGTCGATTTACTTATTCTTTTCTCAATAGGAGTAGATAGGTTTGCCTATCGTCCGGTTCAGACTCCTCTCGAGTCTTTTGAACAGGAGTAAAGGTTTATCCCTTGTTTCATGTTTCGGATTGGGTTTCCAGTTCTTTCTAAAGTCGTTTCATTCTTTTTCTTTCCAAGTATATTTTTTGTGTGTTAGTGGTATTATTGTCTTGTATGAAGTGAATTGATTTTTAAAAAAATCAGATGTGATCTTCTGTTTTATAACAGTTGTAATGATTTGATGTTACTAAATATAGGAGCAGCAGTATCTGTCTATATTTCTGAGATGAGGTATTATGTACACTATTTACATTATTTGGACTATTGTCCTCATCTTTGTCGCCATGTTTATCACAACGTTTCGGCCATTGTACGCTCCAGCCTTCTTCAGGTGGTTGGAATGTCAAACTGAACCCTTTATTTTGTTCACTGGGGTAGACTGTTCTAGTTCCACATGCCATGTCTAATGGATGTCAGTTATCAGTTATCTTCTGCTTAATTCCCTCTCCAAGTTCTCCACCGCCTTAACCAGGTATTGAACTCACACTTTTTGGGTCCTGTCCTCTAGGACACATGGCACAGTGGATAAAGGCGTTAGTCAGATCCATTATTGTTATACTATCTTATTTTTTTTATTTTCTCAAGTGTGCAGGCTGATAGACTAGAAACACTGTTTAGAATAAATAAATAAATTAAAAAAATGGTGTAACTCTTTAAAGTATGAATATCCACTGAAAATAACATTTGAAGTAATAATAATATTGGATAAAAAATATATCCATTAATTCATGATGAATTACACACACACACACATACATAGTAAATAGTATGTACATATATATATATATATATGTACATATATATATATATATATATATATATATATATATATATATATATATATATATATATATATATATTGTGTAATTGAGCAGCAATAATCCCTGTTTTATACAAGTTTCATTAAAAACAATTGACAAGGTACTGAGATTAAACTTTTTATTCAATTTTTCTTGCATTTGTACAAGTGTTTTCTTTCCTGCATAGAATGTGTGTAAAAACTGTCCAAATGTACTTTATATTCAAGTGCTTTTGGCTATTTTATTAACCATTATCAAAGATAATATCAATAGATATATATATATATATATATATATATATATATATATATATATATATATATATATATATATAGTAATGATACAATATGGTAATCTGTATGGAATTTCCAGGACGATATAGATCCAGGGAGAGCACTATGTCAAAAGACAGAGCAAAATTATTATTGATTAAAGAATATCAAACACTTAAAATCCCATAGGTAATAATTTTTATTCCATGAGGGCTCTAAAAAAGCAGCTCTCAATCTTCAGGAGGTTTTGAAGATTGAGAGCTACTTTTTTTAAAGCTCTCATGAAATAAAAATTATTACCTATGGGAAATGGGATTTTAAGTGTTTGATATTCTTTAATTAATAAACATATATATATATATATATATATATATATATATATATATATTTTTTTTTTACAGCAAAAAACAAAAATTATCTCAACATATTATAGTCTATTTCAAGCTTTTCTGTACATGGCTATCATCAACCCCACATGCTCTGTTATAATAAATACATTGAGCTCTTTGTGGATCAGTTTTAATAATTAATATTACTAGGATCCACCCAGATTATATACCAATGGATCGATTACCTGTACTATATATATATATATATATATATATATATATATATATATATAAATCAGTGGACATTGAGGTCAACAACAAATAATAAAGTGATCAATAATAATCAGTAAAAAAGTTTACAATCAACACTATAAAATAGCTACAGTGTAACCCGGATATAAGAGACCCTGATATAAGAGAAACTCGGATATAAGAGAAACTCGGATATATGAGAGATTTTTCTCTGGTCCCAAATTAGAGCCTGTGTTAATGTATATATAATAGACCAAACCCGGATATAAGAGAAACCCCCGGATATAAGAGACTTCTTCTCCAGTCCCAACAACTCTCTTATATCTGGGTTACACTGTTCAAATAACTGCATTTGGATCCACAATTATTTTTGCTCAATTAGCTCTGTGAATAATATGAAACACAACCATTACTACCCACTCGACAACCGTTAGGATAATACGATAGAACTTCTACCCATAATGCACGATTGACCAGCATGTATAAATAGTTGAGCCAACACACAACACACATAGCCTGAAGATTGTGTTTAAGCATGAAACAGACTGTTGACACTGGGTGTTGACCTCAATTTCCATTTTTATATTTTAACATACATTCTATCCCTGTTATTGAGCATTTTAACCTATAAATATAGCATAGTTTAAAACTATATTTTTATCATATATATATATATATATATATATATATGTATATATAAATATCTTTGATAATGGATATATATATATATGTATATATATATATATGTATGTATATATATGTATATATATGTATGTATATATATATATGTATATATAAATATCTTTGATAATGGATATATATATATATATATATATATATATATATATATATATATATATATATATATATCTTTGATAATAGATGAAACTCCAATATGTGTCCATTACTTCTTTCATTAAATAACATGTCTTTAACAATTAGTGACTGTACCATTTGTCATTAAAATCTAACCATACAGCTACTATTCATTTTATTTAGACTTAATTTTTATATATACAAGTTTGAAACTTTGCTTGAGATCTGTGTGTCTCTCAATCTGTACACTTCGCTTCTCTCATATCTGTGTCACAGTTTGATGTGGTTAATTTTGGAATATCACATATTTTCAAGTTTAAATAAATTAATAAATGTATATGTTCCTTTGTTCCTTATTTAAGATAAATAATTATTATTTTCCAATATTAGTGCAAAAATTTCTGAAAAAAGCCCCCTAAATTTAAAAATTCAATTTTAAATTTTAAAATTGAAAAAGTATATAAAAATAGCTTCAATCATTCAAGTAATCTCAAATAAAATTAAAATGAAAGTGATACTCGTCAAAAATTAATAATGGCTGAATTTTTTCATCAAATAAACATTCAAGATAATATTGGGACGAACACTACTAGATAAAAAGCAAGTGAAATTAAGATGAAAGAAATGCTAATCAAAAGTGAATAATAGCTGACAATGCTTCATCTAATAATAAAAGAAATGAAAATACTATTACTAATTGCTTACTGGTGGCCATTTGAACTCAGTTCTCTGATTCCTCAATCTGAGCCGCTACCCATTACTCCACTGTGCCTCACTGTAAATTAATGCAATGGATTCCAGTCAAATCCATTACATTCACTTACATGCTAATACCCTTGGGAAAGGTATGAATCCTCCTCTTCTCTCCCCAGCTATGGGTAAATAGCAGGACAGATTGGGTTCTAGAGCCTTGGATGGCAACTGGTCTAGGAGAAGGACAACTCTGAATTCAAAACCTGTGGAGGTTTGGTTGGGGACTTTGTGACACATTGTGCACCAGTTCTCTGTATTTGGCTCTTCCAAAAAGTTTGGTTGGTTCTGCACAAGCCTACACCACTATAATCAAATGATTTGTGTGGGTAGTCTGGCTGTCAGTTTCTAGGAACTGAGTTGCTTTACCCTCATGCAGTGAAATCAATGGGAGAATCCACTACTGGTGACCATAAACAGATGTCCTCAGTTGCTGTGACCAAATGCTGGTGTAATTAAGATTAAAGAAATACTAGTCAAAAATTTTACTATATAATGCACAGAGTGATTTTTTCGTAATGTTTAACATTTTTCAGTACAATAATTTTCTGCTTAATATTGGTAACCTTAGTTCAAGGGAGATTACCCCAAAGAGAGGAGTGGTCTATCATGTTTATAAACCTGGGGGGTTAAAATACTGACTCTGTGAACAAACAGTATAACAATAATAATAGGAAATAGAATAAGAGAAGAATATAACAGATGAAATTTCATATTTGCCATCACTTTTTATGGCATCGGTAAACTAGTTAATAATATGTGTCTAGCCTTTAAATCCTAGAATTTATATTCCAAATGTGGGTGGGGAAGTCTCTGAGTGATGAGAAAGTTGAGAATGTGACACTTGCAATATATACTGCGTGAGGGGGATTTGCCGTAAGGGTTTTGACAGGTTTTCCTGTGGTAAGGAAGGCAGTGGTCTTGGTAGGGTTGGAGATGTATCAGAATATCTTCTGCTAGAGTTGTCGCAAGTCTGAGTGTTTTCTTCACGCCTCCTGTTGCTCATTCGTGCTGTTTTCAAGGAGATGGGTTTAAGATTTTGTTTACTCCGGCTGCAGTATTTTGGTTTGTAGAAATACTTGAATCGATTGCAGTTTTCTTTAGTCATGGCAGACATGTTGTATATACTTTGGGAAACTTTTCTGTTGTACTCTGGGCTTTGCAATAGGCTGGCCTGGTAAGGTTGTGACAGGTAGTAACGAGATGTATAGAGATCTGTTTAAAAGTAAAGCAGATTAAAGTTTTAAAGTTAGTAAAAGAAAACTTCCGCAGAAATATATATTAGGTATGTGCAAAAAATCCCAGCAAAAAAAAAAAAAATTGTAAAAATCTATCTCTGTGAAATGTGGGAGTGGCATAACGGTCATAGGTAAAAACGGAATCAGTGAAACTAGTTTAAGTTCTGACCTTGTCTGTTCCATACACTTCACACTTTTGCCAGTGGAAAAGGCATGAATACATTTCTTCTCTCCACTCCATCTATGGGTTAAATAACAGGTTAGACTGGGTAGATTGCAGATTGAATTGTGATAATCTTCAATGATACTGTAGGATAATAAATACTGAATGAATAATTAATTTAACTAGCATCTGAGAATTTTAATGAAATTTTTTAGAATTTCTTTGTTAGTTATGATGAAGTTTTTGAGCGGTATTTTTTAAATTTTTATATAAGATTGGTGGCAGCAAGTTTAGGAGAACGGTATCTTTGAATTTAACACTATGGAAAAGACCATGAGAAACAACAACAACATATTTCACAAGAGGTCATGGCAATTCCTAGTTAACACCTTAATGCACCTTGTAAAATCCAGTAATAATTATGTAAATAAAAATAAAAATTTGCTTGTTTTTTTTACCCATGTGTTATATTACAAAAAAAAAAACAAAAAAAATTCCCAGGTAAAGAAAATTCCACTTTATATTTTTCATTTTTTATTTCTTGTCTCATAGAAAATTCTGATTTTTAAAATCTTACTCATGATTCTTCCATTTGATCAAAAGCCTACTAGACAATAGACAATAAATATTATTAGTTTTATTATCAATAATATTAAATCAGTCTGATGAAATCCAAACAGATGAAACACATCATAAAAAAAACCTTTCCAGTTTGTCATATTTTTCTAAATAAATAATAATATTCATAAAAGGTTAATGGTCAGAGTTGAATTAGACCAGGAAACAGTGGTATTAAAAAAGTGCTCAATACACGTTTGAAAAAATAAAAGAAAAGAAAAAATGACATACAGAGCTTTTAACTTTAAAAATTAGGAGGTCAGTTGAATCCACTACTTTGGTTTCGACCTTGTGGTATCCTCAGGCGATTTTTATCAAATAACCCCTTAACGCTTAAATTTAAAAAAATCTAATGAACAGTATATTATATATGTACATTATTTTTTTTTTTATTCAGCCTCATATGTGCTTAAGAGGAATTTCCTAATATGTAAGCAAAGACTTCGGATTTCTGGTTCAAAAGGTTCTTTGGATCCGGAAATGTCATAATTGCTAATTTTTCCTTTTGGAAGGTTCTTTTTTTTTTTTTTTTTTTAAAGGTGAAGCCTTATAACAACCACAACAATATTTGCAACCCTTGCCAACAGGAAAAATTAGCATTTATGACATTTCTGGATTCAAAGAACCTTTTGAACCAGAAATCTGAAGTCTTGAGTCCTTGCTTACATATTAAGAAATTCCTCTTAAGCATATATAAGGCTAGATAAAAAAAAAATGTACATTTCAATTACCCCCCCGATACATTTATAATATCCTTGCTTTTCTTCTTCTTCTTCTTCTTCTTCTTCTTCTTCTTCTTCTTCTTCTTCTTCTTCTTCTTCTTCTTCTTCTTCACATCCTCTTACTCCGTTTCTATTACACCCAATGTCATGTGCTTGTTTATTTATTTTAAAAAAAATAATATAGTGTTCATTAATTTAAAAAAAAACAATGTGTTAAGAGGTCATTTGATAAAAATCGCCTGAGGATACTGTAAGGTTGAAACCAAGGTGGTAGATTCAACTGATCTCCTGATTTCTAAAGTTAAATAATATATATATATATATATATATATATATATATATATATATATATATATATATATTTAACTTGAAAAGATAAAAGAGGAAAAAAATTGAGAGGGTGCAATTTCTGCATAAGAGGGGGTCCTTTACATGCATAATTACAGTATTTACAAGTGGGCATGCAACTTAGAACCAGACATACCTTCACTCTGAGCTGTATCTTCACCCCAGCCATATCCACTGTCTGTATGTGAAGACACTGTTGACTCTGCACTCTGATAGTCAGGGTTCATAAATGGACTCTCCCTATTTCCTTGCTTACTGACCAGGCTAGCTGATTCCCTAACAAATTTCACACAGGGCTGTTAAAATAAAGAAGGAAACAAAAATGGAATAATGTTTGAAAAACATCAGAAAGTTGTAATCTGTGCAGATACTTTGAAATCTGGCATAGCTGATCATATATATTGAGAAAAAAAAAAGAACACATCAATCTATAAAACAAACTCAAAATAACAGACATAGAAAATTTTTTTTCTTTAAGTTGCCTTGTCTATTCAGGATGTAAGCGATCATGGCTCTCCAGAGATTCTGTTTCTTTATTATTTGTAAATTGCCATGACTTCTTAGGAAAGAGATTGGAGTGGTTTTCTTGTTGCTTTCACCATTGTTTTGAATTCAGAAAGTCCTTTTCTCAGGTTAGCTGCCACCCAAAGTTAAAGAACCCACTCTACCTATTATTTAACCCATACTTGGATTGCTTATATCCCTATAGTGACACATTATTACATTTCATATATATGTGACTATATGATTACATATATAACGACATTTATAATTGCATATCAGATAATAAAAGCCCAGGATTGTGTCATGCCAGAAGGTTTTTCTCATCATATTTACAAATCAACCATTCAGCCATGCATTGAATACTGTTCCCATATCTGGTCTGGTATCTCGAGGTTGTTGACAAAATCCAAAGAAGGACCTGCAATGTATTGGATCCTGAATTGGCATCTCGACTTCAGTCACTTTCTTACAGACATGATGTGGCTTCCCTCTGTCTTTTCTACAAATATTTTCAACTGCTCTGACAAGCTTTTTTTCCCTGGTACCCTGACTACATGAAATTTAGCGTGCTACTAGATTAACATCTAGGTCCCACTCTTTTATTATCGAAATAGTTAAATGTAACCGGCAATTCTACACCAACAGTTTCTTTTCTCGCACTTCCCTACAGTGGAAGTCCCTTCCATTTCCTTACTTCCCTGAAAACTACAATCTTCAAAAACTTAAATGCAATATCAATTGCCATCTTCTGTTTTCTTGAACCCCCGTTCATCTTTTATCCTTTCCTCATTCCTCTCTATACTCAGTCTTTTCTCCCACCTTCACTCTCTGTAACCCGCTGTGTACTAGTGGCATTCCTGTCTTACTTGGGGTAAAATGATTAAAAACAAAAATATATGGAAATGAATCTCCATGTCTACCCTGCTATTAAATTCACAGGTGGAGGTGGAGAAGAGATGGATTTATGTTTTTCTGAAGGGCACTGCAATTTGAACTCTGATCTTCAACTCCACTTTTTGTGCAAGTATTCATTACACTACCCATGCATCCAAAGAAAACTTATCTTAGAAAATCAATTTGAAACAAGCAGCATGCATGCAATGATCGTTAGGTTTATCATGATGTAAAATAATTAATATTACAGTACACAACAATGAGGGCTGCACACTACACTCAGGACATGTGATTTAGGTACAGTTTTTTTTTTACAGTAAGGTTCATCCAATCTCCAGTTGCCTTGATCTATCCACTTCCCTTCTCCACATCCTTTCACCTTTCATTCCTATCTGCTCTCGCTCCAAATCTTCTGTAAATCCCTTGCCTTGATTGATCCACTATCTTTCTCCACATCCTCTCCTTTACCACTCCTATCTGCTCTTCCTCCAAACCTTCTGTAACCCCTTGCATGTTAGTGACTTCCAGCCTTGCTTGGGGTGATATGCTTAAAAAAAAAAAAAAAATCAAAGAGTGAAATAAAAATTTAATTTATATTTAATTTGGATAAAGTGTTTATTTCATGTTTCATCTGTTTTTACATATTTAAAATGTCTTCCTTTCACATATTTCTCAGTAGTAGGCCCTATAGGCCCCCACCCCAACTTGAGTCTTCAGGGTCATACAATCAAGGAGTCGGCCCCGGGCATCACCAAGCATCAGCAAACCTCTGCACATCACATGTCCCACATCTCACCAGACATGTGTCTTGAAATCGCTCCACCATTATTTTATAAGGAACATTATTTTCTGTCAATTCTGTCAATGAGGAAAATATTGGGTATAGCATCACTGATGTGAAAAAGAAAGCCATTATATAAGCTGATATTTATCCTTTGTTATCAGTAGTTTCTGTATATTCTTGGCTCACCAATTCTACTCTTCACTGATAACCAGTACTTATACAAGAGAAGATCAATAATTCTATAATCTTTGGCTTTTAATGCCATGTCCCTTCAGGACATAGATGACCATGGCTTCCACAGATTCCTTTTCGTTATTATTTGTGAAATTGGAGTGGTTTTTTGTTGCTACAGTTTTTAATTCAGTGTGAGTTTCTCCTATATCAGTGATTCCCAAATGGTGTAGTGTGCCTCATAGGTGCAGTGGAAGACGATAGCAGGTGAGATGGAATGATTACAAGACAATCAAAGACTCGGAAGCAGTTTCAAAAATTCATATACCAAAAACAAATATGATTTCAAAATTTAAAATATTATTATGGATTACTTGTAATTGCATGCATGAGTCCCAGTATAAATACTTATAAATAATTATTGACCAATTTTATCATTGTGATATTTTTGCCTTATATCAAGTATTAAGAATATAGTAACTAGGATCTGCAAATTGGAGGAGAGAGTTATCAATAATAATGTTCTTACTTCAAATCCATGGTTATCTCCCTTTAATCCACTCTTAGTTTTTTAATTTTTAAATGTAATTTTTATTACATAAAATTTGGTAATGCACAAGCAAATTTTAATTGCAAAAATGCAGCCCAAAGAAAAAGGTTTGGGAACCACTGTCCTACACTGACAGCTATCCAAGGCTGTTAAGATGATATATTTTTTTTAAGGCTGTTTCTCTTCAGGACATAGGTGACCATGATTTCTACAGATTCCTTTTTTTATTATCTGTGAATTGCCATGGCTTCTTGGGAATGAAAGTGTAGTGGTTTCTTGTTGCCTTCTCTACAGTTTTGAATTTAGTGTGGTCTTCCCTTAGACTGACAGTTATTCAAGGCTGATAACTGATATATTGTATTAAGGTCATGTTTCTTCAGAACACAGGTGACCATTGCTCTCACAGATCCCTTTTCTTTATTTTCTGTTAACTGCATTGGCTTCTTCGGCATAATAGTTGTTTGCAACTGTTTTATCCATGGTTTTGAACTCAAAGTTTTCTTTCTTTTAGACTGGTTGCCACCCAAGTCCTGTCAATCCAAAGAAATTCACTGGAAATTATTTTACTGTAGAAAACACATTGCAGAATATTTACTGTAGAAATGCATTGCAATTAACAAAAATCTTTCTTTCACTCTAATGATTACATATAGATTGACATAGCAAATGTTGGCAGTAAGTCAAGAAAATTAAACAAAAATCATGGCTGCATTTGAACCTGGTATATATAAGCAGGTTTCAACCTTTTTTTACCACTGCCCACTGACTTTACCACTACTCTACTGCTCGGACTTTTTCATTTTATGCATAACCAAAGTAAATATTCTTGACAGTAGAGCAGAAAATGAAATGAAGGATTAAATAAAGAATTTGTCAGATTTATATGAAAAATTGTATGGTATTATCTTTGTATATTGAAAATGAAGTAAAAGGGATTATCATTGGTCAGGAATTAATCCCAACATTACTGATAGAATAGGACTATTATATGCATAATATATAGACATTTACCATAGAAATACATTGCAAATGAGTTAAAGGGATTATCAGAGGACAGGAATTAATCCCAGCATTACTGACAGGATAAGGCTATTATACACATAATATATAAACATTTACTATATAAATGCAGTGAAAAAAGGTGATAAATTAAAGTTTACTGACAAGGAGCAA
This sequence comes from Acanthosepion esculentum, assembly GCA_964036315.1. NCBI lineage: Eukaryota > Metazoa > Mollusca > Cephalopoda > Sepiida > Sepiidae > Acanthosepion > Acanthosepion esculentum. Next base: position 120,130,865 of record OZ038479.1, on the reverse strand, counting down.
TCTTATGACTTTTTCCAATGATATTGATTTCATCGTTTTTACTAAAAATTCAACATTAATACTGATATACTTCTGGTCATCAGCACACTCCTGTATTTTACCTGTGAAATGTCATTAACTACAATAATGTCACATTTTAGTTAATAGTCAAAAAGTGATTACATTATACCTATTTAATTAAATAGTTAATATGCTGTTAATCATGGAAAAAATATTAACATTCCAAGATTTATTTGGAAGAACCATTAACATTCCAAAATCGGTTTGAATAAATGAAGCGTGTGAATCGTTGATGTTGTCACCATATTTTTTCAGCCAGTCTATTTTGTATCCTTCTTCCAATAGGAAAGCAAGGGAATTTTTTAAAAACAGAAAATAGGAGTTCAGATATCAACTGACTTTGGTTTATTCCTTTCTCCAGTTATGTGTTAGATAGCAAGATATTGTTTAGCAGAAAGTCTAGGAGAAGGAAAATTCTGAATTCAAACCAGTGCCATAAAGTGTTAGCAGGGACTTCCTTTTATTGGATTTTGGTGTGACCTTTCACTGTAACTAATCTTCTACCAGCCATCCTGGGGCTCACCTTGATGTTGGATTCTGGTGGGTATAACAAGAGGGTAGCTTTGAACCTGTGTAACTATTTATTCACTTAAAAATCCACTTATGCCCACTGTTCGTTCTGGAAGTGAAGTGTTCCAAGAAGCAGGACTCAACATAAACCTATCCAAGACAGAAACAATGATCTGGAATTGTAATGAAAGCAGTGATGGCACATAACTTGAATCCATCATAAATTTTCAGGATGTGGAATTAGTAAATACTTCAAATAGCTCAGTGTATGGATCAGTTGCAATAAATTTAGTCTCAGAGATAAGGAAATTGAATATTGGATAGATTGTGCTTGGGGTATTTTTGTTTGACACAGTAAGAGGCTACAAAGCCAAAACCTAAAATCTAGAGTCTAAATTTTAAATTGACATTTAAAACTATTTAAAATTTAGAGTCACATATAAATGTTTTTGAAAAGAAAATACTGAACTAATTCATTCATAATATTTCAATTTCTTTCATTTTTCTTTCATTTTTCTTCAAAAGAAAATACTGAACTAATTCATTCATAATATTTCAATTTCTTTCATTTTTCTTTCATTTTTCTTGAAAAGAAAATACTGAACTAATTCATTCATAATATTTCAATTTCTTTCATTTTCTTTCATTTTTTTTGAAAGGAAGATACTGAACTAATTTATTCATACTAAAAAAAGTTTAGGAGCTGACTGACTTACAGAAGGTTTTGGTAAGCATTACTCTGGCACACCAGCCAATAATTATGTCAGATAATGGAATCGGTTTTAATTAAATGAGACGGTGCTGAATCAGATAATTAACAGTGATATTGTTTTTATTCATGTCTTATAATCTAATAGAGTTCTTGTAAGAATAAAAAATCTAGTTCTGTCTTGCGTTTTCCATGTTGTCAGCAAAGAGGAAAAACCTATTTAAATTGTTTTTCAAATTCAAGGGCACTAAAATAATTAGTGTAGAAATCTCTCTCTCTCTCTCTCACTCTCTAACAAACACACACATATATAAACAACACAGTCATATATACATACACATATCACAGGAATACAACAAAATGTTTGGTAGAATTTTTGAGATGAGCAATAATCATTATTACATGCATTGCTATTTGGACCAGCGTTCTCATCTTGGTTGTTATACTCACAATATTTTGGTCATTCTACTCTCCAACAATCTTCCATTATTCATATCATAATGCAACCTTCTTTCATTTTCATATTTTAATTCTTGAGATGGGAATAATCATTATTATACGATTTGGTATTTGGACCAGCAATTTTACATTGGTTTTTATACTCACAATACTTTGGTCATTCTACACTCTAAACTACTTTTATTATTGATATCATAATTCTTGAGATGGGAATTATCATTATCATATGCTTTGTTATTTGGACCAGCGTTCGCACCTTGGTTGTTATACTCACAATATTTTGGTCATTCTACTCCCCAGCCATCTTTCATTATTCACATCATAATTCATGAGATGGAAATTATCATTATTATATGCTTTGCTATTTGGACCAGCATTCTCATCTTGGTTGTTATACTCTTAATATTTCGGTCATTCTACTCCCCAGCCATCTTTCATTATCATGTCAAAATTCTTGAGATGGGTATTATCATTAATTAAGATTAAAAATTAGTTTTACTCCAAAAACAATAGGCATAATTATTTTTAATTAAAAAAATCAGGTGAGTCACTTTTATCAAAGAGCACTGTATGTCTGTACCTCCATCTCTGTGTGTCTGTTCCTCTGTGTCATTGTCTTTGTCTATATTTGTATTCGACCAATCAAGCAATTGCAAGAAGAGTGTGAAAATGATTAATTTCTTGTGGAATTAAGTGTACCATGCTCAAAAGATTATAGCATACGTGTAATACATATCTATTTTGTTCCATCGTAAGCAATAAAATTTATACAAATAATAGATTTTGACATCCGTTTTTTGTATTATATATATATATATATATATATATATATATATATATATATATATAATATCTGGATAAAATAAATGAAACAAAATTGGGTGTTTTTTTATGAAAGTATTTATTTCTGTGTTTTTGTATATATTTCGCATATATATACAAAAACACAGAAATAAATACTTTCATAAAAAAAACACCCAATTTTGTTTCATTTATTTTATCCAGATATTATATACATATCAAGAAAGTATACGTGGCCTCTCATTATGCTATATATATATATATATATATATATATATATATATATATATATATTTGTGTATTTAGGCAGCAATCCTTCTTTCATACACATTTCATTAAAAATGACTGACAAGGTGCTTTTATTTAGTTTTTTATATAATTTCTCATGCGATCTAATAATGTTTTTCTTTTCAGATGATAAATTATATAAAAACTGTCCGAATGTTCTTTTTATCCAAGTGCTTTCGGCTATACATTTAGCATGAGAAATTATATAAAACTAAATAAAAGCACTTTGTCAGTCGTTTTTAATGAAATGTGCATATATATATATATATATATATATATATATATATATATATATATATATATATATTTATATATATATATATATATGAAGAGAAAGTGAGAGAGAGATGCACACAACACAGATAACTATATATATATATATATATATATATATATATATATATATATATATATATTTATATATATATATATATATATATATACATATACACACACATATATATATATATATATATATATATATATATATATATATATATATATATATACATATACATATATATATATATATATATGTATATATATATATATGATATAATTGTTTGGTTGATTGATTTAAATAAATTTGTTTTTGTTTCAAATTTTAATTTTAAATTTGATGTGATTAAAATGCTAAAAATGTTAATTGCTACTATATTTGAAGGTTTCCAAATCAGATGGAACAGTCTTTGATCTTTGAGAGAATGTCTTAAAGATAGTTTACAGTTTCCCTATCTGCTGAAAAGCTCTGCACCTGATTGTCAAAGGCATAAAAAGTATCTATATTTTTTAAATATTTCACCGCATGCAAGACAGTAAAGCCACTAAGACAAAAGGGGCTGCTGAATGTAAAAAAAATTAGAAAACAGAAATATTATTAAGGAAGAGTAATCAGAAAAACAGTAGATAACAATTGACATTGCATCTCAATTTTTGAAGATCAAAGTTGGCGGAGAAGAATGGAGTCGGAAGAGAGTTTCACAAGTGAGAAATGCGATAGAAGAAACTGCTAGCATAGAACTTACAGTTGCATCTTGCTACTTCAACTGTAAAATGATGAGACCTTGCTGCCAATCTAGTACTGCACTTAAGTTTATAAAATCTAGATACCATAATGTTGAAACTTGACTAATGCATGGAATAATAATGCAAACACAAAATGTACTTAGAATAAAATGTATTTGAACAAGAAAGTGTACACAATATTTACATATAGTCTTTTGTATATTCCTGGGAAGGCTGTTCCTGGAGAATGTGTTGACTAAGTCGCAGTTGGGCAGAGTCTCTAGTTGAATCTCTTGATTCGCCTCCCTGTCTTCCCGGTACCAACCATATTTATATCGTCGGTATTCCACTATGCAAATGAGGTGGATCCTACCACAACACATAACGAAGAACTCATCTGAACAATTACCATGGAATTATTTATAGAAAAAGCACAGGGCAGCAATTTTATGGTGGTAGGGAAGTGACTGAAGCTGAGATACTAGATCAAGACCAATAATATTGCTGATTCTTCGTCGGGATTTTATCAAGGAGCTCTAAATATATAGCAGGAACACTGGACCATATGTGGCAGCAATAGTCTTCAGCAGTTTTGTTAAACAAGACCCGAGCCACTTCCTCTATATGACTCCATCAATCTCTATCCTTTGTAACCATTCCCTTATCAACCTCGCTTTGCTTCCCACATTTTTTTTGTTAAAAAAATAGATTGGAGATTTTGGCATTTTTCCCACTCCACACTTTCCAGTGCTGGATCTTCCAACTGTACTTTGCAACTGCTGTTACTGCTAATTGTGTTTATATAACGATACTATCAAGTTTATAAATTGCCTTTTTCAGTTTTTCTCTTTTTTTGTCTCTCTCTCTCTCACTTTGTGTGGCAGTACAATATTTAATATGCTTCGGTTAACATAGTATTTACACAAGGTGAAATAGACAAAAATGTCGAAAATGGTGGAGAAAGATTATCATTTCAAACTTCCAAGTGGGGAGTGCCTACTTGTCTAGTAAGTCAGCTTGGAAAATATTAGCTTTTATCTGGCATTGAACTCCAATCAATGATTCTGGCAATAAGCCACAAGGAAAGCTTCAAAATACATATGCACACACACAGACACACACACACACACTATATATATATATATATATATATATATATATATATATATATATATATATATATATATATACATATATATATATATATATATACATATATATATATACATATATATATATATATATATACATATATATATATACATATATATATATACATATATATATATATACATATATATATATATATATATATATATATATATATATATATATATATATATATTTATATATATATATATATATATATATATATGTATATATATGCCCAAGTATAGGATTGGTATATACGGAATAAATTCCAATAACCAGCAATTATTATTCTTAAAAGAGTGCTCAATACAGAGTAGAGCAGATATAATTATTTATTTAAAAATTATAACATAAATATGTTCTAAAATCACTACAAAAATATCCGTTTTGTTTCAACACCTCCTGTGTTTTATCAAGTGATGATGTTGAATGTAGAATAAATGGTTTTAAATGTTTGAAATTTTTAAAACCATTTATTCTACATTCAACATCATCACTTGATAAGACACTGGAGGTGTTGAAACAAAATGGCTATTTTTTAGTGATTTTAGAACATATTTATGTTATAATTTTTAAATAAATAATTATATATATATATATATATATATATATATATATATGATAAAATATAGTTTTAAGGTATGCTATACTTATGGGGAAAATTGCTCAATATTCAGAGCATGTAAGAGTGGACACTGAGGTCAAGATCAAGTGACCACACACAGACTGATTTATACTTGAATGCAATGTTTCATGCTAGAATGCTGCATATATATATATATATTTATACATATATATATATGTATGTGTATGTATGTATGTATGTATGTATATATATTTATATATTTTTACCACTAATATTATCAATCTATATATATATATATATATATATATATATGATAATGATGATGATGGACTCTCCCATTGTTTTTGATGTATGAGTGTCTTTCAGTTTCGTTGTTATGTTTATGTTTTGTATGAGATATCAGTCCTGCACGTGGATTTGCAAAGAAGTCCACATGAGGGACATACTGAAAGGTCGACCCTCATATGGGCTGATATATTGGCCCAAGATTTAGTGTTGGTTCTTAATTTTCTCAGATGGTTGAGATGATTCTTTTCAAAATTAGTTATACCCCGGTGGCAGGTGTTTTTCCAGTTTGCTCAGTTTTCAACAGCAAGTTTGAACTCCTCTACAGGGATGTTTGCAGCATTTAAATTGCATTTAATTTTGTCCTTGAAGCATAACCATGACGGCCTACATTACACTTACCATGAAAAAATTGGCTATACTTGAGGATTTCTGGCATTTGAACATCATTCATTCTGACGGCATGACCAGCCCATCTGAACTGTGATTGCATCAGAAAGGATTCAATATCACTGGCGCCACATTTGATAAAAAGGTCAGGGTTAGAGATTTTGTCCTGTCATGTATATCTGCATATTGAACAGAGACAGTGTTTATAAAAAGCATCAAGTTGATTGATGTGTGTCCTTTATGGAGTCCATATATATATATATATATATATAGCATGATGAGAGGCCACGTATACTTTCTTGATATGTATATAACATATGGATAAAATAACTGAAAAAAAATTGGGTGTTTTTTTTATGAAAGTATTTATTTCTGTGTTTTTATATATATTTAATATTTCAGACCACCTCGGATGTTTCATCTCTTTACACGAACATTCCACACACTGAAGGAGTTTCAGCTTGCCGTGAGTTCCTTAGTAAAAAATTACCCAACAACCAAGTTACAGATATATGTCAATTAATAAATTTCATTCTAACACATAACAATTTTAAATTCAACAACAAACACTATTTACAGATTAGTGGCACAGCAATGGGCATGAAAATGGCACCTAGCTATGCTAATATCTTTATGCACATTCTAGAAAGGAAAATACTAGACAATTCAGAATTTAAACCATTACACTACTTTAGATATATTGATGACATTTTCTTATTATGGACTCATGGATCAGAAAAACTAAAAAATTTTTTCACTTTCTGCAACAACTTCCACGATACAATTAAATTTACCATGGAACATTCATAAACATCCGTCCCTTTCTTAGACATTGTGATAAAATTAAACAAACACACACTTTTCACCAGTCTATACAACAAACCCACAAACCAGCATAAATTCCTTCACTTCAAAAGCTGTCATCCTCTTAAATTAAAAAAATCTATCGTATACAGCTCATTTCTAAGAATCAAACACATATGCTCAGACCATCTAGATTTTCTACACAACATTAATAACTTAACAGAACAATTCCTAAAATGTAAATACCCAATAAATATAATAAAAAAGCACTAAATAAAACTATCCATATAAACCGTAACACACTTCTCACATACAAGAAAAGTAAAAACAACAATTGGATTCCCATGATTTTTAACCACAATCAGTATTCCCACACACTTACTCATAAATTCAAAAATGACTACAAGATCCTCCAATTAAACAAAAATATCAAACACATTTTCGCTAAACCACCCATCAACGCAAAAAAACAAACACCTAACTTATCAGCTATCCTCACCTCTACCAAATATCTAAATAATACAAACCAAACAGGAAATTATAAATGTAATAAAACTCGTTGTCTAATTTGCAAACACATAATAACAGACAGTGAATTTCTCGCACCCAACTCCAAAATCATAATACATCCACCCCGCCTCACTTGTGATAGCAATAATATAATTTACTACCTATTCTGCACAATATGTCCTAATAGTGGATATATTGGTGAATCTGAAACTAACTTTAGGCTTCGTTTCAATAACCACAAACAAGACATACGACAAAACAATCCATATTCCCCCGTAGCGGAACACTTTAATCAACCAGGACACTCGCTAGACAATTGCAAATGTATATTGATAGACTCAGATTTTAGTACAACATACATATGAAGAAAAAAAGAGAAATACTGGATTTTAAAATTAAACACATATAAACTAGGGTTAAACAAAGACTTGGGTATTCTAAATCTGTATAAATATTTCAATAGTTATAAAATTTCTTTAGATATGGTGAAAAAACCTTTTTAAACAACAACTAAAATACTATCGTCAGTTGTCCGTTAAAAATTCAAACACAGTTGCATTCCACATCACGTGACGTCCGAGTCTCGAAACAAACACACAAACACAGTAATTTTAGTACAACATACATACGAAGAAGAAAAGAGAAATACTGGATTCTAAAATTAGACACATATAAACTAGGGTTAAACAAACACGCGGATATTTTAAATCTATATAAATATTTCAACAGTTAAAAATATTTCTTTAGATATGGTCAAAAAACCTTTTTAAACAACATTTAAAACACTATCATCAGTCTTCCGCCCAAAATTCAAACACAGTCGCATTCAACATCACGTGACGTCCACGCCTCACGACAAATGCTGTAAACAAACACACAAACACAGTATCTCATTTGATTTCTGAGGAAGGACCGAGGTGGTCTGAAATATTAAATATATATAAAAACATAGAAATAAATACTTTCATAAAAAAAACACCCAATTTTTTTTCAGTTATTTTATCCATATATTATATATATATTTATATATATATATATATATATATATGGCCTATAGGAAACCTTGTAAAACAATAATGAGTACAGATTCATGTGTTGAAATTAGTTGGATTGTCTTAAGACTTCCAAAAAGTTGCAGTAACTAAATGTGGTCAATGAAGCAAACTGATAACTAAGTAAATCATAAAGTGTTACTACTACTACAAATTCATAATTTTGGCTCATCAGGCAGTCATATATATATATATATATATATATATATATATATATATATATATATATATATATATATATATATATATATATCCAAGTCTAGGATTGGTGTATACGGAATAAATTCCAATAACCAACAATTACTATTCTTAAAAGAGTGCTCAATACAGAGTAGAGCATATATAATTGTTTATTTAAAAATAATAACATAAATATGTTATAAAATCACTACAAAAATAGCCATTTTGTTTCAACACCTCCGGTGTCTTATGCAAGTGTAGTGCTCCTAAATTTTTCTTGTCAGAATCCATCTTACATGGTTATAAATCTACCATTTGTTTGTGTATTGAATACTGTTGCCATATTTGGTCTGTTGCCATATTTGGTTTCTTTGGTACATCTCAAGATTCTTGACAAAATCCAAAGAAGGTTCTGTAATGTAATTGATCCTGACCAGGCATCTTGACTTCATTCACTTTCTAACTAACAGGATGTGGCTTCCCCCTGTCTTTTCTACAAATATTTTCAGTTAATCGGACTGACTTCCTCATCTTGGTTGCTTTCCTCACAACGTTCCGGCCTTCTTCAGGTGCATCTCGAACTCGGGAACCCAACCCTTTATTGTTACGGGGGTACCATGTTCTCGTTCCATTAAGGCCATCGCTGCTGCTACTACTGCTTGACGCCATCGCTGCAGCTGTTGCTTCTATTATCGTTGTCACCGCTCTTGTTTTGTCGCTGCCTTTGCTCGGGATTGAACTCAGGACATCGGGAGAACTTGCAATCACTGTTCCAACGTCCTAGTCGCCTCGGCCATGTGTCACTGGGACGATCGTGTATGAATTTTTGGTATATTTAAACCTAAGTTGTTATTCTAGGTTCTCTCTTACGATTAGGGGTGCCCAAATCGTGTTCAGTTCTATACTTGGTCTGCTCAGGAGGTTGGTACGTCCTAGCATGTGAGCTGTTTCTTTGAGTTTTCTCACTTTCCAGTGGGGCTCACTGTTTATTATTTTAACTTCATCCCAGAGAGGGCGATGGTCACCCTTTTCAATAACAATAAAGGGTTGGGTTCGAAATTCCAGACCGACGGTTCCCGAGTTCGAGATGCACCTGAAGAAGGCCGGAGGATCAGACGGCCGAAACGTTGTGAGGAAAGCAACCAAGATGAGGAAGTCAGTCCGATTAACGAAATCCATAGTGAAAACCCCTCATCCCAAAAATATAGACAATTACTAAATATTTTCATGGCAACTGATTTGATGAGCTTTTTTCCTGGTGCCCTGAATACATGAATTTAATCATGCTACTAGATTGGTATCTAGGCCCCACCCTTTTACTTTTGAAATAGCGAAATGCAAGTGCCACTTCTACTCCAACAGTTTCTTTTCTTGCACTTGTCTACAGTGGAAGTCCCTTCCATTTCCTTGCTTCCCTGAAAACTACAATCTTCAAAAATTTAAATGCAACATCAAATTGCTGTCATCTGTCCTCTTGAACCCTGTTCATCTTTTGTTATTTTCTCAATCCTCCCTATTATCTGTCTTCTCTTTCAGTTGCATTCCCTGAAACTCCTTGCATATTAGTGGTATTACAACCTTGCTTGGGGTGAAATGATTAATACATACATACATACATACATATATATATATATATATATATATATATATATATATATAAAAGTGAATGACTCGTGGCCTGACGATTGCATCTAGCATGAAACAGACTGTCGCCTCTAAGCGTTGACTTCTATGTTCACTTTTATATTTATACATGCTCTATCTCTGATATTGAGCACTTTATCCCATAAATATAGCACACTTTAAGACTATATTCCTTTATATATATATATATATATATATATATATATATATATATATATGATAGATAGATAGATAGATATTCCTTTATATATATATATATATATATATATATATATGATAGATAGATAGATAGATAGTGAAAGAAAGAGAGAAATATAGAGAAATAGATACATAGATAATCTAGACATAGGGATCAACACTGATAGTTACCATCCAGTATGCTCATACTTTCTATAGCAATAAATGCTCTATCTCTGATTTTGAGCAACATCCCCTTATAAATATACCAAATTTTTATTATATATATATATATATATATATATATATATATATATATAGTGAACTCTCTTGTCGTATTCCTTAAGTTAAGAGTTTTCTATGACAAAATTTTAAAGGGCTAAGCCATTTTAGTGAAGAGGATGCAGTGAAACAACCCATTTTAATAATCTGAACTTTTCCTGAATTTACTTTATTCAGAATGGGTTTCCATTTTTTTCAAAGAATGACACTTGCTATTGACCAACACAGGAAATTTGAAGCCTCAATTTTTTCCTTTATTCCTTTATGCTGTTGATAATAAATATCTACTTTGTACTATTATATTTCACTGAATACTCACCAAAACCTTACAAGAGTGGAGCTTTGGTTTAGATGATGCCATGAATTTTTGTCCAATGTAGATTCTTTACACAAGGAATAAAAGAATTAATTTCTGCAGTAGGATTATGTTACTGCGAACAATGTTCTTGAGAAATAAATTTATTGCTTTTTAAATTCGAATGTGGTTTTATTTGGCAACCAAAAATGTGACAACTTAATACAAAGAATTCTGATAATTTTGAATTGATTTCTTTGTTGCTTTTAAAGGTTTTGGATATTGTTGTTGCTAGGTTTAAGGTCATTAATTGAAGTTGAGAAGGTGTTTTGTGTTGACGCACAAAAACTAAAAGTGTTGAATTGGTCAAGAAAGTCGACAAACAAAAGAGTGAAAAAAAAGCGAGATAGAAAGTATTCATATCTTCAGAGTGACAATGTTGTTGGAATATGATCAGTTTTTGCTGTTATTATCTCTTAAATTAAGAATGTGACAATTACCAGAAACTATTAATGTAAAGAATGAAATTTTATATCCAAGGCATTCCAATTTGCTTAATAGGGAGCAAGTCCTCTTTAAGAATGATAATACAATCCCATATTTGGTTATATAAACTCAGAGGATCAAATTATTGGTGGGGAACATTTTACCATATTCTCTTCAAGTAACTTAATGCTTTAAGATTTCTAATTAATCTATTCAGCCAGGATGCTAGGACACTTTCTTAGTGGCAAACTCTTTAAAGTTAGGAAAAAATCAATTCAACATTATCAAAATTCATTGCATTAGATTGTTTAGAAATTAATGTCACATTTTTGGATGCCAAATAAAACCTCATTCAAATGTAACAAGTACTTTCATGGTAATTGCTCCAAGGAGCTGCTTTCGCTGGTTACTAGGCCTCATGAATTTAAACGTCATACGAGGCTGGCATCCCGTTCCCACCCCTTCACCGTTGAAACTGTTAGATGTAGACGTCTCTTCTACTCCAATAGCTTCATGTCTCACACATCTCGCCTGTGGAACTCCCTTCCCTATTCCTGTTTCCCTGACAAATACAATCTCCAACTATTTAAGTGTAACATCAATCGACATCTCCAGTTGCCTTGATCTATCCACTTCCCTTCTCCACATCCTTTCACCTTTCATTCCTATCGGCTCTCGCTCCAAATCTTCTGTAACCCCCTTGCCTTGATCGATTCTCCACATCCTCTCCTTTACCACTCCTATCTGCTCTTCCTCCAAACCTTCTGTAACCCCTTGCGTGCTAGTGGCCTCCAGCCTTGCTTGGGGTGATAAGCTTAAAAAAAAAAAGAAAAAAGATCTTTTATTTTGTAGGGGAGTTATAACTCTGAGAAAGTAATTTTAAGCCCCCTCCTAACATTTATATATAAAAAAATACTCATAAAAATGAGAAACAGCAAGACATGGAAACAACAAAACAAGTTTTATTTATAATCTGGTTGTTATGTGTTGTTGGAAAAATGACAGATAATAATACTGAGTAAAATTGTGAGATTGGGTCAAATGTAGATCAAATATGGATAGAAATCCGACAGAAGGATAAGATAAAGAATAAGCAAAGTGTATACAGTCTATCTTCTATGTTTGTTGTATCAATGAGTGTAATGAGTGTCTAGGTAATTTAGTCAGAAAATTACAAGAAGTGTCTGAGGTTTTCTTACCTCAAATTTTTGTTGATTGCTAAAAGATAAATGTTACTATTATGCCCTGAAAATGGAAAAGGAGATGAAATTTTCATTGATGCATGTGTTAATGACCTGTCTGTGTGAACTGCTTGTCTGATAGTGAGAATATCACATGTTTGTGTGTATAGAGAAGAAAAGTGGTGTCCTTGTTGGTTTAGAATGAGTGAATTAATGATAACTATAATTGTTATAATTATTTTATTATAATTATTTTTTTTGACACTATAATTAATTTTTATTTATTTACTTTTTATGGACACAACAATTTCTTGTTGAAAGTATCTTATAATTTATGTCAACATCTAAGCGAAATTTCCACCCTTGTAAGGTCTTGGGGAGCATTTAATGGAATACAGACTCTCTCTATTATCAACAACTTGAAAGAGTGAAAGCAAAGAGTTTATGCTCCCAAATGTTCTGCCTTATTTAATAGAAAATGTCTTTCTTTCAGATGACAATACAATCTCACATTCAGTAAAATTAACACAGAAGAAGAAAAGAAAATCTTTACTTTTATTTTATATTGTTAGATTGGAATATTTTATGATGTCTTACAAACTCATCCAGCTTAGCACCTAAAGATTTCCTTTTAATCAGATCAATGGAACGTTTCCTTCGAGCAGTAAAACCTTTAAAATAAGGAAGAGATTAATACAGCATTATCAGAATTCTTTTTAACTAAAATCATAGATTCTTTAAACAAGGAATAAAAGAAATTGTTGTTTCTACAATAGGTTTTGGTCATTGCTAATAATAATAAAAATGATGTTAATAAATAAATTTGTTTTATTTCGAAATTTTGAAATGCCACATAGTTTGAAAAAAACAAACAGATGAGAGATGAAGATGGATTCTAAAGAAAATCTTAATCTATCTTTGCATCTGAGATCGAAGACAGGTGACAATCAAGGATGTTGAGTTTCATCCAAGAAAGATTCTAAACATGTAGTATAAGACAAGCAAGATATTTTTTTTTTTTATTTTTTTTTTAAGCGTATCACCCCAAGCAAGGCCGGTGGCCACTATCACGCAAGGGGCTACAGAAGGGTTGGAGGAAGAGCAGATAGGAGTGGTATATGGACTGGATATTTCCTAAGTAAAATAAATGGAGAAACCAGGGACAGGAAAATTGTGTTGCAAAAATTCTCATAAAATCTGAAAGTGCTATAGAAACTGTCTCCTTATATCGGTTAAGCTGTTGGACATTATATTACTGACTAAAAATGGGTCAAAGCATTGGACATTATCATTACTAACTAAAAGTGGGTCAAAGGGTTGGCTATTATCATTACTGACTAAAAGTGGATCAAAGCATTGGACATTATCATTACTAACTAAAAGTGGATCAAAGGGTTGGCTATTATTATTACTGACTAAAAGTGGGTCAAAGGGTTGTACATTATCCTCAGTGACAAAAAGTAGGTCAAAAGGTTAGACATTATCTTCACTGACAAAAGATGGGTCAAACTGTTGGACATTATCATCATTGGTAAAACACAGGTCAAGTGTTTGAGCATTATCATCACTGAAAAAAGTTGGTCAAACTGTTAGACATTTTCAACACTGGCAAAAGGTGGATCAAATGGTTGGACATTATCATCATTGATGAAAAATGGGTCAAGCAGTTGGACATTATCATCAATGGTAAAATATCGCTCAAGTGGTTGGGCATTATCATTACTGATTAAAAATGGGTCATAGTGATGGGCATTATCATCATTGGTAAAACCCTTGACAAGCTGTTGGACATTATTATCATTGACAAAAAAATGGGCTAAAAAGTTGGACATTATTATCATTGACAAAAAATGTGTGAAACAGTTGGATATTATTAACATTGGCAAAGTATGGCTCAACTGGTTGGACATTATCATCACTAGCAAAAGGTGGGTCAAATGGTTGGGCAATATCATCACTGACAAAGAAGCTAAATAGTGCATACATTTGACTATTGAGGATTGTACTAAATATCAGCTTGAAAAAAAAACATATATTCAATGAAGAGTTGTATATGAACTCATACAGGGTTATGGGCACAATTTGTGAAAAGTGAGTGCAGTTTGATGGCCATTGCTGGAAAAGTAAAAAAGTTGTGCATCAATTTATATTAATCAATGAATAGACTAGCATTAACCTTCATCAATCAACCCATAGATAATACTAATGACTACCAATATCCTTCATCAATCAACCCATAGATAATATTAATGACTAGAAATATCCTTCATCAATCAACCCATAGATAATATTAATGACTAGCAATAACCTTCATCAATCAACCCATAGATAATACTAATGACTAGCAATATCCTTCATCAATCAACCCATAGATAATATTAATGACTAGCAATATCCTTCATCAATCAACCCATAGATAATATTAATGACTAGCAATAACCTTCATCAATCAACCCATAGATAATACTAATGACTACCAATATCCTTCATCAATCAACCCATAGATAATATTAATGACTAGCAATATCCTTCATCAATCAACCCATAGATAATATTAATGACTAGCAATAACCTTCATCAATCAACCCATAGATAATACTAATGACTACCAATATCCTTCATCAATCAACCCATAGATAATACTAATGACTAGCAATAACCTTCATCAATCAACCCATAGATAATACTAATGACTAGCAATAACCTTCATCAATCAACCCATAGATAATATTAATGACTAGCAATAACCTTTATCAATCAACCCATAGATAATACTAATGATTACCAATATCCTTCATCAATCAACCCATAGATAATACTAATGACTAGCAATAACCTTCATCAATCAACCCATAGATAATACTAATGACTAGCAATAACCTTCATCAATCAACCCATAGATAATACTAATGACTAGCAATATCCTTCATCAATCAACCCATAGATAATATCAATGACTAGCAATAACCTTCATCAATCAACCCATAGATAATACTAATGACTAGCAATAACCTTCATCAATCAACCCATAGATAATACTAATGACTAGCAATAACCTTCATCAATCAACCCATAGATAATACTAATGACTAGCAATAACCTTCATCAATCAACCCATAGATAATACTAATGACTAGCAATATCCTTCATCAATCAACCCATAGATAATATTAATGACTAGCAATAACCTTCATCAATCAACCCATAGATAATACTAATGACTAGCAATAACCTTCATCAATCAACCCATAGATAATACTAATGACTAGCAATAACCTTCATCAATCAACCCATAGATAATACTAATGACTAGCAATAACCTTCATCAATCAACCCATAGATGATACAAATGACTAGCAATAACCTTCATCAATCAACCCATAGTTGATACTAATGACTAGCAATAACCTTCATCAATCAACCCATAGATGATACTGAAATCTGAAAGGAAGAACTGGGTTGAGCTATGGTTGATAGAAATGTTTGGAAAGAAATAATCAGAAGTGTTCCTTTGAAGATGATCATATTGATAGAAATCTAGTATTTTTCATTTGGTTCTAATAACAACAGCAGGTATCTGTGAGAAATACGTGACAACCTCATCTGTATAAAAAAATAGATCATTAGCCATGAATCATGTCATGGGTAGGATGAGTGTACTACTTTAATCTTTCATATGAAAGAAAACTGAAGTCATGAGCCCTTGCTTACATATTAGGAAATTCCTCTTAAGCACATATGAGGCTGGATAAAAAAAATGTCATTTCAATTAACCCACCTCACTGATACATTTATACTACTACTACTACTACTACTACTACTCTTCTTCTTCACAACATCTTCCTCTTCCCTTTCTATTACACCCAACATCGTATGTTTATTTATTTGTTTAGAAAATAATATAGAGTACATTAGATTTTTAAAACAATAAATCGTTAAGAGGTCATTTGATAAAAATCACCTGAGGACACTATAACATTGAAACCAAGGTAGCGGATTCAACCGATCTCCTGATATATATATATATATATATATATATATATATATATATATATATATATATATATATATATATACACATATATATATATGTGTGTGTGTGTGTGTGTGTGTGTGTGTGTGTGTGTGTGTGTGTGTGTGTGTGAATAAGGTATATTTAGGTATTGATTATTCATTCAATCAGGTTTGATTAAAGGGAACCGACAAGGTTTGTTAGTTTAATTTTTATTGTATTTTTACAATTTTTGTATACCTTGGATTTGTTCAAGTACTGTTGACAATGACAGTCATTTTCAAGAACCAATGTAGTGTGTGTGGTAGTCAGAATTCCTTACTCTACATTCTGGTTTAATATTGGAAAGCTGGAAGTATGAAATAGTTTCTGGTTATGTCATGTGTAAATAAACAACCCATCTTAAATAAAATATTGTTCATCACAGGAGACAGTATCTATCTATCTATCTATCTATCTATCTATATATATATATATATATATATATATATATATATATATATATATATATATAAATCTGTTCATATCTATCCATGTAAATTCTCATTATATCTATCTATCTATCTATCTATCTATCTATCTATCTATCTATCTATCTATCTATCTATCTATCTCAGTTCTGTTTATATCTATTGATATATCTATCTCAATCTGTTTATATGAAATAGTTTCTGGTTATGTCATGTGTACATAAACAGCCCATCTTAAATAAAATATTGTTCATCACAGGAGACAGTATCTATCTATCTATCTATCTATCTATCTATCTATATATATATATATATATATATATATATATATATATATATATATATATCTCAATCTGTTTATATCTACCCATGTAAATTCTCATCATATCTATCTATCTATCTATCTATCTATCTATCTATCTATCTATCTATGCTGCCCAGGGTTAAGAGGGTTGCTGCTGGAAGACTCTGCAACATGGCACACAAGCATGGCTGTCAGACAATCAACAAATCTCCTTGTAACACCAAAGATGAGTTGAAGACAAGGATTATGACAGCATTCAACAACTTAAACAAGGAGACCCTGCTGAAGAGTTTCAGAAGATTCTGAAGTCGTTTGGAACCCATGGTTGAAGTGAATAGCGATTTTATTGAATAAATTTACTCTTTAGTATTTTAAGATATTTTTATGTAATTTTGGTAAATATATCTGTTAAAATGAGATGTCAGTGTTATTTTCGTTTTTGCGTAAGTTAGACAACAATTTATCGGTCGCACAGTATTGTACTATGCATACAAGGTACTTCAAATCAAAAGAAATGTAAATTTCATTCAAAAACATATATATTGTAATGAGGTGAACAATTCAACTAGAAAAATTGAAAATAAATACAACGTACCTAAATACAAATTAGAGACATGTCATAATAGATCATTCCATCTTAAATAAATCAACCATGTTTTGCGGCAGTTTTAAAAATTAACTTGAGTGTCTTCTTGTTAAAAAGTTGCATAATTTTAAATCAACATTACGAATAAAAAATAGTGAATTTTATATAGTGTTTTTTTTTCGAGACTTAGAATGAGCAAAAAAATAAAAACTTCACGTATTTGGATAAAAAAGACACTAGAATGAAATCAAAATCAGGGAAAATTTTTTCATCCTTTCATTGTTAGTTGTGCTTAGTTTAATTTGCAACGTGCATAAACGTTGGTAGAAAAAAAGCAAATGTTGATGACATAACAAGAACGCAAAGCAGCACTGCTCAGGCCCACAATCAGTAAGCATGAATTGTTTTATCCTAAAAATTGAACTTACCTGTTGATTTCTATTTGTAGATTCAATAAGATTTAAAGCTGGATCTGATTCTTGATGGAAAGTAAGGAGCCGTGAATCTCTGACCTTGTCCAAAGCTTCTGGCTTTGAGGTGGAGCATCCAAGCTGGGGGATCGTTTGCTGCGAGAAGCCCGTCAGTCGTGTTTGCTTGCTTAAGCACTTGCCGGAATTGTCACTATCTTCGTCGCGTGCATTCTGAAAACGGTCTTTGACCCTGACGACACCCAGAGTGACGGAAGCCACAACAACGACAGACACTGTCATTGCAATCAGGACAGTCATGACAGCCAGACTTTTGTGTACCTTAATGTCGGATGTTATCTGGACGGCGGAGAGGCTCTGGGTGGTTTCATTTGCAACGGTCAGAAGCAAGCAGAGAGTTGTCATTGCTGACTGAACGGGATAACCACTGTCTTTGACGACGATCTGCAGATTGTACAGGCCCTCGTCGTTTTTGGTTACTATAGGGTTAAACGATAACTGGCCGCTGTATCGATTGATGTCGAACAATTGTTTATCGTTTCCCCGAGTAATCTGATAGTTCAAAAATGCATTTTCTCTGCTGTCGTTATCTCGGGCCCGTACTACTGTAATATTATTTGGGGTGAGCAAAGGGTAGTGGATTTCAAAAGTATAGGGGTCAGTTTCGGGATATACAAAATAAGGAACATTGTCGTTTACGTCCATGATTTTTATAACGATGTTTGCCGTATTATTTAAAGACGGTGTGCCGTTGTCTTTAACCAGCACTTGAAATTCGTACGTCTCTTGAAATTCACAATCCAAAGGTTCTGTTGTTGAAATAAGTCCATTGCTGGCAATTTGAAAAGGTCGATAACGTTTACTGTCAGGTGGCAACGAATAGGTTAACTCACCGTTAGGGCCTTCATCTGGATCGGTAGCATTGATAAAACCAACTGGAAAATTTGACTTCTGGTTTTCGTACGTCCAGAATTTGAAAAGATCTTGCGAAAACCGCGGTTTCTCATCGTTAACATCTACCACTTTGACTAAAACTTTTTTTTCGCTATGTAGCGGTGGTATTCCGCCGTCTTTACAACTTACTGTAATATCATGTTGAGCTTGTGTCTCTCTGTCTAAGGGGCTCTTTACAACCACTTTATACTGTTTGGGACCAAGGGCTTCAAGTCGGAATCTTTTATGCTCTAAATTGCAACTAACGTCACCATTTTCTCCTGGATCATTATCAATGACCCTGATATAAGCTACAAAACCGCCGATACTGATGTCTTCTAAAACTGGTGCAAGTAATAACGTCGATACCTTTGGTGCAGTGTTATGCGAACTGACAACATTGATCAGTACTAATGTCAGATCACTTAGACGCGCATAGCCACTGTCCATAGCTTTCACAAACAACTTATAGGAAGCATTCTTGTCTGAGGCAAACTTCTTTCGTAAGAAGATCTCCCCGGAAATCTTATTGAGCTTGAAATGAGAACGGACAAACTCGGAGTTCTGAGAGCTGAGATGGTAAGAAATTTCTCCGTTTTTGCCAATGTCTAAATCCGTTGCAAAGACCTTGACAATTGGCATAATTCCATATGCCTCATTCTTGATTGTCACGTTGTAGATGTTCTGGGAAAAGATAGGTTTGTTATCGTTCTCGTCTGCTATTGTTATATGTACGTCTAAAATGCTTTGTTGGGGTGGCTTTCCTTTATCTTCTGCAGTCACCTGAATGGTGTAGCTATCTTTATATTCCCTGTCAAGCTTTCCTTCTAAATAAATACTCAACTCTGAAGTTCGATCCTCAATGCTTGACAGAGCGAAAGGATCGTCTGGCTTCTTTTTCAGCTTGTAGACAATCTGAGAGTTTGCCAAACTGATGTCCCTGTCCACAGCGTTAGGGACAAGTACTAGTTTTCCTTGCTGGTCACTTTCCGAGAACTGAACACTGATTTGTCTTTCTGGAAACTCAGGCGTGTGATCATTAATATCTTGCAAAATCACCTTGACTTTGAGAATTTTTATGAAGTTCCGACCAAACTTGACAATTACTTTTAATCTCAGGCTGCACTCTGTATTCTGTATGCAAAGAGCTTCTGCATCTAGAATTTGGGTTGTGTATAGCTTTCCTTGTTTTGTTACATGGAATACTGCATTACTTGCATCTTCAAGCAAGAGAGTGAACCACTGGTGTTGGACCTCAGGATTATTGGCATACTTCAGTCTGTATTCTTTTCCAACATCTCCAATGAACGTCTTTGGCTCGTTCTCTTCTTCTACATAGTAAGTGAATTCTGCACAAAAGCAAGTATAAAACAAGGGCAAAAGAAAGTAGGCTTTCATCGTCATGGCTGTGTGAAAACGTTAAATTTGAAGATTTCTTTTTGCTGTTTTGGTATGGAATTGGTTGTGGCATGGAAATTTCCTGAAAATGAAAAAAAAAAAAAAATCAGAATGCGTGGGTAGTATTTTGATTTTCTAAGCATAGCTTAGATGTGGCACAAGGTTTGTCAGTATTTGGCACCCAGTGAGGATCAAACTCACAAAGTCGAAATTGATCTAGCAAGAAAACCTTCCTAACCTTTACACCACATCGCGGTGTCTGGTGTTTGGTGGTTTCCTAAGTGTAGCTTAGATGTGGCACAAAGCGAAAATATATGGCACAGCATGAGAATCGAACTCACTGTTCAGTTGTAATTGATCTAGCGAGACAAGTATGAATCTATCTTTTCTCCCCCAGTTATATTTTAAATAGCAGGGCTGATTGGGCTCTCTTGCTTTGAGGTGTCAACCAGTTTCTGAATTTTTGGGGATCCGAATCCAAAACAAGGCTGAAGAGAAACTAGACATGACACGGTTACTGTGGCTGCAGATCATGTGGTGCTACTACAGTTCTAATGGGTAATTGGACTCTCTCTCTCTTTCTCTCACGCATACAGCCTTGTGCTAAACATAGCATGGTCCAACAGGTTTATATATATATTAATTGCCTTGAATAGGACAGATATCAACATCTCAATACTAAAAAAAATGGGACCACCTGTTAGGGCCCCAGCTATGGGCAAATAGTGACTCCCCACCAAACAAAAAACTATGTAAGTATAACAATACATTTTAATAGTAAAAATACCAGCAATACATTTTTATATAAAAAAAGCCATTGAAGCCACAAGATTGTGTTCAAATTGTTTAGATATCAGCATTAAATAATCCACAGTGGTTGATATGCCACTAAACAAAATCAACCTACCAACATTTGTGTTCACCACAAATGTATTCACAACAGGAAATAAGGCAAAATGGCAATCGAGTAATCCAGAAACAAATTTTCAAAAGCTGTTTTGCTGGTAGTATTTGATGAAGGAAGAAAGTAATTCAGTCTGTGTCATTTGAATGTTGGTTTGAAGGAGAGAATAATAGGCAAGAATCAAAATGAAAGAAGAGAACTGCATAAAAACACAAAATATGAAAGTAATTTGAAAATGCATAGTGTCTGAGTTTCATTTTACCATCAGGAATATGAAGTACACTTTTTCACTGGGGTGTAAGGATGGAAAAATTATGAGGAGGAGAAAATATGGAGGTTCATTTCTTGTTAAAAGTAAAGAAGCAGTTATCTACCCCATCAACCTAGAGATAGTGTGTAACCTTTTACACAATTTACATTGAGACGATTTTGGAGTACATACTATTTTAGAAGCTTTTTTTAAATTTTTATTTTTGAGCCTCTCTCTCAGCCTCACCCCAATCCTCATTGCTCAGGAGATTCGGATAAAGATAATAGAAGTGTGTAAACATGAAATATTCAAGCAATCAACAAAGGAGAAGAAGAGAAAAGATATTGAATCAATAAGTATTGAAGCCCAAATTACACTGAATATCCATATTTCTACAGACACTTAAAATGTGTTGATGAATTTGTTCACAGTAGGGTAGACAGGAACCCATAGGTATTTTTTTTTTTAAATCATATCGCCCCAAGAAAGGCCAGAGGCCACTATCGCGCAAGGGGTTAAAGAAGGTTTGGAGGAAGAGCAGATAGGAGTGGCAATGGAGGGGATGAGGAAGAAGAGAAAGACAGTGGGTCGATCAAGGCAAGGGGGCCACAAAAGATCCGGAGCGAGAGCAGATAGGAATGAGAAAAGAAAGGATGTGGAGAAGGGAAGCGGATAGATCAAGGCAACTGGAGATGTCGATTGACGCTACACTTAAACCGTTGGAGATTGTATTTGTCAGGGAAACAGTAGTAGGGAAGGGAGTTCCATAGGCGGGATGTGCGAGACATGAAGCTATTGGAGTAGAAGAGACGTCTACACCTAACAGTTTCCACGGTGTAGGGGTGGGAGCGGGATGCCAGCCTGGTGGGGCGTTTAAATTCACGAGGTCTGGGGACAAGCGAACGCAACTCCTCAGAGCAATTACCGTGGAAGTATTTGTAAAAAAGGCAGAGCGAGGCAACATCGCGTCTGTGAGAGAGCGACTGCAGACGAGATGACAGATCAGGGCCAATCACATTGCCTATCCGTCTCTGGATCTTATCAAGAACCCCGAGGCAAACAGCAGGGGCTCCAGACCATATATGGCAGCAATACTCCATGCATGGGCGAATGGTCGATTTATAGACTTGAAGGATCGATTCAGGGGAGAAAAATTTCCTGGCTCGGCACAGAGAACCAACTTTCTTTGCGGTGGCTGATGCAACTGACTCGATGTATTTATTCCATCTCAGATCAGCAGACAGCGTGAGACCGAGCAGCCATAGGGAGGGGCTCTCGAGAAGATGGTCATCAGACATTCTAATGGGATGTAGGGATGGAACCTTGTGGTGGTGGATGGAGAGCAGTTTTGTTTTAGACGCGTTAAAGTTAACCATCCATTTGTATGCCGCTAGTGTCATGATGACATGACATCACTGGGTGGAGGGCTTCCTAAACTGAAGTTAATGGCCAGGGGCGGAGAGCCACATGTCCATGACCAAGGCAAGAACTTCAAGTTGGATAACTTTGGTTGTAGTTTGACATGGAGACAGATGGGCTCCTTCAGGTCTAAGTAGACATTCTCGAATGCATACTTCTATATCTGGAGGTGAACTGATCAATTAATTACTCAGCTGCACATCAACACTGTGGTGATGCTGATGAAAAAAGGAAGGAATACCTTTTCCAAACTAATCCTCTTTTCTAGTGTTTATTCTCTGATTCACAAATGGTGCTACTCACAAATAGCAGTGGCAAAAATCTTTACTGTATTATCTTTGTATATGCAGTTCAAACTTTAGGTACAGCCCAAAGCTATTCAAAATAAAAGCCTAGCAACCATACAATTTGGCTTTCTAACCACACAAATATCTTCTTCTATGCGCCTTCTTTTATATCGCTTCAGGACGTGAACGATCAGGGCTCTCCACAACTTCCTACCTTTTGTAACTCTTAGCAATATTTGTCTTTTCATCTTCCCGTCCAGTCCTTGTTCTGCCATCCATTTACACAAGTATACTTACTGTTTTCTGCTGCTCCTCTTGTGAGTGTCAAATTTTCTAAGCCCACTTTCCTCATTATGTATCACAGAAACTGAAACTATCTGATTCTGATCTTAAGCAAAGAATCAATCGAGATGTTACTAATATTCTCGGCCAGCAAACAATTCATTTAACATGAAGGGCCTTGTTATAATTTAAGTAAAAAGTAATTCCGAATCATTGTCTGCCAGGGAACTTCTCTTAACACCCACTAGGTAGCCTTGTATAAAGCAGCATGAAAGGAAAGGACTCATAAACTATTTCTAATTTTGTGCTCTTCAAGCCCAAGTGAAACGACTTACAACCAAGATGCACCATGCTACTTCCACGGTGTGGAATCACCCTCATTTCCTCTTTAAGGAGAAATCTCCACCCAGATTGCCTTTTCCCAATAAGTTCTACTTTGTGGAAAATGACTCCCACGTGGATGCTTCCCTGAACACTTCAATCTTAACCTCTTTAAGTCAAGGGCTAACCATTATCTATCCTCCTTATCCTCATAATCTTAATTTCCTACCACCTTCATATTACACACTTTAATCATCATAACCATTTTAACAGTAACACTCTATCTTAAGTGACTCTCCTGCCTTATATTGGGTGTGTGCTACGGAATCACAAACAAAGAATTGTACCAGACAACAGAAAGCACATCACTTGAAGATTTTCAACCACAGCAACAGCTAAAATGAATAGCACATATAAAATGAAGAAAAAATAGAGGTTGACATTCCACACTACCTTAAATAAAAGGTTAGGAAGGAAACTCCATTCAATGCTGGAAGCTGGAAAGAATGATAACAATGAACTTGAGAAACCTATTCTTAAAAATTTTATAAATTTCAACCGAATGCGGTACTGCTTTCTTGGCCAACGAATTGAATGTGAAATGTTTATTAAGGAAACGGTTAATATTAGCATTACCATTATCATAACTTTCTTTCATTTTATTTAATCACCTTATTTACATTACATTTGAATATATTTTTGGCAGTGTTTAACCTTTGTTTCTAGAAAAAAAAACATTGTGTCAAAATGATAGTTATTCCCTCGACACTGCTATTACTGTATACACTTTTGACTCCCTCGGCAACATTTATTTACAAGATTATAAAAATATGTGAACCAAGTACAATGTGATATTTATTATTTACTTTTTATAAAGATTTATTATTTACCATTTTATACTGGTTATTCCCTTGACAACACTATTACTGGATACACTTTTGACTCCCTTGGCAACGTTTATTTACAAGATTATAAAAATATATGAACCAAGTACGATGCAATATTTATTATTTACCATATTATAGAAAAATAAATTTGAAAAGGAATCTTTTTATTAAAAATTTATAAAAATTAGAATATTATCAAAATATGTAAAAGACGCTCACAACCTAGTTTAATGAATTTATGTGGTGAGAGAAAATGAAAGAAATGATTTAGAAAATGTATTTTTTTTATAATTTGTAATGACAGTTACTCATCGTTATGCATTCCACACTACTGTAAATAATAGTATAGGAATGTAACTGGAAAGAGCAATAACAGCTACTGGACTTGAGAAAACTATTTTCCTGACAATTTGTTTTAAGAGAAAGATTTTATAAATTTCAACCAAAAGAGAAAATAATGACATAATCAAAATGTTGACATTCCACCCTACTTCAAATAAAAGGTTAGAAAGGAAACCTCCATCAATACTGGAAAGAGCAATAACAGCTACTGGACTTGAGAAAACTATTTTCCTGACAATTTATTTTAAGAGGAAGATTTTATAAATTTCAACCAAAAGAGAAAATAATGACATAATCAAAATGTTGACATTCCACCCTACTTCAAATAAAAGGTTAGAAAGGAAACCTCCATCAATACTGGAAAGAGCAATAACAGCTACTGGACTTGAGAAAACTATTTTCCTGACAATTTGTTTTAAGAGGAAGATTTTATAAATTTCAACCAAAAGAGAAAATAATGACATAATCAAATTGTTGACATTCCACCCTACTTCAAATAAAAGGTTAGAAAGGAAACCTCCATCAATACTGGAAAGAGCAATAACAGCTACTGGACTTGAGAAAACTATTTTCCTGACAATTTGTTTTAAGAGGAAGATTTTATAAATTTCAACCAAAAGAGAAAATAATGACATAATCAAAATGTTGACATTCCACCCTACTTCAAATAAAAGGTTAGAAAGGAAACCTCCATCAATACTGGAAAGAGCAATAACAGCTACTGGACTTGAGAAAACTATTTTCCTGACAATTTGTTTTAAGAGGAAGATTTTATAAATTTCAACCAAAAGAGAAAATAATGACATAATCAAAATGTTGACATTCCACCCTACTTCAAATAAAAGGTTAGAAAGGAAACCTCCATCAATACTGGAAAGAGCAATAACAGCTACTGGACTTGAGAAAACTATTTTCCTGACAATTTGTTTTAAGAGGAAGATTTTATAAATTTCAACCAAAAGAGAAAATAATGACATAATCAAAATGTTGACATTCCACCCTACTTCAAATAAAAGGTTAGAAAGGAAACCTCCATCAATACTGGAAAGAGCAATAACAGCTTGACTTGAGAAAACTATTTTCCTGACAATTTGTTTTAAGAGAAAGATTTTATAAATTTCAATTGAAAGCCTTACTGGCTGCTCAGTCAAAGGAAACGGCTAATATTAGCACCGCTATTAGAGT
Source organism: Acanthosepion esculentum (assembly GCA_964036315.1). NCBI lineage: Eukaryota > Metazoa > Mollusca > Cephalopoda > Sepiida > Sepiidae > Acanthosepion > Acanthosepion esculentum. The sequence goes on along the minus strand of OZ038479.1, from coordinate 120,104,001 downwards.
TGAGGTGATTAGATACTATACTTTCTCAGGTCAATGGCTAAAAGTAGATTTGAGTGAGTGTAGATCTCAATGCGGACCACACTTCTTTGAATCTTGTGTACTGGCACTATGGAATTATAAAGAAAGAACTGAAACCAGATTCACATCAATTAATGACATTAAACAGCAGCAATGAGTAAAATGGATAGCACATGTAACTCAAAGAGAAAATAGTGATATAATGAAGATGTTGACATTCCACACCACTTAAGATGAAAGGCTAGGAAGGAAACTCCCATTAATAGTAGAAAGTGTATTAACAGATACTGGACTTAAGAAACCTGTTTTCCTGAAAATTGTCTTAAGAGAAAGATTTTATAAATTTCAACCGAAAACATTGCTGACTGCTAAGTCAAACAATGTTGGATGTTTCCTTAATAGAAAACTTCTAATATTACCATTATTATTAGTATAAAAAATGATTCTATGACTTTTTCTCAGGAGCCAATGATAAATTTAAAGTTTATTAGGATTTTTTCTGTCTTAAATCATCTAATTTTATTTTATTAACAAAACTAATTTCATATAATTCTTTTCATTTTATTCCATGGTTGCAATGCTCACCACACCAACCAATCACAGACAGGGGCTTTTTGCAGTACCTCATTGGGATCACACAATTATATCTCACTCATATTGGGATCACAATGATATGATACCTCACCCACACAAACAACAGCCTACATACGGATTACCAAGTCCTGGGTATGACGATAAACTAGATCTGGCAACAAGGTCTTTAATTGGGAGATTAGAGATTCTGAGGTGTATGGAACAACCACTTAATTGCTGTTGTTTCCAGGTCCACCCTAACTTGGGGTGGTAGCACCTTTTAGGGTCCCAGCCATGGGCAAATAGTGAACTCTCCAAACAAAAGACTTTGAAAGTATAAAAATACATTTTTATAGTAAAAATATCGGCAATACATTTTTATAGTAAAAATATCAACAATACCTTTTTATAGTAAAAATATCAACAATACATTTTTATAGTAAAAATATCAGCAATACCTTTTTATAGTAAAAATATCAACAATACATTTTTATAGTAAAAATATCAACAATACATTTTTATAGTAAAAATATCAGCAATACCTTTTTATAGTAAAAATATCAACAATACATTTTTATAGTAAAAATATCAACAATACATTTTTATAGTAAAATATTATCAGTAATACATTTTTATATAAAAAAACATTACCAAAAACACCTATTTATAATAAAATTACCAATAATTCATTTTATAGAAAAATGACCAACAATATGTTTTATCTATAGTTGATGACATACAATTGTGTTCAAAATATATCTAGTTGAAGACATAAAGTTGTGTTCCCAATATTTAGTTTTCAGCATTAAATAGTTCATGGAGGTTGATATGCTGCTAAACAAAATCAACCAACCAATGAATGGATTACAACAAATAAGTCTATTTTATTGAACAACTTAATTATGTCTAACAACTGCAAAAATAAAACTTACGAGGAACTATCACATATGTTAAAGAAACACTACAATGCAGCACCCTTGGTTGTTGTCAAATGATTCAATTTTTATATTTGCTCAGTTAAAAAAAAACCTGTTGGTAAATGTGGACCTTCATAACTACTTACACTATTTACATTGTTCGGATTGTTTTCCTCATCTTTATTGTCATTTTCATGACATTTCAGCCATTGTACGCTCTGGCCTTTGTCAGGCAATATATGATATATGTGTCCCCAAGGACATATGGCCCAGTGGATAAAAGCGTTGGTTGAGTAATCCAAAAAATGACTTGTGGGTTTAACTCACATCATACCAGAAGAAATAGCCTTGTGTTCACAGGAATAAAAAACATACATAGAAATAACACTAAAAACTGATGAAATTATCTTGTAGGTATGGTGAACCAACAGTATGGCTGATAGTTATAGCTTTTTTGGTTGCCATATGGTGTGGTTGTGGATGTTTTTGTTTTGTATGTTGAGGTTTTTGTTTTTTCTGCATTGTTATCACCAAAAGTGTGATTGGCTACTTTTGCATGTTGGTTTTTATGGTTTTTATACAAGTCGGTGGTCACCAAATGATGTGGTGAATAGTATGTTTTTTTTTATACACGTCGGGTTACCAAATGATGTAGGGTAACTCACATCATATCAGCACAAATAGCCTCGTGTTCACAGGAATAAAAACATACACAGAAATAACACTAAAAGCATGTTAAATTGTAAATTAAAATCATACAATTTTATTTATTTTTGTGTACTGGGGTGTGTGTGTATTCTTGGTTACAAGTGTTTTAAGGTTGCATGTGATAAAAGGAAGAAGTCCTTTGTATTATAACAAGAAATATGCTTTAGGTGAGGATCTGGACGTCTTGACTTACTAACGGTCAGTGCTATCCAGAAAAGGTTGGAACACAGAAATCTCAAAAAGAAGGCAATAGGGAATCAATTGAATCAATGAATACAAACAGCACCAAGGAAATAGTTAACTCTTTAACCTCCATGAGAATAGACAATCATTTAATCCTCAATGAAATAGTCAACTGCTTAACCTCTATAGGAATAACTGTTTAACCACCGTGAGAATAACCACCTGTTTAATTTCCATAAGAATAAACAACCGTTTAACTTCCAAGGGAATAGCCAACTGCTTAACCACCAAGAAATAACCAATAGTTACAACTCCACTAGAATAGCCAGCTATTTAACCTCAACAAGAATAGACAATTGTTTAACCTCCAAATGAATAGTCAACTGCCTAACTGCTAAGGGAATAACCAAATGTTTAACCCCAATGAAAATAGACAACCATTTAATGGATTAGCCAATTGCTTAACTACTAAAGAAATTACCAGCAGTTTAACCTCCATGAGAATAACCAGCTGTTTAATCTCCACAAGAATAAATAACCATTTAACTTCCAATGGAATAGTCCATTGTTTAACTACTAAGGGAATAGCCAACAGCTGAACCTCCACAAGAATAGCCAACTATTCAGCCATCATGGTAATAGCCAAATGTTTAACCACCAAAGGAATAGCCAAGTGTTTAACTTCCATGAGAATAGACAACGATTTAACTTGCAATGGAATAGCCAAATGTTTAACCACCAAAGGAATAGCCAAGTGTTTAACTTCCATGAGAATAGACAATGATTTAACTTGCAGTGGAATAATCAACTATTTAACCTCTAAAGGAATAACCAACTGTTTAACCTTCATGAGAATAACCAACTGTTTAATCTCCATGAGAATAGACAACCATTTAACCTCCAATGGAATAGCTTAATGTTTAATCTTGAAGGGAATAGCTAACATTTAACCACTAAGGGAGTAGTTAATAGTTTAACCGCTATGAAAATAGCCAACTGTTTAACTTCCAATGGAATACCCAAATGACTAACAACAAAGGTATTATCCAACTGTTTAATCACCAAAGGAATAACCAACTGTTTTAAGCTCCATGGAAATAGCCAACTATTTAACCTCCAAGGGAATAGCCAAATATTTAAATGTGTATTGTATCATTACTGTATCACAAGATATTTTTGCAACTAACATTATTGGTTTCTGCTGGATTGAAATAGTTCTATCTATCTGACGAAAACATGTCCTGACGTTGAATAATTTCTTATAGAAATTTCTAATATTTTGGGGTTCCAGTTTATGGACAGAAAATAAAAAAAAAATAGGAAAATGCACTTTGTCATACCAGAATAATTTCTACATGGAGAAAAAAAAGGAAAACTCTGGAATTCAGATATGCCAATGGCATGTCAAGGCACTTAGATAAATAAGTACAGAAAAAATCAATTACTCTCAGAAAATCCTCCCCCAGCACTGATCGATCACTTATCACTCAGCAGTGAAAGGCATAAAAAAAAATTAAGGTGCCAGTGAAAAAAAACTCAATCATTGTTTTGTAATTATCTCCATAAAGTGTATGAATGCTGACGTTTCTGTGATTTTCATTTGAAATGCGTCAAGTAAATTATGCTATAAGCATTATTACCAATATTCCAATAATGTTTTTTAATTAATTTACCCCAAGCAAGTTGATAATGCCACTAAGATGCAAGGGGCTACTGAGAATGAAAAAAAGAATGAAAAACTTTAGAAGGAACCGGAATCCCAATTCTAAACAGGAAACAAGAGATATACCTCGACTCCTGTTCAAAAGACTGGGGAGGAGTGTGAACTGGACGATAGGCAAAATTGTCTACTCCCATTGAGTTAAAGAAAAATGAATAAATTATAAATAAAATGTCAGTGTATAGCTATGACGTTAGAAGTATAGAGGTGAAGCAGTTGAAATACAAGGCTCAAGAGCCACTCAAAGTAGAGGGCTACTGAATGAGGTTAATGTAAGGGCATAAAGTGAGAGGGTGGATGAAAGAATTTCAATATTTTTTTAATCAACTCACCCCAAGCAAGGCGACAATGCCACTAAGACATAACAGCTACTGGAAGTGAAAGAGAATGAGAAAACTTTAGAAGGAAGTGGAAGCCCAATTCTAAACAGGAAACAAAAGATAAACCTCTACTCCTGTTCAAAAGGCCAGAGGAGAGTGTGAACCAGACGATAGGTGAATCTATCTACTTCTATTCTGATGTGAGATTTATAAGAGGCTGTATATATTTTTTTATCTTTACCTGCTGTATGCATCAGGCATATGTGTTGGTATTGTAATGGTTACTGGCATGGAAGATAGATTTGGTGAACCAAATTCAATGTTTAACTGTGTTAACTTTCACACGTAAGTCCTTAGGAAAGGCATGAACCCATCTCTTCTTCTATCAGTTATTATTTAAATAACAGAGTAGACTGGGCTCTCAAGCCTCAATCATTGTTCCCAAAGTCAAACCACGATATATATAAAACTCACCTAAAAGCTGGCATATTGGAGGGCTCTTGATTGGACATTCATCGCAATAACTAGGGAGGAGTAGATGCGATAGGCAACAATAAACTAAAGAAGAACTCAAAACTGATTGCTGAATTTAAGTATTGCATTAATATCTAAGCTTATCTTTTAAAAGTTCAACAATAATTCTTCTGTCGACACTTAATTTAAAGACAACCTGATGTATGTATGCCCTTACTCTCTGTACAAACAATTATTTTTATTTCAAGGGTGACTTTTGCTGGATTTCACAATTAATTTTGATTTTTCTCAAACTTATTTCCAAGTTATAAAAATTATCGTTTAAAAAATTTGTCTAAAAAATCAAGTACATAAATCACCAAAAACAATCACAGTAATGAAATCTTGGGAATCCAAAATTTCAGGATTGTGGGTCTGGATCCAGCCCAGAATATTTTTAATTTGCTCACAGAGTTGGTCCGATTCCAAAATGATATAATATGTTGGGATATGGCCTATAAGAGTTATGTTGAAAAAGTGTGACAGTGACATTTGCATTTATTATAGAGAAGATGATCTATTGAAAGTTAGAGAGTTGTATCCCTTTAATTGAAAAAGTGGGACACAGTGACATTTGCATTTATTATATAGAAGATAATCTATTGAATGTTAGAGAGTTGTATCCCTTTAATTGAAAAAGTGGGACACAGTGACATTTGCATTTATTATATAGAAGATAATCTATTGAAAGTTAGAGAGTTGTATCCCTTTAATTGAAAAAGTGGGACACAGTGACATTTGCATTTATTATATAGAAGATAATCTATTGAAAGTTAGAGAGTTGTATCCCTTTATTTGAAAAAGGTGGGACACAGTGAGATTTGCATTTATTATATAGATAATCTATTGAAATTTAGAGAGTTGTACCCCTTTATTTGAAAATGTGGGACACAGTGACATTTGCATTTATTATATAGAAGAAGATAAACTATTGAAAGTTAGAGTTGTATCCGTTTAATTGAAAAAGTTTGACACAGTGACACACTGACATTCGCATTTGTTATATAGATATAAAAATTAAATATATCTAAGATGTTCTAAAACAACAGAAAGTTATATTCATTATCATTATTTGAATATTAATTATAGCTATGGGTTAAATAGTAGGGCAGACTGGGATCTTCAGCCTTGGTTGACAACTAGTCTAGGAAAAGGAAAAATCTGATGCAACACTCAACTTGTTGCTAATCTGGAAATCCTGCATCTGCTTCACTCTGGGATTCTTAACATTTTGGGTCCGAGCCGTCACGGTGTTGTGCAAGCTGTATATAACTATACTTTCAGCATGAGCACCGCTGACATCTTAACATCTATTGCTAGGGATGTACAGGTGATGCTATATTTAGCAGCTTGGAATGAGAAATCAGCAAGCTGAGTTCAAATACATTCACCTTCATGCAGATATCCTTGGAAGGAATATAAATCCATCTCTTTTTCCCTCCATTTCAGCTTTTCGGTTGGACAGTGGGGTAGACTGGGCTCTTCCGCCTTGGTTGGCAACCAGTCTAGAAAAGAGTAATCTCTAAATTCCCAAACCTGGGTATATGGAAAAGTTCTCAGCAATGGTCATTCTCATGATCCTGGTTGTTACCAACTCTGGAACCTAAGGGCCTTTGGCGCCATCATAAATTCTCTTGTCTATCAATCCACTGATTTTCTGTTTCTATCTTGACCAATCTTGGAATCATCACTATTGGTTGCAGTATACAAAAATAGTAAGAATGTATGTGTCTTCTCACTGGACTTATTCAATGTATACAGTGAAGTAATTCTGAGAGAACCAGAAATCCTACTAGGATTCATCATTGACATTCACAAACTTAACAATTTAAGATATGCAGATGACACAGTGCTGGAGTTTAAGGACCTTTGACACCATCATAAATTCTCTTGTCTATCAATCCACTGATTTTCTGTTCCATTCTTGGTCAATCATGGAATTGTCATAAGTCCATCACTATCAGTCACATGGTGTGCAAACCCATAAATAAGCACAAAGCTCAACATGCATATTGACGGTCAATGACCTTATCTACACTATTTACATCATTCAGACTGTTGTCTTGATCTTTATTTTTTTAATTTTTTTTAAGCTTATCACCCCAAGCAAGGTTGGAGGCCACTAGCACGCAAGGGGTTACAGAAGGTTTGGAGGAAGAGCAGATAGGAGTGGTAAAGGAAAGGATGTGAAGAAATATAGTGGATCGATCAAGGCAAGGGGGTTACAGAAGATTTGGAGTGAGAGCAGATAGGAATGAAAGGTGAAAGGATGTGGAGAAGGGAAGTGGATAGATCAAGGCAGCTGATGTCGATTGATGTTACACTTAAATAGTTGGAGATTGTATTTGTCAGGGAAACAGGAATAAGGAAGGGAGTTCCACAGGTGAGATGTGCGAGACATGAAGCTATTAGAGTAGAAGATACGACTACATCTAACAGTTTCAACGGTGAATGGGTGGGAACGGGATGCCAACCTCGTAGGACGTTTAAATTCACGAGGCCTAGGAACCAGTGAAAGCAGCTCCTCGGAGCAATTACCGTTGTCATATTCACAACATTACAGCTGTTGTATGCTACGGGCTTCTTCAGGTGATATACATTGGAATTTCAAATTGAACCCTGTATTTAGTCCACAGGGGTAGATTGTTCTAATCATTGCTAACTTTATTTATCTTCAATAACCTTCCTTGTCAGCAATGACCTTTCACATCTAACGAGTCGACAGCCATTATGTTTATATGAATTTGAATGTTAAGTATTAACTTCTGTTTAAGGGGAGATAACTGTTGCTATTGATTTTTTTAAGGGGTAGGAACCAGAAATAAACAAACATGGGGACTATAGAATTTATTGAAAAGCTCAAGAATCAAAATGTATGAGGTGGAAGGCATTTTATTTTTTGAATAAGACCCGTATCACATCCACCATATTCTTCCCTTTTATTAAATTTATACTTTTTTAATTTGTTTCTAGAAAGTTTTCTTTTTACCTTATTGGTACAGGCTGAGTATCCTTTATCTGAAATGTCAAAATCCCAAAACCTCCAAAATCCGAAAGTTTTTCAGGTGTTGACACAATTTTCAGAAAGCACGGGGAAGATTCCAAGGTGATGTGCAGCTGTTGTAAGCCACCTCATCTGCCTTTGGGTGGGAGTTCCCCAACCCAGCTATGTCGCCTACTTTGGCAACAGTTCTTTGTTAGTGATCATCACAGCAACACCTTCATTCATAGATTACCTATCAGCTGTTTCATGCTCAGTAAAGATATTATTCAAAATGTCAAAAACGTCTGTATTTATATATATTTTTTTGTAAGTAGTGATCAGGTTTTATTTTTTACATGTACAGAAAATACAAAACATTATTTTTACATAAAATCTTAATATCCCCACTTAAAAATCTGTGTGAGCATTATATGACTACTGACATTACTTTCATCTGCTTGTACACAAAATTTATTAAATTTTATATAAAACTACCTTTAGGGTATATGTATAAGATGTGTTATGAAATGTAAAGGGATATCTTGTTTATGCTTGGGTTCCATTCCCAAGCTGCCCCGTTTTATAGATGCTAAATACAAATTAAATAGACTGTATTCCAAAATCCAAGAAAATTTGACAATCAAAGAACTTCCGGTCTGAAGAATTTTGGATAGAAGATTCTTAAACTGTATTAGCCTTTATTATTTGTCTTTCATTTCTTCCTGTTTTATGAAATGTTTTATGGAACTTTGTATCAGTCATTTGTGCTAAATATCTTAATTTGTTTTTGTCAATTCAATTCTCTGTGTTGTCATTGGTTTTTCCAAATAGCTAAATGTTTTTGAAATTCAAATAACCCGGTGTTAATCATACGGGGTGTTTTAGTACCTACAAATTTTTAAAGTACTTCTAATTCGCTGTTAGCAACTTCTTTCTTTTACTCCCTCCCTGTAGTCTCCTGAGTCAGTGAGGGTATCAAGTACCTTGTGTGGTGCCGTTGTAGTTGTCATGGGAAGGCAGACTTTGCTTTGTCTTCCTCAGGGCATCCTGTCACTCCACCTAACTAACGAAGATAAGTTTTCAGGATTTACATTTTTTTTTTTATATATTATATATATAGGAATTATTTACAAATTTATCTAAATACTTATCACAAAATAAAATCCTTGCATTTGCCTTGATAAAATCCCTCAGAGGATGAAACACATTGGCTAAGATAAGTTTTCTTTTTGTCTTTTTTCGTATTGTCCTTTTACTGATATATTCTATCAAAAAAAACAATTACAGATTGTCGACATGGAAAACAAAAAATACACATACATTGATCTAGAAAATATAAACATTTACAAAATAAATGTTGATTTCTAAGAGCAAATGGTCCAAAGCTGGAAGAAAGGAATTAATTATAAATTTATATAAATACTTTTCAAAAAGCAAAATCCTTACATTTGCCTTGATAATGTCCCTCAGAGGACGAATCACATTGGCTAAGATCAGTTTTCCTTTTTTCCCTTTTTCATATATTTTGAATCCATTGCTAGGTCATCTGCTAAGAGAAGTTGGTTCACTGTGTCATGTGAAACAATTTTTCTCTCCAGCATCTATCTTATAAGTCTACCATTCATCCATGCTTAGAATATTGCTGCCACATATGGTCCAGTGCCCCTGCTATTTACCTTGAGCTTCTTGATAAAATCCAAGGAAGAATCAGAAATATTATTGGTCCTGGTCTGGCGACTTGGCTTCAGTCACTTTCCCACCACCGTAAGGTTGCCATTCTTTGTCTGTTTTATAAATAATTTTATGGTAATTGTTAGAATGAGCTCTTTGCTATGGTATATAGACTTTTTGAATTTAAGTGCAGTACTAGACTGGTATTGAAATTCCATTAATTTAGAGTTGAGTTGGCTAAATGGAACTGTAAATTCTATGCTAACAGTTAATTTTCTCACACTTCTTGCTTGTGGAACTCTCTTCCGCCTCAATACTTTCCAGGAAACTTTAATCTGCAAAAACTTAAATGCAGTGTCAAACACTATCTACTGTCCTCCTGGTTACTCTTTTCTCTTCCCCCTTATTATTAACGTTTCTGTTCCTAATTCTTTCACACCCTGTAACTTCTTGCATCTTAGAGACTTTACTGCCTTGCATGGGGTGATACCAATTAATATATATATATATATATATATATATATATATATATATATATACATATATATATATATATATGTATGTATATATGTATATATTGTCATCCACAGACAAAATGTTTCACTGTATCACATCTCATCAGTGTGGTTAGATGTCTGGTTGCTTCTAGCTAGGATTGAAACCCAGCTGAATTGGTGTCAGTCAGAGAATCTATTTCTAAGCCGTTAGCGCACGGCAGGGATGAAGGTGAATTTAGGCATATTTATTTTTGGATAAACACACCAGTGATTGAGAGAACTTGATTCATTTTATCGAAGAGTATTGCATTAGTAGCAGTAATAGTCACTGTTTATAAACTCACACTTATTCCTTCCCCAGAGGACTGTCCATTTTTGGTAATCCGAGGTGAGTAATGCAAAGTTAATAATATTATCTATGCCATAAAAAATGACAGCATATTTGCGATATTTTTTATGTTCTGTAACTTCAGGATATAGTCGATCATGGTTCTCAGATTTTGTTTCCATCTATGAACTGCCATGGCTCTTTGGGAATGATAGTGGAGTTATTTCCGCTGTCTTCTCCATAGTTTTGAATTCAGATTTGTCCTTCTACTAGAGTGGTCGCTACTCAGGGCTAAGAATACTCGTCTACCCTGTCTGGGGGAGAAAGGGTAGACTTCGATTTGTCAAGGGTAGTTGTGTAAAAGTGAATGAATCGATTTATGCAGCCAGGTATTGAACTCACAACTCTTTGGGTCAAGTCACTGAATTACTTCAACCAATGCTTTTATCCACATGGCCCAGTGGATAAATACATGGCCACAGCAGAGGTGAACAAAAACTTGGAGGGTTGAGTTACTGAAGGGAAATAATTCAAACTGAGACATCCAGAAAAGACTTGGAACTAGAACAATCTACTTTGGTGGACTAAATAAAGGGTTTGGTTTGAAATTCCAGTGTATATCACCTGAAGAAGGCCAGTGTGTACAATTGCTGAAATGTCATAAATATGAGAATAAAGATGAGGACAAGAGTCCAAATAGTGCAAATAGTCACTGTTTATAAACTCACACTTCTTCCTTCCCCAGGGGACTGTCCATTTTTGGTAATCCGAGGTGAGTAATGCAGAGTTAATAATATTATCTATGCCATAAAAAATGACAGCATATTTGTGATATTTTTTATGTTCTGTAACTTCAGGATATAGTCGATCATGGTTCTCATGGGTAGTGAAGAAGTCTAAATGTTTTCTCAATGTATTTGTCTTCTAACTATCAGTTCATTAGCCTTCTACCTCTTTTTGGCAAAGTACTAGAGGCTCTAAACAACTCTGAATTGGTTAAGCATCTGATAAGAAATATGGCTTTTGCTTCTTTAGGTCAACTGCTGGTGTATAAATAATTATTGCTGAAAGAGTTTATCAAGCTTTAGATAAGAATGGTGAAACTCAGGTTGTTGCTTTGGATATCTCAAAGTCATTTAACAGTTTCGCATGCTAGTTTGGTAATTTTCACTTGTCAAAATTATAGCTTATAGTTTAAATATATGGGGAAAAAAATTAGGTATCAGTTTAAACTGATGTCAGGAAGAAATGGGTTTAAACCAATATTGCCATTTTTAAAAAAAATTATTCACAAACAGATAATGCATACTTAGGATTTGTTTCAATTCCATTCATTTTCTTTTGGTTCCGCCCCCCCCTTTCTTCTTAAGGTCCCTTTGCTAATTCATCATACTGTAAAAATAACATCAGCAGAAGATTCTGTTACCAACTGGATTGTAAAGGGCTTGCAGAAATTGGTACATGCTTTCTCTTTATTAAAGAAAAAATGTAGAGCTGTCAACTGTGTTTAAGTCTACCTCCATCATAATTCTCAGCCTTCTACTTCACACGGGGAAAACGAAAATGTATATTGGATATTGATATGATCATTCCATTTGTCTTCTGCCTGGCCAATTCCCAACAAAAAACATTCTTGACTGATAAATGGAAATGGATTGTTGTTCATTACTGAGGAACAGAGAAATGCTCTTATCTTCTCTCATTTCATTTATTTTGTCTTTAAGATATTTTTATTTAAAAAAAAATGTATTCAGAAGAAAATCCCTAATGAACCATTCTTGGACAGATTATATACTTATGTAT
>OZ038479.1:120066767-120086767 GCA_964036315.1 Acanthosepion esculentum | reverse complement strand
TTCCTGTAAGTATAGGTTTCCTTTTCGTTTCCATTTTCTCCAAAACCTCATTGTTACTCACATGTTCAGTCCATGGTATCCTCAGCATCTTTCTATAGAACCACATTTCTGTTACTTCAAGTATCTTCCTCATCTTTGTCCAGCTTTCACTGCCATACAGGAGGACAGATATCATGTAACAGTTCAGTGCTCTTTTCTTTGTTTCCAATGAAAATTTTCTGTCTCTTAATACTCTGCTTAGCTTTTGGAATGCATCTTTGGCCATCCCAATATGTCTTCGGAACTCAGTGTCGCACTTTCCGTCCTCTGTTTGAACACTTCCCAGATATTTAAATTTCTCTGTCTGCTTGATTTTAGTATCCCTGATGTGTAATTTGCATTTTGGGCTCATCTTTTTGATGATGACCATATATTTTGTATTCTTGTTGTTTAGGCTTAGTCTTTCCTTCTCGTTTTCCTTCACTACCTTCTGTAGGAGGTTATGTATTTTCCTTTCCATGTCTGCTACCAGCACTGTGTCATCTGCATATCTTATATTGTTAAGATTATGACTGCCAGTAATGAATCCAGTTAGGCTTTCTAATTCTCTCAGAATTGCCTCACTCTGTAGGTTGAATAAATCTTTCTATTTTTGTGTATCTGCTGAACTCATTTTCCGTCGATATGCAAGAAGTTTTCCCGCCAATATAGGTTCTTGATTATTCTAATGTCTTTCCCAAATATGTCAAAGATGCTGAGCAGATCTAACAGATCTTTGTGATGCACTTTGTTAAACGCTTTCACATAATCTATAAAACACAGGAACATGTACTTATGCATTTGTATTGCTCTTTCTGATAACATTCTGAGTATAAATATCGTGTTTCTTGTTCTAGTGTCTTGGACGAATCCACGCTGTTCTTATCCTATCTCAAGCCTGATTCTGCTGCATACTCTATTCATGAGAATTTGGGTGATGAGTTTTTTTTTTTTTATGTGGCTCATTAGGCTGACTGTACCTGGGTTTTTAGGCATAAAATGAAAATAGATCTGTTTAGGTTTATCACCATTGTTATAGATTTTATTTATTATTTCTGTAATCATATCTATGCCAAAATCATCTAAGACTGCCAGCATCTCTATTACAATTCTGTCTGGCCCTGCCACTTTATTTCTGTTCAATTTGGCCAATGCAGTTTCCACTTCGGTTTTTAATATTCCTGGTCTGTCAATATTTCTGTGTATTGCAGGTTGTACTCTTTCATTGTGGAAGAGTTCACCGATATATTCGTTCCATATCTGGAGTATTTTTTTCTTTTTCTAATATCAGTGTTCCATCCTTGGATTTTATGCAGCCTGTTTTTTTATGCAGCATGTCTTTTGTCTTGTTAGTTCTCTTATTTTTTGATGCATATTTTCTTTTATTTGTGATACTCATTATTGTTATTCCTGCACATTTTGTGTTGAGCCATTCTTCTTTAGCCTGTCTGCATTTGTTCCTTATTTCTTTGTGTGGTTTTCTGCATTCTGTTCCATGTCTTGGCATTGTTTTCTGCCTGCTTTGCATCATATCGAGAATCTCATTTGTCATCCATTTGTTTTTTCGTCTTTGTCCATTTTCCTTTGGGATCATCTTGTTTGCTAATATCACTAAAGCTTCTCTTTGTGTGTCCCACTTCGAGTTTCAATTTTGTCCATCGTATCTTCTTTTCACACTGTCCATTTATTTTTCCTTCAGTTTCAGGTTGTTCAGTTCTATTGCAATTTGGGTGCTGCATTAGGCTTCTTCAGTTTCTGTAGATTCATTTTTAGTTTACATATAACAGGATGGTGATTGCTTCCACACTCGGAAGCACACATGTACAACTGTATTCCTGAATCTCTTCTTGATGGTTATGTAGGTGATATTTTTTTTTTTGTTTCTCCCCCTGCGCTTCTCCATGCCCATAAATGTCTGTGCACGATTTGACCCCATCTTTCTATGGTGCTCACTGCAGATTCTGAGTCTGAATTTGCCAGCTATTTCACCATCCCTCTACTTGCCTATGGCAGTCAGGTCTTCCATGATGATTATAACGTCTTATGATTTACACTGAGACTTGGTATTGTCTAACATGGAGTAGAAAGTTTTGGTTTCTTCTTCCGTGCTTCATGCTGTCGCTGCATACAATGTTATACAGATATTGTTGAAAGGCTTTCCTATCAGTCTAATTACAAGATTTCTGTCAGATAGCTGACAGTATCCCAGAATGCATTACTTCATGTCTTGAGCTAGTATCAATCCAACACCTTTTTCATTTTTCTCTCCACCTGAATATATAATCCTGTGCTTGTCATTGAAAAAGTCTCTATTGTTTGGCCACCTAGTTTCACATACTCCTAAAATGTTGACATTTAACCTACTCATCTCCTGTTTTATATTTTCCAACTAGCCATGGTTGTTTAACGTTCTAATGTTCCATATCCCAAGAATTATTTTTTGTTTGATGCAAACAGTCGCTGGATGATGGTCAGATGATACCTGTTGCTCATGTTGCTCCTTACCAGAGAGGAATCAGTTCCAAGAAATTTTATTCCTTTTATGCCATTTATGCTAATAGTCACTGGATGACAGTCAGGTGACACCTGTTGCACATGTCACACTGGGTGAGAAGTTAATTCCCATAGACTTAACCCCTTTCACGCCATTAACTGTCATATTTTGTCTGATAATTGCCATGATATTTCTTGGGATTGATAGTGTTGTGGTTTTCTGTTGCCTTCTCCACAGTGATTTATTGAGACACTGCCTCTAGTTAGCTGTCTGTTGACTTCACTGAGAGTTCTTCCATCCTTTGATAGGTCAAATTTTTCATCTTACTGGGTTGTTAACAACCCGTCTCTCTCACCAGAACTTGGTGCTGGGTAGCTGGTTTAGTCACTGACACTCTGACAGGAGTGTGCATATTTACTGATACATATATTTATATATATCACTGTCAGTCACTGTGTGTTTATCTAAATCTAAAAATAAATATGCTAAAATTCACCTTCATCCCTGCCGTGCGCTGACGGCTTAGTGGTAGAATTTCTGACTGACGCCAATTCAGTCAGGTTTCAATCCTAGCTAGAGGCAACCGGACGTCTAGCCACACTGATGAACTGTGATACAGCGAAACAGTCTGTTTGTGGATGACAATAATATTGGCTCCTGAAAATTAATTTCGGTTGAGCTCTGTGGGAATGAAGCGTGGATTTGTAAACAGTAAGTATTAAAGCTAATATAGCATGACTCTTCGGCAGAATTGAGTCACTGTCAGTCACTGTGTGTTTATCTAAATCTAAAAATAAATACGCTAAAATTCACCTTCATCCCTGCCGTGCGCTGATGGCTTAGTGGTAGAATTTCCGACTGATGCCAATTCAGTTGGGTTTCGATCCTAACTAGAGGCAACCAAACGTCTAGCCACACTGAAGAGCTGTGATACAGCGAAACAGTCTGTCTGTGGATGACAATAATTATATATATATATATATATATATATATATATATGCCCATACACAAACATATATGCATACTTATATGCATGTATAGGCTGGGGTAAATAATTTACTTACTTCAGGCCACTTATGGGACAAAATTGCGATGAGTTCGACTTCATTGCTGCATACAATTCTTTTTTTTGTCGTCTTCCTTCCATTTGTTAACGAGGAAAGGGATGAAGGAAGGTGGGGTGGGATGGGAGCAAAGTGAAATCACTCGAGTTCAACTCTATACTTCTAATGTCTCGGCCTGAACTCTAAAATTATTTTTTAAACTAATTTTTTATTTATTTTTCTATCATCTGGTTCACACAATTATTTTTATTCTCTTTTACATCCATTAGCCCCTTGTGTCTTAGTGGCATTGTCAACTTGTATGGGGTGAAATGATTAAAAAAAAGGAGATACTGCTACTATAATAGCTATTATATGTGTGTCTGTACAATTAGAATATTTATAATAATAATAATAATAGAATAACAATGTTATCTGTCTATATTTTTGAGATGAGGTATTATGTACTCTATTTACATTATTTGGACTATTGTCCTCATCTTTGTCGCCATATTTATTGCAACGTTTCGGCCCTTCAGTATCTGTCTATATTTCTGAGATGAGGTATTATGTACTCTATTTACATTATTTGGACTATTGTCCTCATCTTTGTTGCCATATTTATTGCAACGTTTCGGCCCTTCAGTATCTGTCTATATTTCTGAGATGAGGTATTATGTACTCTATTTACATTATTTGGACTATTGTCCTCATCTTTGTTGCCATATTTATTGCAACGTTTTGGCCCTTCAGTATCTGTCTATATTTCTGAGATGAGGTATTATTTACACTATTTACCTTATTTGGACTATTGGCCTCATCTTTGTCGCCATATTTATTGCAATGTTTCGGCCCTTCAGTATCTGTCTATATTTTTGAGATGAGGTATTATGTACACTAGTTACATTATTTGGACTATTGTCCTCATCTTTGTCGCCATGTTTATCACAAAGTTTCTGCCATTGTATGCTCCTGCTTTCTTCAGGTGGTTGAAATGTCGAAATGAACCCTTTATTTTGCTCACTGGGGTAGACTGTTCTAGTTCCACATGCCATGTCTAATGGATGTCAGTTATCTCCTGTTAATTCCACTCTCAAAGTTCTCCACTGCCTTAACCAGGTATTGAACTTACACTCTTTGGGTCCTGTCACTGGATCTAACTAACGCCTTTATCCACTGTGCCAGTGTGCATGTGTCCTTGAGGATATCCATTAGACATGGCACGTGGAACTAGAACAGCCTACCCCAGTGAGTGAAATAAAGGGTTCAGTTCGATATTCCAACCACCTGAATAAGGCCGGAGTGTACAACAGCCTAAACGTTGTGATAAACATGGCGACAGAGATGAGGACAATAGTCCGAATAATGTAAATAATTATGAAGGATAACAAATGAAATTTGCTATCATATCACATTCTTCTACTATAATAGCTATTATGTGTGTAAGCTTGTGGAGGTGGTGTAAAGTTCTCACTCTGTCCAAGAAGAGATTAAAAAGATATTGGGATATATGATTATTTGGTCAGATTTTTTTTCATGAGTTGCACTCTTTCAGATACACTTTAGGAACCTATTCTACTTATTTTCTTTTGAGAATGGAAACAAATTGCTCTAGAGTATCAAAAAGAATTAAACCATTTTGATAATTAAAAAAAAAACATTTATTTATTAAGATATTTCTACATTGAAATGCTGTTCTTATCATATATCTGTTCAGAAGTATGATACTTTTTGAAGACTGGAAAGTGAGGTCTGGACAGCTCCTGCCCAAATATGGTAATAGTACTCCATTATGGCTTGATCTGGCTCTTATAAAGGTAGAGGATAGCATGAGGAGTCAGGTACTTACTGCAGTGGTACAGACAGCAAATCATTTTACCCGCATCTTTAGAGATGGAACGTATGTAAGAGTTCCACTTCAGTTCAGGTGTGAGTTTGAGGTCTAATATTCTCTCAGACTTGAGTGGACATTCGTTCATTGTGATTGGCGGTAGTTCAGGACCTGATTGGTGATGATTTGGTTTTTGAGGCACTAAATATAACCAGCCAGTTCTTTCCCCCCTTGGGAAGTTAGTGCTAGATCGGCAGAGAGGTCAGCTACCAATCACTGATCGTCAAGAGTTTTAGAGGTGCACCTGTATATCGTCGTATCATCAGCGTAGATGTTTACGAATGATTTGAGTATATTCTTAGACAGGTCAGCATCAAATATGAGATGATGGGTAAGATGTTAAATATAAGACAGTTTGCTGTGAAAGTAAAGCTATTGTCATCAATAATATGCTATTTCCTTCATGCTGACAATTGCAATTTTGTTAGTCACTCTCAGAGTGACATGCAGCATCTTAAGGATTCCTTCACAATTATATACAGTGCATTGGGTCTAACAATTAACCTGAAAAAGAGTGTACCATAATGTATAAACATGCTCCAGATAAAGTTTACTCTGAGCCAAGCATTTATATGTATGACCAGAAATGGCAGGATTTTTATTTAATCATTTCACTCCCAAGCAAGGCAATAAAGATACTAAGACACAAGGGGTTACGGAGTGTTAGAGAATATGAGAAAAAAAAACATTATTAAGAAGAAAGACCAATCAAATAAAAAAAAATTAAGAAGACAGAAGATAACGATTGACATTGCACTTAAATTTTTGAAGATCAAAGTTGACTGGGAAGCAAGAATCCGGAAGAGAGTTTGAAAAGTGAGAAGTGCAATAGAAGAAACTCTTAGCATAGAACTTACAGTTACATCTAGCCATTTCAATTATGAAATGATGAGACCTTGCTGCCTATCTAATCAGTTATGTGCCATGCATGATACACGCTTAGGCGATCATGTATCTTTCAGTACATGACTGATGAGGCAAATTTTTCCCCGCAGTAGGTTGCAATTTCTTTCTCCGGTAGATCAGTTGCCATCCAAGGCGATAGAACCCGGACTGTCCTGTTATTTACCCATATCTGGGGGGAGAAGAAGAGTATTCATACCTTTCCCAAGAGTATTAGCATGTAAGTGAATGTAATGGATTCAACTGGAATTCGAACTCGGCTCTACAACTGTGCTTAAATTCATAAAGTCTAGCTACCATAGAGGAAAGTAATATTTATTTTGAAAATACAAAAACGTGGCACAAGGCCAAGAGGAGGGATAGGGGAAGGCTGACTCCATGAGCAAGTAAAAAACATTCCAGACCAGATTCGGACCCGCAATCCTGAAATTTCAAATTTGTTTTTGATGATTTCTTTTATGTGTTTTATGCAACAAATGTTTTCGTACAATAACAATTTTTATAACTTAGAAATACATAGGAATAATCAAAATTAACCCTTTGAGCCCTGACCACCACTTTACCGGTGATAGAGAAAAATGACGTAATGCTCCCACCTCACCCCCCACCGCTTGAACAGTAGTAGAGAAAAATGACTTTAATGTCCAAGCAACCCGTTGAACAGTGGATTTACTATTTTTATATCTACCGTGAAACATTACATACCAATTTGTGAATTTTGACTCAGGCAGAAGGGTTAAAATTGTTCAGAAACGCAGGGCTTAAAGGGTTAATTGAGAAATCCAGCGAAAGTCACTCATGAAATGAAAAGTAAGGACCTACATACATCAAATTGTCTTTAAATTAAGTGGCAGCTGAAGAATTATTGTTGAACTTTTAAAAGGTAAGCTTAAATATTAATGCAACAGTTAAATACAGTGACCAATTTTGAGTTCTTCTGCAGTTTATTGTTGCCTATCACGCATCTACTCTTCCCTACCTATTGTGATGAAGGCTGAATCAAAATCAAGACAGCTCCACAGGTGCTAGCTTAAATGCTGCTCTATAGGGGATATTTTAAGTTATATATATATATATATATATATATATATATATATATATATATATATATATATATATAACAATAATGAGAAAATCTGCAGCCAGTTGTTGTAACATATTGACGAGTGGATGGAACGATTGCAAAATGGTTTGTCTATGAAACTCCAGAGTCAGTGTGCTGAATATAACATCAATCAACTAAGTAACAAAAATTATTTATATATTTACTCATCTAGTTCTCTATATATCTATCTATTTCTCTCTCTATCTATCTCAGTCTGATCATCTATCTCTTCTGTTAGTTTTCATCTATCTATCTATCTATCTATCTGCACATATACACACAAATACTTTTTCTTCATTATCGATTTTTTCTTGTAACCTCTGATATACCTGAATTAAAATAGTTAATCTTCTATTCGATTTTCTTTTCTTCATTCTTGCAGATGAAAGAAAAAAAACTATCACAAAGTATTTCTGTGCTCTACAGCGGCCACGACGAATTCCTATAGACTTCTCTCTGGGATAAGTAATTTTCATCATTTTTATTACACAAATCACAATTACCTTTTTTTTTCTTATACGATTCCATATTAGATTTACTGAGGGAAAAACTTTAAAAAAATTACTGATCCCTTCATTCACAAAGAAATATTTTCCGATTGTCTGTTGAGAAAATAATGAAAACAACTTCGAAAGTGTAAAGAAATTTAGAGTTGCTTCCCTTGAATAACTATTTTTCACCATCGCTGATGAAATTGCTACGAAATTATTATGATAGCAAAACACACACACACACATACACACACACACACACACACACACACACACACACACACACTGAGGCATACGTAATAATACGTATGTATGAATATGCATGCATGCGTGAGAGTATTTTTAGATTCCATGTCCCTTTTTAAGATGTAGGTAATCATGGGTACGCTGTACAATGACTTTTTAGAAAGTACAGTAAAGTTCTTCTTTCTACACAAGAACCATAGCTAGTTCTTGGTGGGAAGGAAATAGAGATGGGTTCATGCCTTTTCTCAAGGGAATTAATATATGTGTCTAATTTTAAAATATAAAATATAATATATATATATGAAATATAAAATATAAAATATAATATATATATATGATCTTATACTTGCAATTATGTCCCCATTTTATCATATATAAACATACATGTATATATATTATGAATTGGACTAAGTCTGATAATTATTTTAGTATATTTTCTGTTTATATCTTATTTTTATAGATACAAATATTTAAGTAAATGCTCTGTTTATAATAAACAGTCTTAACTATATTTATTAGCCTGAATGTCCAAGAAATTTCATAGTTTGCATGTTTGGTCACTGCCTACCAGAATTTCTATTTCAATATATATATATATATATATATATATATATATATATATATATATATATATATATATAATTGTTTATTTAAAAATTATAACATAAATATGTTATGAAATCACTACAAAAATAGCCATTTTGTTTCAACACCTCCGGTGTCTTATCAAGTGATGATGTTGAGCACTCTTTTAAGAATAGTAATTGTTGGTTATTGGAATTTATTCCGTATACACCAATCCTAGACTTGTATATATATATATATATATATATATATATATATATATATATATATATATATATATATATAAATTACATATAAATGAAACTCAAAAATACCCCATCTGTATGTTTATCCTTCCTGGGAAAATTAATTTCTATCCTGGGTGAAATGCCCATACAGATGGGGTATTTTTGAGTTTCATTTATATGTAATTTATTTATATATGCTCTGTAATAAATACACTGAGCTCTCTTTGTAGATCGGTTTTAATATCTCATATTATTAGGATTCACTTGAATTACCCACAGATTTTTACTGGTCTATATATATATATACCTTGTCCTACTCTGAAGCAATTCTGTGGTGAGAAACAAAAAGCACCAGTCTACAAACCTTGAGTAAGATATAGCACAGCTTAATGTAACATTAAACAAATACTTAAACAACCTCAATAACAATATCAACACAGAAAATGAAGTGTAATTGTTGAAAAAAAACATTAGCTGTCCAATAAATCATTTATAAATCATAAATCTATATATAAAGGCATCATCTACAAGTCTAGCATTAAGCATAATTGTGAGACTAAATTTTATTTCGTTTCCACAGCCAAATACTGGAAAATCCGATTTTATCGCCATAAAATGACTCTAAACAATAAGCAGTATGCAAATGCCACAGTACTCACAAAATTTGATTGGGATATTAAAACAGATGACTATACACTGGAAGTAAATTGGAATTACGCCACAAAGTCTACAACCTTTTCCGGCCATGGCAACCGATGCAACCTGTGTTTGCTGGAAAAAAGATTCATCCTCAAAAATATTAATGACCGAAATCTACTTAATAAATGAAATGAACTTGTGTTAACTTGTAACCACAGAAAAAAAACTCTCTGAAAGTATTTTAATTCTGGATAAATAAATTATCCAAATATTACAAGTCCTTTATATATTTTAGGTTACATATTGATTACTCCCCACCTAACCAGTTTAGTGTCTATTCCAAAAATCTGAGCAGAGTATTGCGAGACAGCAGGATTTCTTCGGTAACAACTAAAAGAATACTGAGCTGTTATGTGACATCTGTCCTTCTTTACGACACTGAATGTTGGATGATATCCTCAAAGATGAAGAAGAGACTCAAGGCGACAGAGATGTGGTTCTACAGAAGGATACTAAAGATATCATGGACTGAATGTGTGAGCAACGATCAGGTCTTAGAGAGGTTGCAAACAAGGAGATGGTTTATATTTAACATCAGAAAGAGGTAGGGCGATATTGTAAAAGGAAAATAAATGAAAGATGCAAGCTTAAAGTTTAAAAGAGAAACACCATGTAGGTCATTGAGTATTCTTCTTTCTTTTTATGTGCCAGACCAGTTGCCATCCAAGGCTATAGAACCCAATCTGTCCTGCTATTTACCCATAGTTGGAGGAAGAAGAAGAGGATTCATACCTTTCCCAAGGGTATTAGCACGTAAGTGAATGTAATGGATTTGACTGGAATTCGAACTCGGCTCTCCAATTCCTCAATCCAAGCCATTATCCATTATATATATATATATATATATATATATATTAATTGGTATTAACACAGTACAGCCAATAGCATGCAAGGGTGTGGAGGAATTAGGAACAGAAACATTAATAATGAAGAGAAAGAGAAAAGAACAATCAGGAGGACAGTAGATAGCGATTGAAATTGCATTTAAAATTTTGCAGATTAAAGTTGGCTGTAAAGCATAGAGCTGGAAGGGAGTTCCACAAGTGAGAAGTGTGAGATAAGAAACTGTTAGTTATGTCTACATGTAGCTAGCTCAACTGTAAACTGATGAGACCTCAATGCCAGTCTAGTACTGCGCTTAAATTTATAAAATCTAGGTACCATAATGAAGAGCTCATCTGAACAGTTACCATGAAAATATTTATACAAAAAACCACAGAGAGGCAAACTTATGGTGGTGAGCAACTGACTGAAGCTGAGCCACCAGATCAGGACCAATAATATTGCTGATTCTTCTTTGGATCTTATCAAGAAGCTCCAGGAAAATAGACCATATATGGCAGCAATATTCTAAGCATGGATGAATGGTAGACTTATAAATATGCAAGATAGATTCTGAAGAGAAAAATTCTCATGCTCGACACAGTGAAATGACTTTCTTAGCAGCTGATCTAGCAATGGAGGCAGCAAGGCATTTATTCTACAGTTTAGAGAGAATAGGAGCACACTTCTTAGTGACTATTACAGGGATGCCATCAAGTCTACATGCTCTGTGGGAAATCAAGGTTAGAGATAGCAGAAAGCATGGAATGGGTTATATGCATATCACTCAATAGAGAATCAGTTCTAAGTGGCAAGTTAGACAGGGATACTCAAGATAAATCATGAGTAGAGTTTGAGGAGAATTTACAGGCAAAGCATTCAGCTTTATCAGCAGAGGATGATAACACCGCAAATCAAATGAAGAGGGGGGAATAAAGATCTTGCACTTATGTAGTACCCAATTACAGGGATAGTTTTAGAGGCTATGCCTCATTCTCTCAGCAACCAAGGACTTAGTTTTTTTTAGGGCATTCCTACATTTGTTACAAGCAGTAGTAAATAGGGACCTGTTATGATGAGAGCTGTCATGCTGGTATAGCTGGAAATAGTGGTTCCTCTGCGCTATAGCGGCCGAGCATATTGGTGTGAACCATAGAAAGGATTGCAGTTTTGCCTGGTATTTCTGAGAAGGGATGAAAGCGTCCATGTCAGCTTTGACCCAAGAAGAAACCTCAGTGGTGCAATATTCAATTGGGAGGTTGAAGGTGTCAATCCAATGAGGGTCATGAGGAAAATCCCAATCAGCATGCTGGTTGCAGAAAGAGGTCTTATGTATAGGGGGTTCCTGTTTAATGGATGCTTGGAAGGAGATCCAAGTTACTATGTGGGCAGTATTGTGAAGCTTGGCAAGAGTGGGGAGAGGAGGTAAGATATAGATCGAAGGGAGAAACAGGTTGCTCAGTTTAGCAAGGGAAATGAGTGGGGAAGTCCTCGATTTGATTTTCCAGGTTTTCAGATAAGATATTTAGCCATCGTGACATTATTTGTCATGAGAATCACTGAAAAAGTCCTTCGAGTTATTCAGTTAAAAGAGAACAGGTGAAAATCGTTTTGTGTCAGCTCCACTGTTTTTCCAACTGAGCAATGGTGGGAGGAAAAAGATCATTCAGGCCATCAGTAATGGTACCAACATTCATACTCTGGTTTCCATCTTCAAAGTCCATTCAAGAACCATCAAGGGAAAGAAAGGGGAATAAGTTTAAAAAGTGGGAACAGTAGAGAGGAAACCTGAATCAGGAGGTCACAACAGGAAGAGGGATCATCATTTCAACTTAGAGCTAAAGAGATCAATTAGAAAAGATCCAACACAATTCATAAGATGTTTGGCATGTGAGAGAGGAGTTTCAGCTGTGATAGTCCAAAGAGCAGTGAAAAAAAGGACTTGAAAAGGAAATCATACGTGAAAAGTGTGAGACACCTTGTTACTCCAAGACAGAAAGTTATAAGATTAGAGAGATCGAAGATCATCTTGAATAATATGGAAAATGATCCTGGTATAATATATATATATATTTAAACTTTATTTCAATACTTCATGAGCTTCCAATACTTAGCTATGATTAATTAATGATGGACATGTCATTTTCGTTTATGATCAATTTCATCATGATACTTCTGTTAAGCTTAGAGAGTAATTACACATTCTTATTGCTCAAGGTAGAGTTCAGTAGTGTTATAAAAACCTCGGAGAATTCAAGTAAAATATCTTTAATCATTTCTAAGATACAACGGTTCAAAGCTTGATCTAACTATTGGACAATTTAGCTGTTACACAATTTGATCAATTTTGTTGTTACGCCCAGTATATATATATATATATATATATATATATATATATATATATATATATATATATAATTATTTATTTAAATATTATAACATAAATATGTTATAAAATCACTACAAAAATAGCCATTTTGTTTCAACACTTCTGGTGTCTTATCAAGTGATGATGTTGAATGTAGAACCTTATATATATATATATATATATATATATATATATACATATATATATATATATATATATATATATATATATATATATATATATATGTCTGTGTAATCACGCCATCACATGATTAAAAATCTTCGCTATGCACGTGATAACATCATCGTGTCTTTTAAAATTAAAAGGATTTTGTAACGTTTATTTAGTTTGTAAAAAATGTAGCAACATGATTCCACTACAAGACAATTTGCAAATGTTTTTAAAAAATTTTGACTAAAAATTTTGACCCTGAAGATGAACAATGATGTTCACAAAAGTACTTGGTTATCGTACGGACAATATTTATTTCGATATAATTTTCAAATAAAAAGTCTCATTAGAAAATATTAGAAAATTCAAAAGAAAATATGCAGGACTATATTGTCATTAACATTCAACACAACATGTTTAACATATATATATATATATATATATATATATATATATATATATATATATATATATATATATACACACACACATACACACACATACATGCGCACACCACACACACCTTGGATTTTTTCAAATATTTCCATTCTTGGAAATGTTAAATGTAAAAAAATTAAAAGAAAATGGTTAAATACAAAGGCCTTATATAATACAAAAATTAATCCCAAACTAAAATAATGTAAATTAAGTCAAATACAAGGATTTTATTTTGTAACAAGCATTTATACATAAGAGCATAAATGTTTATTGGTTTTCAAAATGTTTAAGTTCAGGAACAATGCTCATAAATATATATATATATATATATACATATATATATATATATATATATATGTATTATGAAATGGATAAAGTCCGACAATTATTTTAAGACATTTTTATGTTTAACATTCTTTTTATAGATACAAATATTTAAGTAAATGCTCTGTTTACAATAAACAGTATTAAACAACATTTACTGGCCTGAATGTCCGAAAAATCTTCATAGGAAATATTCGTCCTCTGACAGGATTCAAACCTGTATCCTATACGGAACCGTCATATAGCCTGACGTGCCTTTTAACCGATTCGGCCACAGAGGATCGTTCGGTTGGCAAGGTCGATGTAATGCTTATAAACTTCAATCTTCCATGAATCTTTCACGTACATTCATATCTGCTCATGGCGTATCAAATGTAAATTTGTTTACATTTGATACGTCATGAGCAGTTATGAATGTATGTGAAAGATTCATGGAAGATTGAAGTTTATAAGCAGTAAATTGTGGCCGAATTGGTTAAAAGGCATGTCAGGCTATATGAAAATTTCTCAGAAATTCTAAAAAGAATGTTAAACATAAAAATGTCTTAAAATATATATATATATATATATATTGTGTGTATTTAGGCAGCATTTTTTCATTAATACATGTTTCATTAAATAATATAGATAAGTGTTGTCTATATATTTTATGTAAGTTTTTTTCATATAGTCGGATAATCTTAATAACATTATTATTAAATAATGAAAGAAAATCACAATATTGATACATACTTTTTTTTTTTTTTAATCCAATCTGAGCTTTTGGCTTACATAAGCCATTATCAAAGATGACAATTACACAATATATTTATGCAATACACGAAAAAGAAATTGATGATAGTATTATTTGTTTACACATGGATGATTTCCAAGCAACGATAAACACGTGCATATAAAACGCTGAAACCAACCAACTAAAATCAAAGCTTAATAAACTCATTAATGCTAATAATGCCGAACAGAACTCATTAAAACTCCCTAAAATTGTTGGTGATTACAGGCCTGGTTACATATACGGCAATATAAAAACACATAAACCTAACTATCCTCTCCGTCCTATCATATCACAAATTCCAACTCCTGTATATCAACTAACAAAATACATCAACCAACTCATTACTCCTTATCTTTCTAGTAAATATAGTGTTAAGTCAACATTAGAAGTAATCCAAATCCTAAAAAGCGAAAAACCCGACAATAAAATCATAGCTTCACTTGATGTTGAAAACTTATTTACCAATGTCCCTGTTAGTGAAACTATTGACATAATTATAAGAAATATATACAGTAACTCATCTTTACCCCCACTTAAAATTAATCCTAATATATTACGGAAACTACTATTAGCTTGTACTACTGAAGTCCCTTTCTTAGATCATAATAATAATATATATATACAATGTGATGGTGTCTCTATGGGTTCAGTACTGGGTCCGACATTTAGCAATTTCTATATGTCGAACCTGGAAAATAAGATATTTACAGACTTTAAAAAAACATCCATCTATGTAAGATACGTTGATGATATTCTTATGTTAGTTGAAAATACAGATGAAATACTTCAACTACAAAAAAGTTTCCAAAATAATTCTGTCCTCAAATGCACGTATGAACTCAATACTAATAATAAAATTCCTTTCCTTGACATATTGATAAACACAAATAATAACAAATTTACTATTTCGCCATATAAAAAACCTACAAGCATAAATGCATGTACACTTAACTACAAGAGCGAATGTCCATATTACTACAAAATAGCAATTATAAAAAATCTAATACACCGTGCAGAAACAAATTCATCCACAAAACAGATTTTTTACAGTGAACTAAAGAATATAAAACAAACACTTGTTAATAATAGTTTTCCAAACTATATAATTGATGAACAAATAAGATGCTTTCTTAGAAATCTCAATACTAAGCAAATAGTACATAATACTGCTTCTACTAATCTCAAACATATTAATCTCCTATATCGTAATCAAATGCATACTAATTATAAACAAGATGAAAATATACTAAAAAAATTAATAAATACTAACATATCTACAACAGATCCTAGCAAAAAAATTAAGTTAATTATATACTACACTAAATCTAGTATATCCAACTCAATTATTCGCAATGATTCTTCTCCCCCGGTTAGCGATTTGAAAAAAACCAACATAGTTTACAAATTCAGGTGCCCTTTGGGAGATTGTATCTCCAACGAACTAAATAATATCTATGTTGGTCACACCACAAACTCGCTTTCACGACGCTTGACACTACATTTAAATGATAACTCTAACATTTTTAGGCATTTAAAACAACATGCCTGGCCGCATACACAATTCCGGAAAATCCTTGTCGAAAACACAACTATACTTAAACATGAAAACAATAAACAAAAACTAAAAATTCTTGAAGCTATATACATAAAACAGTTGAAACCTAACCTGAACAAAATAAACTATGAAATCACCAAAAATATCCTTAAATGCCTATAATTAGTAACAGAAGTCATTGGTTCATACCAACGGCTTTCCATACTCAATACTCATCGCATTCACTCTCGCGTGGTCATGTGTGACGTCATGAGCTGTTGTGCGATTTTCGCTTTCAGCGTTTTATATGCACGTGTTTATCGTTGCTTGGAAATCATCCATGTAAACAAAAACAGACTATCATCAATTTCTTGTTCGTGTATTGCTTAATATATTGTGTAATTGTCATCTTTGATAATGGCTTATGTAAGCCGAAAGCTCAGATTGGATTAAAAAAAAAGTATGTATCAATATTGTGATTTTCTTTCATTATTTAATAATAATGTTATTAAGATTATCAGACTATATGAAAAAAACTTACATAAAATATATAGACAACACTTATCTATATTATTTAATGAAACATGTATTAATATATATATATATATATATATATATATATATATATATATATATATATATATATATATATATATATGTATGTATGTATGTATGTATGTATATATAAATTAAATAATTAAGAAAGAGACAACATTAAGGTTCCATGACTATAATTTATTTACCCAGAAAAAATATTTTTTTCTGGTTCATCAGGTCAAATCTCTAGTTACAAAGGAATTTGGTTCTTTCTTTATATATATATATATATATATATATATATATATGTTTTGTTAAAGATGACTGACAAGGTACTTCAATTAAGCTTTTTATTTAATTTTTCTTGTATTTCCAGAAATGAAAACACTTGTATGAACACAACAAAAATCAGAGAAAAAACTTAATCAGTGTACTTTGTCAGTCATCTTTAATAAAACATGTATAAAAGAGGGATTGCTGCCCAAATAAAATATATATATACATATATATATATATATATATATATATATATGTATGTATGTACAAATGTATCAGGTCATCCCATAAGTTTTATCCGAATTTTGAATAAAGAAATCAAGTGACCAAATGTTACATTTAATTACAGATTTAATCAACAATGTATTTTTCCCTGATTATCTATGACTTCCTTCCATCTATTAACAAGCTTACTAATTCCATTACTGTAAAATTCTTTTGGCTTTGATTCGAAGAACTCACAAATGTCAGTTTTAACCTCTTCCTGTGTTACAAAAGCTGTTTCTTCCAAATGATTCTGTAAGCTGCAAAACAAATGGTAGTCTGAAGGAGCAAGGTCAGGAGAATAAGGTGGATGAGGAATTTTTCACCCAACCACGTTCTTTGATCTTTTGTGACGTGATTCTTGCTGTGTGTGGTCGCGCATTGTCCTGATGAAACATCACCCGTTTTCGATTCACTAGAGCAGGTCTTTTTTTCCTCAAAGCTTGGTTCAAACGCTCTAATTGCTGACAGTATATTTGAGCATTAATTGTTGCATTAGGTGGTAAGAATTCAAAGTGGATTATTCCTTGGCAATCCCACCAGATTGAAAGAAGAACCTTTTGCCCATGATGTTCCCTTCTCAGCTGTGGCTGGGGTCCTTCTCCTTTACCAAGCCACTGTCTATGACACTTAACATTTCAATAAAAGATCCATTTTTCATCACTAGTGACAAGTCTATCCAAAAAAGGTGAAACAAGTTGGCGAGAATGGAGAGAAGAGCAGATGTCAACTTAGGATTTGAGGTTGTTTTCAGACAATTCATGAGGCACCCATGTTCCAAGTTTAGGAACTTTTCCAAGTTGTTGAAGATGATGATGAACAGTTGTATGGTTTGAACTGAGAACCACTGCCAATTCCTCAACTGATAAAGCAGGATTTTCTTCAAAGCCTGCTTCAAGAAGCTTTTCATCAAACTCAACTGGACGTCCGGTTCGATCTTCATCTTCAAGGGTGAAATCTCCACCTCTGAATTTTGCAAACCATCTTCTGCAAGTTCTTTCATTCACACATTCCTCTCCATAAACTGAGTGAATGTTTCTAGCCACGTCGGCTGCTGAGTTTCCTTTCTTGAACTCATAAAGCATTATGTGCCTCAAATGATTCTTGGGTACTTCCATGTTAGCAGGGTTTTAATCAAACAAAATTTAATTTTATTGTTCTCTGAAATAAAATTTGATCAGTTTAAATGCATCTAAACATAAAAATAATGTTCATCTCCATTAGACATTATAAAATACTCTTTAAATTTCATTCATTTTAACAAAAAGTTAAAATTCGGACAGAACTTATGGGATGACCTAATAGATAGGTACATGTGTATTTACATGCATATTTTTTTCTGATCTAACCATGCATCATTTCTTTCCAGCTTCACTGACTTCCCATTCCCCCCACCAAAAAAATGAAAATAAACAAATCAAAAGAACATGCTTGTTCAACAGGAAGGGTGTTTCTCAAACCCTATCACCCTTCAGCCAACAGCAGGGACATTTTAAATGAACCAAATGAGTCTACATTGATGTTGTACAGAAAAATCTGCTTTCCACAATACAGCTTCCTGACCAGATGTGTTTTGTCTTTTTAAAGACAGCGTCTTCACAAATTCTGCCCTTTTTATTTCTTAAGCAAGCTTCCATTAGAGTTGAATAGAATGCGTTAATCAAAAATCTAAATTTTAAAACTTATGTGTATCTATTATTCTATCATTTTGATCTCCCTGCTGAGATGAGATTAATCTTGTATATTAAGAGAGAAAATGGCATCAGTATATAATTAAATACATGATAGTTATTCTATCTGTGTATGTTCATATCTATCTATCTATCTATCTATCTATCTATCTATCTATCTATCTATCTATTTATCTATCTATCTATCTGTTCATATCTACCTATGTATCTATCTATCTATCTATCTATCTATCTATATGTTCATATCTATCTATCTATGTATCTATCTATCTTATCTATCTGTTCATATCTATGTTTCTGAGTCTGTTCATATCTGTCTACACCCTTGTGCAAATTAAGTGAAACAAAACAAATAATTACATTATTATTTAACTTTTTTTTCTCATATTTTTCCAATGAAACATGATCCAGTGCACATGTTAGTACTATGTATGTCCACCCCACAAAGTCGTTCCTTGCAGATTGACCACAGATTCTCAATTTAAATCAGGAAATTTTCTCGGGCAGTCCATAGTACTTTGATTTGCTTACTGGTAAGGCTTGCCAGTGTGTTCATGTAGCGTTACAATTTTCCTATGTTTCTTGGAGTAACGTTCATCACAGACAGTGGCTGTAGGACAAGTAATCGACAGTTGAGACAATAGTGTCTGGGCATGATGAAAATCTGATGCAATCATGGATGATGCAATATTTTTTCAAGGCCAAACAAATTTCATCAGACACCCTGAAAATAGATTCACATTACTGCACATCACTGCAAATGACCTAATGTGAGGAAAAATAGAAATCGATTTCACCCTGTCACTCCAGTGGGTCTAAAACTGACCATATGGTGAAAGAAAGGAAACTAAAGTGGTTGTTTCAGTTAATTTGCACAAGGGTGTATGTATGTATGTATGTATCTATCTATCTATCTATCTATCTATCTATCTATCTATCTATATCTGTGTCTGTTCATATGTATCTCTCTGTTCATATCTATCTATCTATCTATCTACCTATCTCAATCTCTTCATTATCTATCTATCTATCTGTCTGTGTTTGTTCATATCTATTTATCTATCTGTGTTCATATCTATCTATCTATTTATCTCAATC
>OZ038479.1:120061767-120064267 GCA_964036315.1 Acanthosepion esculentum | reverse complement strand
TTGACTTCCTTGCCTTTAAAGGAGTGCCCTTTGCTGTGCTGATGTTGCTACATGCCTTACTTCTTGCCTATCTCATACTGCAAACTTTTTCTAAGCTCTATACTAAATATTAAATCTGTTACGAAAAAAGAACTAAACAAAATGAACACAAAATGATTAGCTTTAAAAAAGGACTCGTAACTGGAAAAACTGAATGAAAAAAGAATGTTAACAACAAATACTTTTTCACGCCTAACCCAGTTCTGCAGAATCAGAATCAACGTTGCATTTAAGCAAGCGAATGAGCCAATTGGAGTAAAGTGCCATGCAGATTTAAATTTTATCCACTTGTGACGAATGCAGCTATCGATTTTTTTGCATGCTTGCATGCTAGTTAACAGTCGTGGCAGCCAGCTATAGGCTCTCATTCTGGCCAGTAGAAAATGGTCAAAAACTACATGAAAACTGCCGTAGAAGCAAGAAAAAATTGATTATTTCCACTATCGATGCAAGTTGGGAAATGCAAATTCAGTCTTGGCCTTGCCACTAATTTGGAGCATGTGCATGTAAATGTTTTTGGAAATCCGTCGAAAATTGCGGCCGTGCATTCGTTACACACACACAC
Organism: Acanthosepion esculentum; assembly: GCA_964036315.1. Lineage (NCBI taxonomy): Eukaryota > Metazoa > Mollusca > Cephalopoda > Sepiida > Sepiidae > Acanthosepion > Acanthosepion esculentum. Next base: position 120,063,663 of record OZ038479.1, on the reverse strand, counting down.
ACACACACACACACACACACACACACACACACACACACACACACACACGCACACATCCTGCCTTTTATATATATATTATTAAAATGAAATATAGTCCATGTGTGCTTCTAATAACATGGATTTAATAGGCTGATTAATGAAATTCAAGGAATAAAAGGAGAACAAAATGATAACAATATTGGCAATAATGATATTTATTATATATTAGTAGGCCTTTTGACTAAACTAAAGCCCAAAGAGTTCTACAGAAGGATGCTGAGGATACCATGGACTGAACATGTGAGCAATGATGATATCCTAGAGAAAATGGAAACAAAATGACATTTATACTAAATATTAGAAAGTGCCTGTTAAAATTTCTATGGCACATAACGAGGAAAGAGGGCTTGGAGTATTTGATACTCACATGACTGTTTGAAGGCAAGAGGGACACAGGAAAACAACACATTAACTATTTAGTGAGCTTGAGTAAATCAATGGCAGGACAATGTTTAGGAGAAATAACAAAAAGATAAAATTTACTAAGTGCTACAAAGAACAGGAAATCATGGAGAGCCATGATTGCCAACATCCTGAAGAGACATGTCATATAGAAAAAGAAGAATATAAAGATCTTTTATATGTTCATAGTCTGTATTACTTCAAAAGTGTTTGAAATAGTCCTAAATTTATTTTTTATTTCTACTGCCATAAGGTTGCCTTTCTGTCTTTTCTATAAATGTTTTCATGGTAATTGTTCAGATGAGCTCTTTGCTATGGTACCATGGCGTTCTATACTCCAGGCCAAGTCATGGCGCAACTGAGAGCCAGAAGTGGAGGCCTATTGAAAAATGTAGGATTTTCAGAAATTTTAGAAGAAAATGAAGCTAACCACTTTATGAAATACTTAGAATAACATTTTTATTCACACCTGAGGATAATAGGATGCGTTGAAAGATAAATAAATGAAAATATGTATTTTTGCTATGAACACTGATAATTATTAAACAATACAAAGGGGTAATTATGAATTAAACTTTAATTTAAAAATGTTATGGCTTTAAACTTAAGTAAATCTTTTTGTGCGAGTAAATTTAAGCACCAAAGTTTACTTTTTACAATTTAAATATAAATAATGTATGGACTCAAACTAAAATAATCAAATATACTTACTTCAAATAAATAAGTTAAATGATATTCCAACCAAAGGTAAAATTAAAAGATTCCTTTGAATTTCTCGAGCCAACAACATAAGAGTACACAGTACGCAGCAGTTCACTCAAACTGAAACTAAAACGATCTAATTGTCAGCCGGCCTCCAGTCTATCGAGGTTACGGCGTTACGCAGAGGCCTGTTAATATAGAACGCCATGTATGGTACCTAAACTTTTTGAATTTAAGCACAGCTCAAGAGTGGTGTTGATCTCTTCAATTTACAGTTAATCTGGCTAGATGTAACCATAAGTTCTATGCTAATACTTTCTTTTTTTTGCACTTCTCACCCTTCCAACTCCATGTTTCCAGCCAACTTTAATCTGCCAAGATTTAAATGCAATGTCAATTGCTATCTACTGTCATCCTGATTACTCTTGTCTATTCCCGCTCATTTTAAATATTTCTACTCCTAATTCTTCCACACCCTATAAACCCTTGTATCTTATTGGCTTTACTGCCTTGCTTGTGGATCTCCCTTCCAGTTCCATGCTTTCAAGCCAACTTTAATCTGCCAAAATTTAAATGCAATGTCAATCGCTCTCTACTGTCATCCTGATTACTCTTTTCTATTCCTGCTCATTATAAATATTTCTGTTCCTAATTCTTCCACACCCTGTAACCTCTTGTGTCTTAGTGGCTTTACTGCCTTGCTTGGGGTGATTGATACTGATTAAAAAATAATTTAACAGTGTGTATTTCAAA
>OZ038479.1:119761767-120059267 GCA_964036315.1 Acanthosepion esculentum | reverse complement strand
GAAAGTCACTGCCTTAACTGGGTATTGAACTCACACTCTTTGGTCCTGTCACTGGATCTAACAAATGCCTTTATCCACTGTGCCTTGAGGACATTTGTGTATGAATTTCTGGGTATTATAAACCTAATGTCTTCACCAACCATTTTTACCATTGCTTATATTGCTATTTTTTGCAGTTATCATCACATGTTTTTACCAGAGCTCATATTGCAACTTTGTTGTTATTATCACTTTTTCTCTGGCACTCCTTATTACTGGTTCCCATATTGTATTAACTTCTATGCTTGGTCGGCTCAGGAGATTTTTGTGGCCTAGCATATGTGCTGATTCCTTAAGTTTACAAATTTTCCAATGGTGTTCCTTGTCTATGATCTCAACCTGATCCCACAGAGAGTGGTGATCTTCCTTCTTTCTCCATATGTACATAATACCTCATCTCAGAAATATAGACAAATATTGAAGGATCGGTACGCACCCGATATACAAAAATATGGAGAAAATTGAAAAATCCTACCAGAAACTGGCACGAATATCGAACCATCTGACATTCCTACACCAATGCAGAGACCTACAACTCATCCCTTCCGGCTTGGCACCAAGACTTCCTGTCAATTCAAGGAGAGCCCATCTAGTCACAGAGAAAGCGGGACACGCCCTTGTCCGAGAGAGAATCCAGTACAATCGTTGGATAAAACAGAGTACAGGCTCATATCTCCCAGAGGCTTGAGGATTTCTTCAACAGAATTACTAATGAAGAAGACCAGAGAAGGATCCAAAATGACCTGGATAAATCCTTCAGACATGAATTTGATGTAGTCAAGGCCTGCCAAGTACAAAAATTAAATAAATTGAAATAGATAGATAGATAGAAGGTGACGCACAAGGTCCATCACCCACCAGTGAAAGCAGTAGTCAACATCAGCTAATATCAGCTGAGTGCCTCTGAGGAGTCAGTATTGAATAAGGGTCTCAACTTCGCCACAACCATCAGGTGAGTACCATACTTGGACATCATTACCAGAGTCGAGGAGGTGGCCTTGAACATCCCTCAGGCTCAGGCGGATGAACTGAGATGGAAGGTGAGACAGATCTTGGAGAGGGCCAAGCTGCCCAGGTCTAACATAACAAAACTGGAGAGGCTGGTGATTGGATCTCTACAGAGGAACGAAAACACCATCATACTACTGGCTGACAAAGGCAAAAAGACTGTAGTGATGGACAAATCAGATTATACAAGAAAGCTGGAAGACCTTATCAGCAATGGTAGCTACAGTAAAGAAAAAAAAAGATCCTACTATGAAAACGGAACGCAAACTGTCACAGATTCTAATCAAGAACAAGGATCACTTCGCACCTAAGACGTATAGGCAGTTATCACAGCATTACACCAAGCTACCTCACATATATGGTCTCCCTAAGATTCACAAAGACGGTATTCCACTCATACTGATTGTTAGTTGCTAAGGCTCTGTGTACCACCCTCTGAGTCGCTTCCTTGTGGATATAATTGACCCATTGATCAGAAAGTCTCCTTCATATGTCTGAAACTCCGCCCACTTTGTGGAAATAATCAAAGATGCTCCCATCCTATCCAACCAGATGGTGAGCTTGGACGTGGTGAGTTTGTTCACCAAGGTACCCACGGAGGAGGCACTCTCAGTAGTCAGAGACAGATTGGCCTAGAAGAATGGACCAGTATTCCAATAGATAACCTGATGGAGATGTTAACTTTCTGTACACAAACAACATACTTCGGAATGGGATCACACATATATCGACAGGATGAGGGCTTAGCAATGGACTCGCCATTATCACCAGCAATGGCAAATATATACATGGAATACTTTGAGGAAATGGCATTAGAATCTATATCTCTAAAGCCAACTCTATGGTTAAGGTACATAAATGACACCTTTATACTCTTGCCACACCAGGAAGATGTTCAGGTCCTACTGGACCATGTGAACTCAATAAGACCTTCGATACAGTTCACAATGGAGAAAGAAAGTAACAACACACTCCCTTTCTTGGATGTTCTAATATCTCGAACAGAGCATGGGTTCAAGACATCTGTATACCGTAAGCTGACATTCACCAGACAGTACCTTAATTTCAACTCCCACCACCCATACAGCGTAAAGAAAGGGATCGTCCGCTGCTTACAACACCGAGCAAAAGTCATAAGTGGCGACCCAGAGACATTAGATAAAGAATTGGTCAGTATAAGTAGTACCCTACAACCTAACAACTACCCTGGGTACATGTCCGCAGCCCCCAAAAACTAGAATAGGCAGGTACAAGAGGTGGAGGAGGACAACAACACTCAGAAAACAGTCTGCCTGCCTTATGTGAAGGGGTTATCAGAAAAAATACAAAGGATCTGCGGTCCATATAACATCAGGACAACCTTCAAAAGCTTGACGACACTTCGCAGATATCTATCCCAAGTAAGACCCCCCCATAGAGAACATGACTAAAGACTGTGTGTATGCTATCTTGTGCAGCTGCGGAAAGAAATATAAAGGAGAGACAGGCGGCCCTGTTATGGTGAGGCTTCAAGAACACCAGAAAGCTGTAACATGAAGGAAAAGTGGAAAAATCAGGCGTGGCTGACCACATATGGAGAGAGAAGGGAGATCACTGCCCTCTGTGGGGGTCAGGTTGAGATCATAGACAAGGAACACCATTGGAAAATTTGTAAACTTAAGGAATCAGCACATATGCTAGGCTACAAAAATCTCCTGAGCCGACCAAGCATAGAAATGAATACAATATGGGAACCAGTAATAAGGAGTGCCAGAGAAAAGCGATAATAACAACAAAGTTGCAATATGAGCTATGGTAAAACATGTAATGATAACAGCAAAAAATTGCAATATGAGCACTGGTAAAAATGGTTGGTGAAGACATTAGGTTTATAATACCCAGAAATTCATACACAGATGTCTTCAAGGACACATGGCACAGTGGATAAAGTCATTCGTTAGATCCAGTGACAGGACCCAAAGCATGTAAGTTCAATACCCGGTTAAGGAAATTAACAGGAGATAACTGATAACTGACATCCATTAAACATGGCACATGGAACTAGAACAGTCTACCCCAGTGAGCGAAATAAAGGGTGCAGTTCGACATTCCAACCTGAAGTAGGCTGGAGCATACATTGGCCGAAACGTTGTGATAAACATGGCGACAAAGATGAGGACTCTAGTCCGAATAATGTAATAATGTATAGTTTGATGTAATTTGATATCTTTGTCTGGATGAGTGATTTTTTCACTTAATGGATGAGGACAATAATTATTTGGACAATAATGTAAATAATGTAAATAATGTACATAAGAGAAGTGACAGCAGAGGAGCCAACAACTCTATCAACGCTCTATCCTTACCTCTTGATATCGAGCACTTTAAGGCAAAAACATGCTTGCCTAAAATGCCTTTCCTCCAGTAAACTATAGAAAAAGAATGAACAATTTTGGCACCTAAAATTCTTACAATTTAATACTATATATATTAATATATATATTAAAGGAGATACAGACTGTTACAAAAGAGAAACATTTGCTAATATTTGGTTACTCTAGCGCCAGAGTGGGTGCTGATCATGAGTCATGGCTTAGCTGTCTGGGGTGGCATGAAGTCAGTAAATTGAATGACAATGGTCAATGACTGCTCTAGCTCTATTTGCTTCATCAGATATGCGTTACTAATATTACTATGTGCTTCATGAGATATGTTACCAACCTTACTATATGCTTAATGAGATATGCATTACTAATATTACTATGTGCTTCATGAGATATGTGTTACCAACCTTACTATATGCTTCATGAGATATGCGTTACTAATATTACTATGTGCTTCATGAGATATGTGTTACCAACCTTACTATATGCTTCATGAGATATGCGTTACTAATATTACTATGTGCTTCATGAGATATGTGTTACCAACCTTACTATATGCTTCATGAGATATGCGTTACTAATATTACTATGTTCTTCATGAGATATGTTACCAACCTTACTATATGCTTAATGAGATATGCATTACTAATATTACTATGTGCTTCGTGAGATATGTGTTACCAACCTTACTATATGCTTCATGAGATATGCGTTACTAATATTACTATGTGCTTCATGAGATATGTGTTACCAACCTTACTATATGCTTCATGAGATATGCGTTACTAATATTACTATGTGCTTCATGAGATATGTGTTACCAACCTTACTATATGCTTCATGAGATATGCGTTACTAATATTACTATGTGCTTCATGAGATATGTGTTACCAACCTTACTATATGCTTCATGAGATATGCGTTACTAATATTACTATGTGCTTCATGAGATATGTGTTACCAACCTTACTATATGCTTCATGAGATATGCGTTACTAATATTACTATGTGCTTCATGAGATATGTGTTACCAACCTTACTATATGCTTCATGAGATATGCGTTACTAATATTACTATGTGCTTCATGAGATATGTGTTACCAACCTTACTATATGCTTCATGAGATATGCGTTACTAATATTACTATGTGCTTCATGAGATATGTGTTACCAACCTTACTATATGCTTCATGAGATATGCGTTACTAATATTACTATGCACTTCATGAGATATGTGTTACCAACATTCATGAGATATGCATTGCCAACACATATTTCCAGGCTAAAGCCCAGCACAAAGTCTCCTGGCAACACCCCTGCTCTAAACAAATAAATTTGATCCTCACAAAATGCAGACGCCTGAGAAATGGGTTCATGATAGAATGTTATCCAAGCACCGACAGTGACATGGAACACTCCTTGGTTTGCTGCAAACTCAGACTCTAACCAAAGAGGATGCATTATGCCAAACCTCCACACAAATAGTGTATCAATGTAACCACGATCCAGAACTCAACCAACTTGGTGACATACATCATTCTCTGAAGGTCGCCTTCCTCACAAACTTACCTAGAGGAACTGTCCAGCAGAGATGGGAAACTCTCAGGGACACCATCCACAGCACTGTACTGAACACTTTCGGGAGGAATAGGAGGAAGACACTGAACTGCTTTGAAGCAAGTGTGACCATCAAAAAGAAACATGTTACATTATTGGAGCACAAACAACAACCTATTCAGGCAATGTTGAAAGCTTTGATGTAGGCCAGAAACAATGCACAGAAGACAGCCAGATGCTGTGCAAATGTCTACTGACTTAAGCTGTGTGAGAGCATACATTTATCATTTGACGCTGGTGACATTCGTGGGATGTATGAAGGAATCAAGAAAGTCATCAGCCCAACCAAATACAAGAGAGCACCACTGAAATCCTGGGCTGGTGAGATTATCAAGGAGACAGACAAAAAGATAGAGAGGTAGGTGAACACCTACTTGGAACTATTCTCAAGGGAAAGTTGTATCTTGGATTATGTACTAGACATAGTAGCTCATCTATTGGTCATGGAGGGATTGGACGCATTGCTGGGGAGTTGAGAAGAGCCATTGACAAGTTACCCATGGGAAGGAACCAGGACTTGACGGCATTCCACCAGAGGCCATTAAGTATGCAAAGAGTCTTCTACATAACTACATGGTGAGTTTACTTGGTCAATGCTGGAAGGAGTGAACAGTGGTGCAGGATACGAGAGACTGCAACATAGTCACCTATAAGAATAAGGGGACCAAAGCGATTGTAACAGTTATAAAGGGATCACCCTGCTGAACATTGTTGGGAAGGTCTCTACCTGTGTGATACTCAGTAGACTACAGGAACTCACTGAAAGGGTATATCCTGAATCTCAGTGTGGTTTTGGGTTGGAGAAATGCTGAGAACAGAGACAACCAATGTTCATTGCCTTCATCGACCTCAGAAAAGCACGGGATTGGTTGTCCTCTGAGATTCCTCAAGATTGTGCAGTCATTTCATGCAGATATGAATGATGTTATACAGGGTGTGTAGCGACTCTTATTCAGAGGCTTTCAATATCTGCAGTGGTGTGAAGAAGAATTGTGTTCTTGCACCTGCCTTATTTGGCATCTTCTTCACAGTGATGCTGAAATGTGCATTTCGGGCTTCAACTGAAACTGATGGCATCTAGATGGAAGGCTGTTCAGTTTGTCTTGGCTGAAAGCAAAATCCAAGGTCTATGAGATGCTCATAAGAGACGTACTGTTCACAGATGATGCAGCACTAACAGAACACTTTGAAGAGCAACTCCAGCGACTAATGGATAATTTTACAAACGTCTGCCATGAGATCAGTCTGACCATCAGTCTGAAGAAAACCAACATAATGGGCCAAAGTGTTGAACAGCCTCCACCATTAAAATATCAACAACTATGACCAGGAGGATGTTCATGAATTCACATACCTCGGCTCCACCATTTCAGACACCCTCTCCCTAGACCAATGTTTCTCAACCATTTTTACTTCAGGGCACACTTGTACAGTAACTAAAACTCCGGGGCACACATTAAAATTTAATAAGGAAAGATTAGTCATGAAATTCGAAAATAGGAAAATAATAAGGAAGTTCACTATTTACAATATTCGTACTATTCTCCTCATCTTTGTCGCCATATTTATCACAACATTTTGGCCATTGTACGCTTTAGGTGAAAATAAATATACTGTTTAATATATAAATGGAGCGGCTACTCAAATATGACTATTTATTAATAATAATGTCTGAAGTTATATATATATATATCTGCCCTGAGAGATGTAGGTTCGATTCCTACAAAGAGCGCAAATTTTTCTTTAATAAGTTTTCTTGACCATTCAGGCGGTTAGGTGAAAATAAATGAATATACTGTTCAATATATAAACAGTGTGCATACTCAGATATTAGTATCCATTAATAATGATGTTTAAAGTCATAAAAATCTGTCGGATTAATAATAATCCATTCTAAAAAATTCTTTTAGTTTATGTTTCGATACAAAACTGTGCAGATATGATAAACTTCAAGAGATCGTTGACAAAAGAAATGTTGCTTGAAAGCATGAAATCTTACTTTGCTGGACTGTCTATCTCTTCATGGCCAAAGTAGTGTAGAAGGCCCTGGCTAAATGGTAGCTCTCTCCGCCCTGAGAGATGCAGGTTCGATTCCTTTCAAAGAGTGCTTTAATAACATTTCTCAAAATTTCAGGCTGGTAGGTGAAAATAAATAAATATGCTGTTTAATATATAAATGGAGTGCCAAGTCAAATATGAGTATCCACTAATAAAAAAACATTTAAAGTGATATATATATATATATATATATATATATATATATATATATATATATATATATATATATATATATATGTGTGTGTGTGTGTGTGTGAGTTTTAAATACGTTAAAAGGATTAAATAATTAACAAGTAGGAAAAATTTTATAAACTTGACTAGTTTTGTTATTCATTTTACCTTCATCAAATTTTTTTCAGAATAGACCTGTGCAGAGATATTTCAATATTTTGAATTCTGTATTGTTTGTTTTAATTGGTGAGATAGATGTCAAAAATGTCCATCTTGTGATGTTAGTATATGTATATATCCGTATCAAACTCCTATTCAGCATACTGTGACTACTACGAATTTTAAGGTTGCATGTTGGTGTGCTGCATGTTATTGTTGGTGTGCTGCATGTGTGTTCACATATAAACATTTAAAGAAGAAGCAACAAAAACATGAATTTCTACTACAGATCACTTATTCTTTTTTTATAGTTACCGTAGGGAAAACAACATTCCCATCATTCCTTGAGTATGTCTGTTTTTTCTGGTTCAGATGTAACTTAGGGTAAGTAAGGATAAGAATGGTTATAATGGTCAAGCTCAAGTCAACCTTGAACGAAGTCAGAATGACCAAAGTAATGGTTGACTTACTTTATTGGTAGTTATAATGGTCAAGCTGAAGTCAGCCTTGCACTGAGTTGGAATGACCAAAGTCAAGAAGGTTGAACTTACTTCATCAGTGGAAGGTTCTGTCAAATCATGTCTGAACACCATACATTGGAAAGAGAGAGACAGAAAGTATAGTCATCAGATTGGGTAAAAAGAGATGTTCTCCAGCATGGATGTCATTATTTTCATGTTACATTTTTGCACAAGAGAAAAAAAAGAGGAAGTGGAAAGAAGTATTTGTCTTTTATAAAAATTAAACAGCACCACCTAATGGGTGTTTGATGAAGCCAAGTGGGGTAATAAAATTGTGCAGATGACCAAAACCCTTTCTGGTTCCTGTATTGTTAGCATCATGGGAAAATGTATTTCTTTTTTCTTTTTTTTTATTCTTTATTATTATTTTATTTATTGATTTTATTTCATTTTCCCACAATACATTATGACTTTTGCCTGTGTTTTAAGTGTGAATTCAATTTGTTATTATTATTAATTTTGGATTAAATTTTATTATTATTATTTAAATTGTTTTATTTATGTAAATGTTTTTATGTATTTAGAATTATTTGGTGTATACTGAAAACATTTATATTGTCATGTTTAATGATTGCTAGGTGAATATGATGAATTTTGGAAGTGAATGTGCAAAATTAAGTTACTTCATCTGCAAATGTTTTGATTTTACATTCATTAAGTATAAGCTTCATAAATATTGGTGATATGAAAAATCTATCTAGTGTGTATTTATAGTGTGTACATTATTTATTAATATCTCTTCTTGGTAGATATGTTCACCTATTATCTGGTTTAGAGTCCTCTCATTTCATTCATCTGGTCATTTGAACAGGTGTAGAAGATTTATCCTTTTTAAGATTGGGTTTCCAGTTCTTTCTAAAGTCTGTACTCCTAACACTTGTCCTTTCTTATGCTAATCTTACACAAATCCACACAGTAACACTCTAGCTTGATTGGCTCTTGGGCCTTGTATTGGGTGAATATTAGTTAAAAAAAATTGGTTGTGTTAATTTTTTTGTTAAGGTGGCATTATGGCCTGATCTTAATAAGGAACAAAGATGCCCATTTAAACTTTGACAGAGAACACTTGGATAAACCAGAGGCCATATGAATGTCCATTTTCTGACCAGATGAGTCAAAGATAGAACTGCTTTTTGGCAAACAAAACTGCCATGTTTGTACGAAAGCCAACACTATTTACCAAGAAAATATGAATTCTCAGTACTATCAAGAAATTTTAGATTAGGAATATTAAGATCTGGATTGCTTTTCAGCCTATGAACATGGGTGACACCATATTCTCCAAGTAAATATGAATTCTTAGTGCTATCAAGAAATTTTATATCGGTAATGTTACGATCCGGGGCTGCCTTTCAGCCTGCAAACCTGAATGACTTCATATTCTCTGAGGAAATATGAATTCTCAGAACTATCAAGAAATTCTAGATAAAGGATATTAAAATCCAGGGCTGCCTTTCAGCCTGCAAACCTGAATGACTTCATATTCTCTGAGGAAATATGAATTCTCAGAACTATCAAGAAATTCAAGATAAAGGATATTAAAATCCAGGGCTGCCTTTCAGCCTGCAAACCTGAATGACTTCATATTCTCTGAGGAAATATGAATTCTCAGAACTATCAAGAAATTCTAGATAAAGGATATTAAAATCCAGGGCTGCCTTTCAGCCTGCAAACCTGAATGACTTCATATTCTCTGAGGAAATATGAATTCTCAGAACTATCAAGAAATTCTAGATAAAGGATATTAAAATCCAGGGCTGCTTTTCAGCCCGCAAACCAGCACAACACCATATTCTCCAAGGAAATATAAATTCTCAGTACTATTAGAAAATTATGGATCAGAATATCCTACCATTAAATCTATTTTTTTTCAGGCTAGATGGAGTCTTTCTGCCACACTTCATCTCTTTAAGAATCAGACTAGACCAAAAATAGGGTATCTGGAGCTACTCAGTCCTCACCAGAGTCGGGTATATATAAACTTTCAAGTGACACAAAATATATTCATATATATGATATACATATATATCATTTACATCTATGAATATTTTATCATTTGTATGACCTATTTAATATGAAAATAATTGTTTATAAAAACCTGTTGTATATTAATCCAAATACCAGTTAAGATTTCATTCTGAATTGCATTTCTGCGACATAAAGTTTATGCTTTTCTAAACCGTGTCCCAATTCTTAGAATTGCCTTATTCAGGATATTGGTATTAACTCGTCTGGTGCTGGTGCCAAAGCAATTATTTGAAAACTTATGATACATTACCATCCACAACCTCCAGGAAATTAAAATTTGGTAATTGCACAGATATAATATGTGTTTATCTGATGTGATATGAGTGAGTGAGTAATTGTGTATATATGTGTGTAAGTGTGTGCATATTTGTATATGCCCATATCTATCTATCTATCTATCTATCTATCTATCTATCTCAACTTTTTCCTATCTCAATTATTTCATATCTATCTATCTATCTTAGTCTTTTCATATCAATCTCAGTCTGTTCATATCTATCTATCTATCTATCTTATTCCATTCATATCTATCAATCTTAGTCTTTTCATATCAATCTGTCTGTTCATATCTATCTATCTATCTTATTCCATTCATATCTATCTATCTCAGCTTTTTCCTATCTCAATCATTTCATATCTATCTATTTATCTATCTATCTATCTATCTATCTATCTATCTCAGCCTTTTCCTATCTCAATCATTTCATATCTATCTATCTATCTATCTATCTATCTATCTATCTATCTATCTATCTATCTCAGCTTTTTCCTATCTCAATCATTTCATATCTATCTATCTATCTATCTATCTCAGCCTTTTCCTATCTCAATCATTTCATATCTATCTATCTATCTATCTCAGCTTTTTTCTATCTCAATCATTTCATATCTATCCATCTATCTATCTCAGCCTTTTCCTATCTCAATCATTTCATATCTATCTATCTATCTCAGCTTTTTCCTATCTCAATCATTTCATATCTATCTATCTATCTATCTATCTATCTCAGCCTTTTCCTATCTCAATCATTTCATATCTATCTATCTATCTATCTATCTCAGCTTTTTCCTATCTCAATCATTTCATATCTATCCATCTATCTATCTCAGCCTTTTCCTATCTCAATCATTTCATATCTATCTATCTATCTATCTATCTATCGATCTATCTATCTATCTCAGCTTTTTCCTATCTCAATCATTTCATATCTATCTATCTATCTATCTATCTATCTATCTATCTCAGCCTTTTCCTATCTCAATCATTTCATATCTATCTATCTATCTATCTCAGCTTTTTCCTATCTCAATCATTTCATATCTATCTATCTATCTATCTATCTCAGCCTTTTCCTATCTCAATCATTTCATATCTATCTATCTCAGCTTTTTCCTATCTCAATCATTTCATATCTATCTATCTATCTATCTATCTATCTATCTATCTATCTATCTATCTATCTATCTATCTATCTCAGCCTTTTCCTATCTCAATCATTTCATATCTATCTATCTATCTATCTATCTAGGCCTTTTATATTGTATATGAAATTGGAGAGTCAAGTTTGAATTCCAATAAAAATTTGCTATATTCACTAACATGCAAATACCTTTGGGAAAGATATGAATCCATCTTTCGCCTTCAGCTATGGGTTAAATTGTGTCCTTCCCCAAATTGTTAATGTCATATTCCCTTGCAAGAATAGAATTATTCCTGCAATCCAAAATATGTTTCAGCTTTAAACCACCTACAACAAGCATGCCATAAAAAACAAATCAATCCACCAATCATATATATATATATATATATATATATATATACGATACAAAACATGGATGGCAAATATATTTTTTGTATAGTTTTTGTTGCTTGCTATGGAATAAAATAGATATGTATTGCACATATACTATAATCTTTTGAGCATGGTACACTTAATTCCACAAGAAATGAATCATTTTCACACTCTTCTTGTAATTCTTTGATTGGTTGTATACAGATATAGACAAAGACAGTGACACAGTGGAACGGATACACACAGACGGAGGTACAGACATATATCAAGCAGCTACATTCATGCATCTATCTCTCTATCTCAGCCTTTTCATATCTATGTCAGTCTTGTTTCTTTCTATCTCAGTCTGTTCATATCTATCTATCTATCTATCTATGTCACATCATTTTCCTATCTATTTTAATCTATTCATATCTATCTATCTATCTATCTATCTATGTCACAGCATTTTCCTATCTATTTTAATCTATTCATATCTATCTATCTATCTATGTCACAGCATTTTCCTATCTATTTTAATCTATTCATATCTATCTATCTATATATATATCTATGTCACAGCATTTTCCTATCTATTTTAATCTATTCATATCTATCTATCTATCTATCTATCTATCTATCTATCTATCTATCTATCTATCTATCTATCTATCTATCTATCTATCTCACAGCCTTTTCCTATCTATTTCAGTCTGTTCATGACTATCTATCTATCTATCTATCTATCTATCTATCTATCTATCTCACAGCCATTTTCTATTTATTTCAGTCTGTTCATTCCTGTATATCCATCTAGATAGCTAGTTATCTGTAGCGATACAAAAGTGATTATCTCCCTTTCATGGAGATAAGCCACATGGGTCTTGGATATGCCAAGAACGTCCAGTCATTCAGTTTGTTTATGGCAGCCAAACTGAGCGCTTGTTTTTTTTAGCTGATGCCAAGGGGCGTGGATGAGATGAAATCTGCATTCCCCAGCAGCTTTCAAGCACATGGGGCCATTTCCCTTTGGAATTATATCTTTCTCATATACAGAAAGAAACTCTGGCTTGCAGTCCTGAATTTGGGAAAACTCAAAACTCATTTTCCATTCATAGAATGTGTCCTCACCTGGAAAATAATAGATGAATGTGGTCCACTTGAATCTGAAATCCTAAACATGGCTTCTCCAGAAACACAGAAGAATCTCTATATTATATGAAAAACCCTATCTTTTTGTTCTCTTTCACTCTGCTTGACTCTATAGATATATGCTATATTATTCTCTGGTTGGGACCATTTGTTCATTTGCATGTATAGTTTTGCATATGTTTTAGTGGTATAAAAATCTCTCTGAGAACAATTTTTCATTCCTTTTCCTTTCAGCCATTCTGTTCCATCTGTGAAATATGGTTATTATAATATAGTAATGCCTGTAAGTTGGAACCAGAAAACTCCAAAGACAACTTGAATTCTAATCCCATCTTATAAAAATATCATTAAAGCCTCTGGCCAAACTTTGGAACAAATCTACAATTGCAGCCTCTAAACACCAAGACTTCAAGCTATATAACTGTTTATAACCTTAAAATGATTGAATATTAATTATATAGATCAGATATTATACAGTGAAACTTTCAGACCAAAATTTACCCAATAACTACATGTAAAACCTGTTGTGTTGTCTTTGCATCATTGCAAGTAGTAAAATATATATTATACATGAAACCAGAGAGCTGAGTCAGAATTCCTGTCAAATTTGTTATATTCACTGAGAAGCAAATTCCCCTTGGCAAAAGTATGAACCCATCTTGTCTCCCAGCTATGGGGTAAATAGTAAGATTTGAAGTAGAAAAATATCATTTTTATCTCTTGCCAAAATGTTAATGTCACATGCAAAAATGAATTATTCTTACAATCTAAAATGTTTTGGCTTTAAATAACCAACAACAATGAATATGCCATAGAAAATAAATGAATCAACCAATCATATATATATATATATATATATATATATATATATATATATATATATATATATATATATATATATTTGCAGTTGTATTTACAGATATGGAAATATGTGCACCTCTCTTTCTCTTTATATATATATATATATATATATATATATATATATATATATATATATATATATATATATAATACAAAAAGTAGATAAGAAATTTTTTTGTATAATTTCTTTTTTACTATGGAATAAAAATAGATATGTATTACACTTATACTATAATCTTTTGAGCAAGGTGCACTTAATTCCAAAAGAAATTAATCATTTTCACATGCTTCTTGTAATTCCTTGATCAGGCATATACAGAAATAGACACAGACACTCAGCTATTTACATACAGAGTCCACCATATATATATATATATATATATATATATATATATATATATATATATAATGTGACAACTCTAGCTCGTTAATGTTTGTCAGGCTCACCACAATCTTTAACAAAATAAACTATTGTTATAACTCAGATGCTAAAATGATTCCTTTACTCTAACTAAAATATATAATTTTAAAAAAATCTCTGTCCACGAAATTAAAAGAGACATATTCTCGTATTTTAATATTAATTGTAATAACAATAAACATTTGTTGAAATTTTTTTCCAGATATGTAAGAAAAAACAATGTGTATATCTATCTCACATGTGTGTTTGTATATATGTCTATGTGTTAGTGTATTTATGTATCTCTCTGCGAATTTTTAGTTTAATTTATTATACGTTTATGATCAATACTGCTGACTGATATCATGTTTCCTCAACACTACCCCAATCACACTCCTCATCTAAACCCTCCATTCAACAAGCTAAAGCTGCCACTTACTTTGATTTTTGCTGACTTTAACTTGGGTTAATTTCATTTGCCCAACTTTTCAGTTGATTCATTCCACTAAAAAATCTTATACTGTAAATTATTCTTATTTAAAATGGACATTTGAAAACAATAAGTTGAAATAAAAATGTGTTCTTTGAAAAACAGGGCATACAAGTCATTTGAGATTTTTAAAACATTATTTATAAAATTAAAGCAAGAGGTACATTGCCTATTACGTATGTCTCCAGTTTGAAAAGGCTCACATCTACGCAGACCTAGCCACATTAATTTTATTTTGTTCTTTTTTACTTGCTTTCTTTGTTTGTTTTTGTCTTTCTTTCTTCTTTATTATGAACAATATCAACAAAATGTATTTCAGTCAATATTTTGAGGCATGGAGTTAAAACAATTAATTTTGGCTCCACCTGAAGTCAAGAATGAAAATGATGCACTATGTAAGATTTATGTTGCTTTGAAATGAATAATAATTGAATGTTGATTCACTTGAACTAAGCCAACAATCCTGATCCCTGATATATATATATATATATATATATATATATATATATATATATATATATATATATATATATATGGGCAACACCCTTTCTTTTAAACATGTTCCATTGAATATGTCAGACAAGGAAAATTTGATTAATTTTTTATTTAGTTTTTCCAACATTCTTACATTTTTCTGTTAGGTAAGGGAATGCAAAAATTGTCTGTATTTTTTATTGTCCAAAAGGCTTTCAGCCATTTTCAGTGGAGTTTTAAACTGTCAAACATGAAAGGAAATTAATAACTTCTAAAAACAAAACCACCTTGAAAATGGTTAAAGTGGCCAAAAATACTTTGGATAATGGACATTATGGACAATTTTTGTACTCCCCTACTCCAAGCAAATATAAAAATGTATGAATGTTGGAGAAACTAAATAAAAAATTCATCAAATTTTCCTTGTTTGTCATATTCAACATAACATAAATATATATATATATATATATATATATATATATATATATATATATATGTCTGCATGTATCGTGCATTATAAATCCTATTTCATTATGTCATTCATATATATATATATATATATATATATATATATATATATATTACTTCAGATGTTATTGTAGTGGATACTCCTATTTGAAAAAGACGGCTCATTCTGTTTTTACTTTAAACTGTGTGTATTATGTCTATCAGACCGCATATTCAACATTTCCTAATAAAGAAAATATGCTCTGCAACAGAAATTTAACATGCCTCCTCCTTTATAAGTGAAACAGCCATTTGATCTGGTGTGCTTTACTATTCAGCTATGAAGAGCATCACAGTTCATCAGGGTTCTGTTTTCCCTTTTAAGGACAACATTTTCTCACAAAGATATTTTTTCTCTCAAGAGACCATGTCTGCTCAGTTTTGTATCTGAAACATAAAGCAATTTCTCAAGAATGAATGGATTTATTTTCAATCTGCTGCACACTGTTACTTCTCTTGTTTATAGCAGGACTTGGAAGGAAAATCAAAGCTAAAGGTTGACCTTGAAGCTACCCAACAGCCTCCAAGTGCAGACTTGGGCCTCACATGATGTTGAGAGGTCCACCAACATAAACAAGAAAGTGAATCTAGCTGAACTATACACATGCAAGACAACAAGAGTGGCATAGTTCCTTTCAGCACTGCAAGAAGATCAAATATTCAAAGAAAGACCCAAAACCTCATACCCTTGAATCAGCTGTTGTTTATTGGAGTTTAGAACTGAATAAACATTTTTTTTTTTTTTATGCATGCAAAATTTATTCGAACTGTTATCCTCATCTTTATTGTCATATTCATGTTTTGGCCATTGTACACTCCAGCCTTCTTCAGGCGATCGGAATTTCGAATTGAACCCTTCATTTCATCCACCGAGGCAGGTTGTTCTAGTTCCACGTGCCATGCCTCTTCCAGATGTTTCAGTTATTTCTCTTTAACTCAACTCTTCAATTGTTTTTGGTTCACCACTGCTGTAGCCCGGTACTGAACTGACAACTCTTTGGGTCTACTCACTTTATTTAACCAACGCTTTTACTGAGAGAGTTGAGTTAAAGGGAAATAACTGAGACATCAGGAAGAGGCATGGCACTGGAACAATGCAAAATTTAGTCTTGTATTTTTATCAGACATTTTACTGTTTACATTAAGATTGGGGCCTGGAAGACAAATTAATTTTGTATTATTTGCGTTTTTACTATTTTATTAAAATAAATATAATACTCTGTAACTGGAGTACAATTTTTTTGTACTAGATGTCATTTCAAAAAGTCAAAGCTAAGGGTTGATGTAGAAGGTGACCTCATAGCCACCAAGTACTGACATGGGCCTCAAAGTGGACAATGCAATATAACAATGCAGTAGTGAAGGTATTTAACCTACAAAGTAAAAAAGGAACAATGCCACATATTTGTTTATGTGGAGCTCATCTGATATAACTTCACCAGGTAAATAGATTTTTCTGCTATTGAGGAAAGGAAAATTTGATGAATATTGAGGATTACTAGGCTGCCAACGTTGCAATGATTTACTAAGTGGGCCTTAGATGTGGCACAAAGCTGAAAGTATGGGGACACCCAGAGAGGATGTAAATAGATTATTATAGTGATTTTCTCAGTGTACCTCAGATATGGTATAAGGCCGAAAGTTTTGGGGCATCCAGCGAGATGGCAAATAGATTTTTATGGTATTTACCAGTGTGCCCATTCTCATTCTTTTCATATCTATCTATCTATCTATCTAGCTATCTCATTCTGTTTATATCTATCTATCTATATACCTATTTATCTATGTCATTCTGTTAAATCTATCTCTCTATCTTATTTTATTCATACCTATCTATTTATCTATTTCATTCTGTTCATATCTATCTCATTCTGTTCATATCTATCTATCTATTTATCTATCTATATCATTCTGTTAGAATCTATCTCTCTATCTCATTCTGTTCATAAATAACTATATATCTATTAATCTATCTCTTTTTGTTCATACCTATCTATTTATCTATTTCATTCTGTTCATATCTATCTATCTGTCTATCTATCTATCTATCTATCTATCTCATTCTGTTCATATCTATCTATCTATATAACTATATATCTATTAATCTATCTCTTTTTGTTCATACCTATCTATTTATCTATTTCATTCTGTTCATATCTATCTATCTGTCTATCTATCTATCTATCTATCTATCTATCTATCTATCTCATTCTGTTCATATCTATCTATCTATATATCTATTTATCTATCTATATCATTCTGTTAAAATCTATTTCTCCAGTTCATTTTGTTCATATCTATCTATCTATCTATCTATCTATCTATCTATCTATCTATCTATCTATCTATCTCATTCTGTTCATATCTATCTATCTATATATCTATTTATCTATCTATATCATTCTGTTAAAATCTATTTCTCCAGTTCATTTTGTTCATATCTATCTATCTCATTCTGTTTGTATTTATCTATTTAGACAGGCTGCTGAGCATAGAGTGAAAGTTAGCAAGTAAACATAAAAAAGCTTGCTATTATGACTCTGTTTCTCGCTGAGTGCTCCACTACTGTGGCCTTTCACCAGATTAAGCTAAACTTGGTCAAAACTCAAGAGGTTTGTATCTCTCAATCTGTATTGGTCAGTTTATATATAACTTTCTATCTAACCATCCTCCCCCCGCCTCTTTAAAATTAATGATCTGAGTCAATATGTTCTTAGCTGCTTCAGTCCGTTTGTGTCCATAGATGTACCAGTCTGCTTATAAGAGTGCATTTATTTATCTATATAGCAAAATTGTGCAAAAAAAAAAAAAATAGAATTAAAAAAAAATAACCTGAAGATAAATTATGTCTGGCAGCCGCCATTATTAATGTGTTGCTGTGGAAGCAAGGAAGCAAGTTTGAAAGCCGTCAGTTTAGGATATGGGAGGTCGTTGGTTGATGGAGACAAGAGACAGGATGGGGTCTTCCTTGTTGTGCCAAGTAATATCTGCCAGAGCGCGAATGACAGACTGTAACATGGGTCGCATAAGGTCACCTTCAACTGTCATAGTAATTAAGTGGCTCATAGCAAGTTCCCCATGCCAAGACAGAGCGGGGGAAATAATGAGGTGGAATTTAATTTAATTTTTTTTTATAACTATGACAGCACAATTATATAGGTAGTTATTAAATTTAATATAGAGTCTTGCACTATAAAATACTTAATAGTAAAGGGATGTCTAAAGAGTCGAGAGCCTGGAATGCTATAATATATTTTTTTTTAATCATTTCAGCTCAAGGGAAGCAATAAAGCCACTAAGATGCAAAAGGTTATTTAAAGTGAAAAAAAAAAACTGAAAAAAAAAATGGCTGACCAGAGTGGACAATAAGAGGATGGGATTCAAGGTGACAGATGATGATTGACATTACATTAAAATTTTAAAAGATCATACTTGAGAGGAAACCAAGAAGGCAGAAGACAGTTTCACAGGTGAGAAATGCAAAAGAAGAAACTATTACAATAATAATGAGAGCCTGTAATAATAGTCACAAAACCGCAGAGCTGAGATTTCTATGAAGAATGGTTAAATGTTGTAAGAAGCTGGACATAAATTTACTATATATATATATATATATATATATCCATACAACTGAACATATATATATATATATATATATATATATATATATATATATATATATATATATATATATATATATATATTCATACAACTGAACATGTAAAATGTTAAATTGAATTAAAGTATCAAGCTCTGTTTCATCTTCAAACGAAATTTTTGGCCCAAATATAAAAACAAGCTCAATTTAATTTTAATAATTATTTTGAAGTTTTTGGCTCTTGTTTTTGAAACATGAGAACTCTTATGTAGTGAAGGAATCATATTTTTTTAAAATAATCATATATATATATATATATATATATATATATATTGTACACCAAAAAAATCCAAAATTAACTCATTTGGGTCTAAATCTATTTCAGCCAATGCTAAATACTTATTCGACCCTAGTGGATGGACTGTTTTCATACTGGAGATTTAGAAATTAGATTAAGTTGCAGTTGAAAAATTGATACTGAACCTACCCAAATCAATGCCTCAGCCAGATAAAATGCTAAGTTAGTGGTAAAGGGGAGGATGGAATGTATCTGTCTAAAAGAAAGAGGCTCAACAGATTCAACCCAGATATTAACCTTATGAACCTAAGTTGGAGTTATATGAAGAATAAGGTGTTGAATTGAAACTAACTAATAGTAAATACACTGCACTCTCTTTGTGTTTTAATATTTGACATTATTAGGATACATCTGGATTATATACTAATGGATCCATTACCTGTACCATATATATATATATATATATATATATGTATATATATATATATATATATATATATATATATATATATATATGTGTGTGTGTGTGTGTGTGTGTGTGTGTGTGTGGCAATCTTAAATTTTGAAAATATTTAAAAAAAAAAAATTATTTTACTAATGTGTTTTGGCTTTTAATTTTTTAATAATGTGTTGTGGGTTTATAATTTAGCCAATTTAATTTAGATTCATTTTCTTTGCGTTTCTATCATCTTTATTATTAAATATCCTGCATTGTGATAATAGAAGAGCTGCCAAGAATAGTGAAATGGTCATATTTACTATATATATATATATATATATATATATATATATGTGTGTGTGTGTGTGTGTGTGTGTGTGTGTATAAATTGGGATCAAATATAGATCAAATATGGATTGCAGTCTAACAGAATGTTAAGATAAGGAAGAATCGAGGAGATGGTCACATTATCGCTCCTTGAATTGAGAATGCCACAAACTACATTGACATCTGACACACCCAACTGATGATGTGTTTATCAAATTTCTGATGAAATTTGTTCTGTTTCAGAGATTGCAAAGTAATACCTTTGATGGTGTTACTCATACCAAAGCAGCATATTTGAAATCCAAATAGTGTAAAGGGAGATAACTTATCATTTGCATTGGCACAATGTAAGTATCGAGTTCTCACAGTCACTGTGTGTTTATCTAAAAATAAATAAGCGTCCCAGCTGTGCGCCAACAGCGTAGTGGTAGAATCGCCGACTGACGCCAATTCAGTCAGGGTCTCGATCATAGCTAGAGACAACCGGATGTTTAGCCACATTGATGAGCTGCGAAACAGTCTGTCTGTGGATGACAATATATGCTCCTGAAAAATTTATTTCTGTTGAACACTCTGGGGAGGAAGTGTGGGTTTGTAAACAGTGACTGTTACGGCTAATAATGCAAGACTCTTCGGTAAATCGAATCGAGTTCTCTCAGTCACAGTGAATTTATCTAAAAAGAAATATGCTTAAATTCATGTTCATCCCTGCTGTGTGCCAATGGCTTAGTGGTAGAATCCCTGACTCATGCCAATTCAGTTGGGTTTCAATCCTAGCTAGAAGCAACCGAATGTCTGTGATACAGCGAAACAGTCTGTCTGTGGATGACAATATACATATATATATATATATATAACAAAAACAAAAACAAAATAAAAAAACCCAGTAAACTCACATATTCGAATTTTGCTTTGTCTTTTCCACATTTTCATCATATATATATATATATGTATGTATGTATATATAAAAGTTGAGATCAAATATAGATCAAATATAGATTGCAGTATGATAGAATGATAAGATTAGGAAGTATAGGAAACGGTTATCAATCTAAAATGTTTTACTTTTATTAAAGCTTCATCAAAAAATGAAACATGGAGGAGAAAAGCAAATTCTGGTGTTTTTGCTTTTGTGTTGTTTATTTAACATTGGTTAAACAGGCCTCATGTGCATCTATCCTGTCAAGCAGTGTTTGTGTGTATAATTTATGTGTGTATGCGTAATTCTAGTTTGGTTATATGGGATTCACATGATAATGGATATTCATTTGTGTGCATTTAGTAGGCATTTTTATCTATGTTTGGTGGTTGTTGTCTGCATGGTAATTTTGGGTCATTTTGTGTGAGAGTGAAAGAATTTAAGTTACACCTGTTGTGGTTGTAGTTGTTGGTAGATATATCATTGATTCTTTAAGTAAGGATGTTATAATGTTTGTGATATAATAAAGTGTATTTGACATGTGCTTATAAGATATTCATTTGGGTCATTTTGTGTGAGAGTGAAAGAATTTAAGTTACACCTGTTGTGGTTGTAGTTGTTGGTAGATATATCATTGATTCTTTAAGTAAGGATGTTATAATGTTTGTGATATAATAAAGTGTGTTTGACATGTGCTTATAAGATATTTATCATAACTCCCTCTCAGTATTTCATGCATAATGAATTATGTTCATTTCTAATTAGGATAGCATTTATAAAATCAAAGTTATGACCTGTTTCTGTTTCAGAGTATTACAAGGAAGTTTAAAGAAATGGTCTCATTGTAGGTCACTCTTATGTCCAGACTTTTATTTTCTTGAATGTTTTGCCAATGTAAGAGTTGGTATAACTGGGGTCTACTTTTTTATAAGTGTTATTAATGGTGTTTGTTTTTTTGGCTTTAGTGTTGAGGATGAAATGATGTGGGTAGTGAAGAAGTCTGAATGTTTTCTCCATATACTTCTCTACTTCATTTAGGTATTTCAGGTAACATATCCTAAGGGCCCCAAGGTAAAACCATATGATTAGTCCAGATTTTATTCTTTGATTGTGGTGAAAATAGAAATTAATTAGATCTTTTTCGTTAGTGGATTGATGATAAAATTTTAAATCTAATTTTTTTTTGTTATGTATTAATAAGATGCTGAGGTAATAAATTGTTTATTTTTGAATTCATGTTGGAATTGAATACTAGCTTCAACCTTCATGTGGGAATTGAATGGCAGCTTCAACGTTCATGTGGAAATTGAATTGTAGGTTCAACCTTATTAAGTTTCACAATTATGTCAAATAGATTTATATTATGAGTATATAATAAAAGAGTTTCATCTATATATCCTAAGTAAGTAGAGGTCTTTGGTATGATGTATTTAAATGGCCTAGATTCTATAAATTCTAGTAAAAAGCAGAAAGAACAACACTGATCAAAGATGTTGCATCCCTCCCTTATAAAGTGCTTCCACTCTGTACAATTTAAAGTCAATTCTTTCCAATGCTGCACATCTATGTGCTATGCATTCAGATTATCTATCAGATGATCTCTAAACCTCTTCCTAGGCTGATGCATACTACACCCCACCATCAACCAGGGGTGACCCAAGGCTGTTTGGGGGGCCCTGGGCAGTGTTTTGTGATCCTCACTATCTTATCAAATTTGCTTTTGTTTACCTACATTTATATACGTTACCAATTAATCTAAGCACAAATGACTATTAAAGGATTTCCATAGATTTGGGGATCTTTTTTTGGTCCAAATCTATGAATTTGTTTTACTCATGCTAAGTCCGAAAAAAAAAACACTATAAAAAATTCATTATTTTTTATCCATAATGTTGAATATGTTAAAATTATTCAACTTTTTTTAACAAGAAAAATCTCAAATTGATGTTAAAAATTGCTGCAGATCATTGTTGATTTATTTAAGATGGAACGATTTATTACGGCATGTTGCTAATTTGTATTTAGATACATTGTATTTGTTTTCAATTTTTCTAGTTGAATTGCACAACAGGGACTGACTAGCCACCTCAGCAGATAGAGGTTTGCTTGAAAAACAATTAGCTGGCTCTTATTAAGTGATGCCTGTCTAGAATTGTTACTTTGGCGATAGAGTATTACAACTTTTCAGTCCCAAAGTCTTATGGCTGCCACAGATACACTGCTACAGCTACACAACCTCATTACCTATGATATCACATATATGTCTGGTTAAATTTGTTTTCTACAAGTGAGTAAAGGCAAGAACATCCAGTGTACTGCAGTCACTAATTTTCTGTATGTAATCTTCTTAATTCTTGTTCTTTTAATGTTCTCTCGCTTTAAGAGTATATTTTTCTCATATTCTCTAACACTCAGTAACCCCTTGTGTCTTAGTGACTTTATTGCCTTGCTTAGGGGGAAATGATAAAAAAACATTGATTATTTTGTTTGAATAGTTTTACTCATTTCAACATTTCAGAAATTGTTTACAGTGATTATCGCATTTCTTTTGTATTTCTGAATCATGCTGTCTTAGAGCCATATCATGTTGAAACACCAGTTCTTGTATGATCACCAATGTTAAGCAACGTTGAGCCTGGTCAGTATCTAGATGGTAACTGTTGAGTATGTTCATTATTTTTCATGGCATTTCTCAGGGCAATGTCAGTTATTTTGAATTTCTATATTTGGTGGAACTTTGCCTATATATCATGTTGAAGCACCAGTTCTCATACGATCACCAAAGTTAAGTAACATTGAACCTGGTCAGTACCTCAATGGGTGACAGTCAAGTATCATTGTTAGTACTTTGCAACATTTCTTAGGGCAATGTCAGTTACTTTGAATTTCTATTTTTGGTGGAACTTATATATCATGTTAAAACACTGGTTCTCATATGATCATTAAAGTTAAGCAATGTTGGGCCTGGTCAGTACCTAGATGAGTGACCACTTTGAAATACCAGGTGCTGTAAGCTTGGATGTACTGATGGTGTAATGGATAACTGGTTGGAATTGCAACTCAGAATGCCAAGTTCCAAAACCAGTCAGTTTGTTATATTCACTTACCTGCAAATACCCTTTGGAAAAGTATGAATCCACTTTTTCTCTCCATAGCTATGGGTTAATTAGTAGGACTTTTATCAGTAGAAATCATTATTATCACCAAAAAAGTCTAAAAATATTTTCTGGCTTTAAATAACCTGCAAAAGGTTGATAAGCCATAAATGCTGATTGCAAGAAGATCCAAATAAAATTATTCCTTCATTTAAATTGTGTTCATTTAATACCAGAGAGTTTTGAATAGAGAGGGCGTGGCCTTCAAGTCATTGGGGCTGCGAGTAAGAATTTGCATGCTAAAATGATGTGTGGGTGGTGTAATGGATAGTGGCTTAGAATGAGAAATCAGAGTGCTGAGTTCAAATTTCAGTCAAGTTCATTACACTCACTTATGTGCAAATACTCTTGAATTGATCTCTCCTTCCCCTGCCCCAGCTCCAAATAGTAGGACTTGTATCTAGAAAAATCATTATTTTTTTTTAATCATTTTACCACAGACAAGGCAATAAAGCCACTAAGACACAAGAGAGTTACTGAGTGTGAAAGAATAAGGAAAAAATATTATTATTAAGAAGAGAGAATATTAAAAGAATAAAAATCAAGGAGACAGATTGAGATTGCATTTAAATTATCAGAAGTCAAAGTTGGCTGGAAAGCAAGAAGCCAGTTGAGAGTTCCACAGGTGAGAAGTGCGAGAGAAGAAACTGTGAGCAAAAACTTATGGTAACATTTAACTGTAAAATGATATGACAAAAGATTGTTAAAGCAATATGCATTCATGAAAAAGAATTATTCTTACAATCCAAAACATTTCAGATTTGATAAGCTGTAAAACGCAAATCAATCCATCATCCTGTCAATCAATTCTTTACAGGATGTGGACGTAAATGATTTTCTGTGGGATGAGAAACAAGCCTGTTTCCTTTATAAAACTGGATTTTTCTTTTCATTGGCCTGTGAAAATGTGTAAGTATAAAAACATATATAACATCGACCTAATACATTAATCTTTAGAGGCTGCTGATCTGCTTCTTTTTAGAAGAATTCCTGATCCTGACTGTCACAATTATGAGTCACATAAATCATTAGGGTTGCAAAGGTGCAACATGTTCTGCAGCTGTAACCTCAGAGGATGTGTCCAGGGATGATGTAGGCTATCACTCTTTAGGCTAATTTTGAACTAAGAGTTGTCTTTCTTCAGGACTTGTTGCCCTTCCAATGCTAAATAGACCAATTTGCCCTGCTATTTAACTGTTCCAATGATGGACCTGGGTTTGAATCATTGTTAAAAGTAGAGGTGGGTGGTGGTGGGCGATCTAAAGCAGATGTTTATTATTAAAAATTCCATATTTTTATCGGATACATAATGGTTGATTTTGAACCTGAAGAGTTAATGTCTTTGTAATTATAGAGGAAACATCTGTTCAAGATAAAAAAAATACTTGAAAAATAAAACAATATTATTGTTACACTGGCCTTTCTAACACAAGGGAATTACACCGGTTTTCACTATATATAGTGCCAGTAATACCTACCCGGGGTGTAAGCAGCGACAGTACTACAACTGCCTAGCTGAGTAGTACCTGTTTCCTACCTTTGTATCTGTGATGTTAAATACACTCGTTCCTTAAACCAACCTCGACTTGATTTTCTTCTTTTTACTATTGTGCCACGACACAACATTTATGTTTGAGCTTTAAAAATAATAAGAAATTTAAATTTAAACCAAAAAAGCATTAATAAAATTTCTAATTTCTTATGGCAAAAGTTTGAGGCCATCTGAAAAGATTTTAGCAAAAGTAGTTATTAACCTAAAATCAGAAAAAATAAAATTAAAATAAAAGTAATATAGGGATTTACTCACATAAAAAAAAAATTAATGGGTCACTACGTTGGCAAGAAAAGAAGGGCTCTTACTTGGTGCGAAATTGCAAAGAAAAAATTTGTTTATTTACAATAGTTTTAAATTGAAAAGGAAAGAAGAGTATAAGGGTTTGCACAAAATATTCTTTTGAGTCCCTAATAAAAATTAAGCTGGGTACAGAAAAAGTGTTCTTTTTTAATCATTTCAACCCAAGCAAGGCAATAAAGCCATTAAGATGCAAGGGGTTACTGAGTATTAGAGAATATAATAAAAATATACTATTAAGGAGCGAGGACAATAAAAGAACAAGAATTAAAATTATATTACATTCTAAATAGTTACTATAAATTTGGTACCTTTTTTTTTGGACTGTGATGAATTTCTCAGGTTTTCATGCTGAAATATGCTATTCAGTGGGTAAAATTGGAGATAGTGGGGGGGGGGGGCTATGAAGTACAAAGAAAAAACTTCTTTTTTCCCCAATTTCACCGTTGGGGTGTGTGTCTAGTCCATAAGAGCATCTGATAAGTAGTGAAATACAGTAAATATCAGTTCAGCACATTTCTTCTTTTCTAACATAATTTTCCTTTTTCTTAATACTTTGTGTAGCTTTTTGGAGGCACCTTCATTATTCCAATGCACTTTCAGATTTCTGTGTCACATTTTATTAGATAATCCCTCCCCCAAAGCAAGGCAATAAAGCCACTAAGATACAAGGGGTGTACTGAGAGTGGAATAATATGAAGAAAGAATATATTATTAAAGAGAGAGAACAATAAAAGAAGAGAAATTAATAAGATAGATAATAACAATTGACATTGTATTTAAATTTTTGAAGACAAAAGTTAACTGGGATGCAAGAAGCCAGAAGAGAGTTCAACAAGCAAGAAGTGTGATAGAAGAAACTGCTAGCATAGAACTTACGGTTATATCTACCCATTTCAATTGTAAAATGATGAAACGTTTAAGTGTCCATTTAAAAGTGAGACTTAGGGTTGATAAAGTTAAAAAATGTCCTTTGCTAAAGGGATACAGTGTAGGTTCTCTCTCATGAAGTTTCTGACCTGTCAATGTCAAATATGGCAGTCATGAAGAATATTGTTGGTCTAGAAAGATTGAATAATAAATAAGAACTTAAAAGAATATTTATATTTATGAGAGTAGGCTGAAAAGTTCATAGGCTGACTATGAAGGAGTGATGCTATTTATATTTATGAGAGTGGGCTGAAATGTTCATAGGCTGACTATGAAAGAGTGGTGCTATTTATATATATGAGATGGTGCTGAAAATTCCATAGGCTGACTATGAAGGAGTGATGCTATTTATATTATGAGATGCGACTGAAAAGTTCATAGGCTGACTATGAAGGAGTGATGCTATTTATATTTATGAGAGTGGGCTGAAAAGTTCATAGGCTGACTATGAAGGAGCTATGAAATCTTGCATGCATTAATTTCTATTCTTCTTATTAATAACTGTGTTGTTACTTTAAAGGTAAACTAACATCTGACTGTTCAAAGAAGACTTTAAATGTAACAAGTTGCGACTTCTCTTGAAAAAGATTGACAAAATTTGGCATTGTAGTGTTATCTAGTATCTGCAGAAAAAGTGTTTAGCCCCAAAGGACATTCATGCTGACATGGTTGCTAGATTAGGGGATGATGGTGCTCCAGCTTTATCAACTGTACAAATGTGGGCAGGCGAATTTAGGAGGAGAAGGGAGTGTCTTGAAGATGACCTAAACTGCCACCACTGAGGAAAACATTGATCATGTTCACCACATGGTGAAGGATGACTGGTGATTGACTATAAATCAAATAGTCAATGCTATTAGCATATCCCATGAGGGAGTTGAGAACATTCTGCACAATGAAGTTGACATAACAAAGGTTTCTACTTGGTGGATGCAACATCTTCTGATACATAATCAAAAGTGTACCTGGTTGATCACATCACAGGAAAATCTGACATTGTTTGAGTCAGATCCAGCTGGTTTCCGTGGACATTTCCTGATCCTGAATGAGTATTGGGTTCAACACTTTGAGTCAGAGATGAAGAGAGAATCCATGCAGTGGAAACACCCCTTCTCATCTTCCCCAAAGAAGGCCAAGGTGGTTTCATTTGCAGGGAATATGATGGCCTCAGTTTTTTGGGATGCAAAAGGCATTGTATTTGTTGACTATCTAAAAAAAGGGCCACAGCATCAATGGAGAGTACGATGTTAATATAATGAGACAGTTACAAAAGGCAATAAAAACATAACACCCAGAAAAACTGATGAAAGGGGGTTTGTTTCATCAGGACAATGCTCCAGCACAAGTATTGTGCATGACCGGCTTTGAACGAGTTGATCACTCTCCCTATTCTCCTGATTTGACTATCATCACTTACTTAATGTGAAAAAACACTTGGCTTGGAACCAGTATCACAGTGTCCTATCTGCTGCTAATGGCTTTTTTGACCAACTTTGAACAGTCAGATAGATATGGACAGGCTGAAATAGATAGATAGATAGATAGATAGATAGATATGAATAGACTGGAATAGATAGATATGGAAAGATGTAGATAGATAGATAGATAGAAATAGATATGAACTGGCTCAAATAGATAGATAGATAGATAGATAGATATGAGCAGGCTGAAATAGATAGATATGAATAGACTGGAATAGATAGATAGATAGATAGATAGATATAGAAAGATTGAAATAGATATGAACAGGCTGAAATAGATAGATAGATAGATAGATATGGAAAGATTGAAATAGATATGAACAGGCTGAAATAGATAGATAGATAGATAGATAGATAGATATGGAAAGATTGAAATAGATATATATGAACAGGCTGAGATAGACAGATAGATAGATAGATAGATAGATATGAAAAGGCTGAAATGGATAGGTAGAAATGAACAGACTGAAATAGATAAATAGATAGATAGATATGGAAAGACTGAAATAGATAGATAGATAGATAGATAGATAGATAGATAGATATGAACAGATGGATTTCACAGCTCTAGCATCACTTCTTCATAGTCGACCTATGATGTTTTCAGCCCACCCACATATTACTGAATAATTTACAAAAAAATCATTAAATCTTATAGTTATTTGAATTTTTTAGGGTTTAAAAAATCAGCATTTTCTTCCTTGTTTCTGATGTTATGATTTATTACTCAGCCCAGAGTATAGATTGTCCAGACTGGGTAGGAGGAGAGTGTCTTATTTCAAACTCAGTCAAGTTGTGTGTGTATGTGTTTTTGAGTGTACATCGAATGGCACAAACACATAAGTTACACATATGCATATACATTATATATACATATATGCAAAGTCACATGCAGACAAAGCCTGACAGACACAGAATCCACTCTTCTTTTATAACTCTTAATAATTTGCTTAGCTTTTGGAAGGCATCTTTCACTATCTCAATGTACCTTCGGTTTTCAGTGTTAGACTTTCTATCCTATGCTAAAAAAAATTCCTAGATATTTAAATTTTTCTACCTGTTTGATTTTGGCATCTCCAATTTTAATTCACATGTTGGGCTCTTCTTTCAGCTGACAACCATAGATTCTTTTTGCTTTCTGTTAGTGCCTTGTGTAGGAGTTCCTGTATTTTCCTTTCTATGTCTGCTATCAACATACTGTCATCTGCATATCAGGTGTTAAGATTGTGGTTGCGAATATTGAATCCTGGTAGGACATCTAATTCTCTCAGGATTGCTTCAATGTAAATGGTTGAATAAGTCCAGTGAGGAGGCACATCCTTGTCTTACTCTCCTTTCTATTTTTGTATAGAGGATACCAATCTACCCTGGTGACACTTTTGTTGCAATGGCACTTTTGGGTCAGCTTTATAAGCCTGTGTATTTGGTACTGAAATAAAAGTGGTTTTAATGTCAGGATGCTAATCCTAGTTGAGGGACCTTTTCGATTTTGAATAACTTAAACTATGGCATATGTATTTGAGCAATTGTTATCTTTGTCAAAACAATAAACATTATCCAGTAATGTATTTAGGTCTATAAATGGATGAAGGGGGTGTTCTTTTAATACTGTTGTGTGTAGGGAACACCTCTTGGTTGTTTTTCAGTTATTTTTTGTCTTTTGGGCCTGTTAATAGTTTATATATATATATATATATATATATATATATATATATATATATATATATATATACTAGCTTAAAAGACCTCCTATTGGGTGCCATTTAAGCTAGCTCTTGCAGAGGACTCTTTATTGGGCCTTCATCAAAATAGGTAGGGGGGAAGTAAATGTGATAGGCAACAATAAACTTCAGAAGAACTCAAAATGGTCTCTACTTTTAAGTATTGCATTAATATTTAAGCTTACCTTTTAAAAGTTCAACGATAATTTTTCTGACGTCACTTAATTTAAAGACAATTTTATACATGTAGGTTTTTACTTTCCATACAAACAATTTTTTTTTTTATTTCATGGGTGACTTTCTCTGGATTTTGCAATTAATTTTGATTATTCCCAAATTTATTTCCAAGTTATAAAAATTGTGATCGTACCAAAAAATTTGTCGCAAAAAATTACATTAAAAAATCGCTCTAAACTATCGCAGTAATGAAAACGTGTGAATCCAAAATTTCAGGATTGCATGTCCGGATCCTGCCCAGAATGTTTTTAATTTGCTCATGGAGTCAGCCTGCTTCCAAAATGGTATGATATGCTGGAGTACAGCCTCTAGGAAGTAAAGTTGAAAAGTATGACACACTGACATACTGACACTGGCATTTATTATATATATATATATATATATATATATATGAGAAGGAGTCACTGTGCAATATGTTGTATTTTTATGGGGGGGGGAGGGGAGTAAAAATACATAATGGCTAAATGACTGGTTTACTGAATTCTTTTTCTATCGATATGCAGATATTTGCTCCCAGTATAAGTTCTGGATTATTCCAACATCCATCTCAAATAAATCAATTTTTCCTAACTGTTTAAACAGTTCTTTGGACATACTTTATCAAACACTTTTGTATAATCTATAAAACATAGGTATACATAGTTTTGCAATTGTATAGCTTTCACTTGTTTAATTTCTCATTGTATGTTCAAAAATCCAATATAACTGTAGAAAAATATGTCTTCAACAAGGGATCAGCAAAATGTTCAATCATAATTCTGATAATGATAAGCTAAATGTTTGCTTTTGTTTATACAGTGTAACTCGGATATAAGAGAGTTGTCGGGGCCCGGAGAATAAGTCTCTTATATCCGGGTTTCTCTTATATCCGGGTTTGGTCTATTATATATACATTAACACAGGCTCTAATTTGGGACCAGATAAAATCGCTCTTATATCCGGGTTTCTCTTATATCAGTGTCTCTTATATCCGGGTTACACTGTATTTTGTTTTTAATTATTCTACATACATCTTAATTTGATTTTCAGATGAAAAAATATAATGACTTAAAGAAAGAAGAACACTTGATTTGTTAATAAAACACATAAACACTTGATTTGTTAATGACAAAAGATAAACACTTGATTTGTTGATGAAAACACCAACAATAATGAGATAGGAGTCTAGCAAAAGCATTGTCAAATTCAAGATTTTGGACAGGGTGTGGTCCGCAACTAAAAAGTTTCAATTGAGACTTTATTGGAGCTAAAGATTTCAGCAAAAGAATTGACAAAATAGCATAAAACAGTTGATCAAAGAATTTTACCAGAGAATAAAATAAAAAGATGTTAGAATGAAGACATTTTGTTAATCATAAATACAAAATAATAAATTTTTGATATTTAAAATTAATTTATGACTACTTGGGATTATTTGAATTT
This sequence comes from Acanthosepion esculentum, assembly GCA_964036315.1. NCBI lineage: Eukaryota > Metazoa > Mollusca > Cephalopoda > Sepiida > Sepiidae > Acanthosepion > Acanthosepion esculentum. The sequence goes on along the minus strand of OZ038479.1, from coordinate 120,027,268 downwards.
TATATTTATAAAATTACTTTTGTGAGATTTAAAAAAAATAAAATTGTCTTTTAACCAAGCATGGATTTGTGTCTGTTCCTTTGTAAGATGGAATAGTAATAAAATAATAAGGCTTCATCTAAAACGCAACAATAGTAAAATGGAATAAAACTTGTAATATAAATAATAATAGTGAAAATTCTTCTAAAAAGCAACAACAATCAGATGGTATAAAACTAGTAATAAAATAATAATAATAATGATAATGCTTCATTTAAAAAGCAACAATAATAATATGGACTAAAACTAGTAATAAAATAATAATAGCAAAAATGCTTCATCTAAAATGCAACAATAATAAGATGGAATAAAACTAGTAATAAAAATAATAATAGTGAAAAATCTTCTAAAAAGCAACAATAATAAGATGGTGTAAAAGTAGTAATAAAATGATAATAGTGAAAATGCTTCATCTAAGAACAACAATAATAAGATGGAGTAAAACTAGTAATAAAATAATAAAAGTGAAAATGTTTCATCTACAAAACCAACAATAATGAGATAGAGTAAAACTCGGAATAAAATAATAGTAATTAAATTTTTCAAACCCAAATTTTCAAGAATAAAATTTTAAATTCTAGTATGTAGTATAATTTTAAAAAATCATTCTAGATCTGGCAGTAAAAGTGATCACTTCAAAAGTCTCGAATATCATTTTTAAAGAACATTTCCATGTTTTAATATTTTAAAATCATTTTCTGCTAACAATCTTTTATGTTAAAAAAAAAAAAATCTTCCAATCTCATCTTACCTGTTTGCTGCAACTTTCCTTCCAGTAGTTAGCTAAAAACTCCAGGCATTCTAGGAAGAAGATGGCCTTTCATCTGCATAAAGAAAAGAAAAATGACAGAGAGAGGGAAAGAGAAGAAAAATAATTGAGAGATTTTAAAGAAAAAGACAAGAAAAAAACCTTTAGGTACATTTCTTTTTTCTTTTTTATCGATGCTTATAAAATCTTATTCAATCCAATAGTTTGCTACTAAGTGCTGTCAAATTAGGGACAGTGTTCCAATCCAGTACTAACCTAACTGATTCCTTGCAGATGATAAAAAGTAAAATGGTTGGTGTAGGAGCAGTAATTTCTATATCCTTTTGTCTTCAATTTTAGGAGTTTTCTATTATTTTTTTTTTTGCGCTGAGTTGAGGGCGAGGGATATTTCAGCGTAGGTGAGGTGCGTTCAGGAAAAGAAACATCACTTGAGATAAATATTTGTTGAACCGAGATTTGAACAAAGAAAAATTGTTTTAAAACAAAATTGAATAATTTTTTTCTTTTTATAGTTCACCAATAGAAATTCTTGAAGACGTGAGTGTGTTTGTGATAGAATTTCTTTGTTTTTAGACAATTAACAGATGCATATATGGAAAGATATTTGTACATGCATAAATGTGTGCTAACACATTATGTGTTTGACAGAATAGACCAACATACATAAATGCATCTCTATCTATGTATCTAACTATCTATCTATCTATCTATTTCAGCATGTTCCTATATATCTTTCTACTTCAGTCTGTTCATATATATCAATCTCTCTCTCTCTCTCTCTCTCTCTCTCTCTCTATATATATATATATATATATATATATATATAATATCAAGTATGTGGTGCAGTTCAATTTACATTACATGAATCATTCATACCTGATGATGTCTGTATGCACAGATGAAAGCTGTAAAAAAATAAAAAAGACCTTATGCAACTGGAATTTATAAACAGGGATCATAACATTCATCTACAGGTTCGGGGTTAATGTCATTTATTAAATTTGTTTGCAAAGATGTATTCTTGCCACTTATATCATTAACTTCAATATCTGTTTTTTGTATGAATGATTCATGTAATATATATATATATATATGTTATGTATATATATTTCAGCCTATTCATATCTATGTATTTATCTATCTCAATCTGTCCATATGAATTTAATTCTGTTCATCTCTATCTATCTATCTATCTATCTATCTATCTCTCCCTTCTTCCCCCCCCCTCTCTCTCTCTCTATATATATATATATATATATATATATATATATATATATATATTTCAGCCTATTCATATCTATGTATCTATCTCAATCTGTTTATATGAATTTAATTCTGTTCTTATCTATCTCATTTTGTTTATATCTATCTATCTATCTATCTATCTATCTATCTATCTATCTATCTATCTATCTGTCATAGGGGTTTATGAAACATTCTCACCCAGACCCAGTTTCTGAAATCAGTATTTCAATGATGACATATCAGAATACTGTTTTTTGGAATTAGCCAGGCCGAGGATTTTTCAGCACCACTTTAGAACAAGAAATAAACATATATATATACCAGGTTGATTCAACAGTTTTTATTCATTTTCACTGCTGATTATTGGCAACTTATATCTCCATATTATATCATTAATTTTAGATGACTGTTGTCCAATTGTTGCTGAATTGTTTATTCTTTACTTTCATAAATATAAACATTGTTTATTCATTAATTGTTTATTCTTTATTTTACAGCTTTGATAATGAGTGGGAAACAAAATTGTAAGTAGAGCCATTTAATGCTACCTGTGGAAAGAGGGACTGATTGCAAGGACAGTGGCAAAATAAATTAATGATGTGGAAGACCCAGGAACTGTCAATGAACATGTGGCACAAAACTGGTTCAGATGTTCCAAGGTAGATGACACCAGGCCTCAAACACAAATCAAGGTCAGCAAGACCTTCTGTTGTGGAAGATGTGGCCTTGCTTCAAATTGTTCATCAAAAGCCAAGCACAACCAATTGTACGTTGTTTGCAGAAGTTGGTCCTTCAGTAAGCACCATCAATTGAGACATCCATAAGCTTGGCCTTGTGAACAAACATTGCCAAGAAGTTCCTTAGGAACTGACCAGGCTCAACGATGTGTGAACATCTGTAAACAATTGCTGGCAAATCCTCAAGATGGCTGTTTTTGGCATCTAATTGCAACTGTGGATGAAAATGGATCTATTTTTGTAATCCTAATAAGAGAAATCAGTTTCAGTCACACTTCAGAACATGTCAAACAAGGGTGGTTTGAGCAGAAGGCTATGTTGTGTGTCTGGAGGAATTTCAAGGGGGTGTTACTGTTACACCTAATTATATATATATATATATATATATATATATATATATATATATATATATATATATTGCATTAATTATATATATATATATATATATATATATATATATATTGCATTAATTATATATATATATATATATATATATATATATATTGCATGACTCTTCTGCAGAATTGAGTCACTGTCAGTCACTGTGTGTTTATCTAAATCTAAAAATAAACACGCTAAAATTCACCTTCATCCCTGCCGTGAGCCAACGGCTTAGTGGTAGAAGTTCCGACTGACGCCAATTCAGTTGGGTTTCGATCCTAGCTAGAGGCAACTGGACATCTAGCCACACTGATGAGCTGTGAAACAGTCTGTCTGTGGATGACAAATATATATATATATATATATATATATATATATATATATATATATATATAGTGCAAAACAGAAAGTAAGAGAGAAAGAAAGAAAAAAAGCAAGAATGAAATGGCAAAAGAGAGTACAAGTGAGAATGAGTACAAGTCAAAGTGAAAGAGAGAAAGAGAGTGCAAATGAAAGAAATACTGCAAAATATAGAGTGCAAGAGACAGAAAATGCAAAAGAGAGAAAAAGGAAAGGCAAAATAGAAAGAGAGTGAGAGAAAGATAGTGTAAGAGAGAGGACGTGTGGAAGTGAGTAAGGTGCAATGCAAAAGAGGGAGTATAAGAGAGAGGGACTGCGAGTTTAAGAGAGTTCATGAAAGAAAATGCAAGAGTTCAAGAGAGAGAGAGAGGGAGAGGGAGCATGAGTGAAAGAGTTCAAAAGAGAGAGAGTACAAGAGGGAGAATACAAGAGAGAGTTGAAGAGGAAGCAAAAGTGTGCAAGAGTGAGTGCAAGAAGAGAAAGAGAATGCAAGACAGAAAATGAGAGTGCAAAAGAGAGAGTGCAAGACAAATAAAAAAGGAAAGGCAAAATAGAGAAAGAGTGTGAGAGAGAAAGATACTGCAAGAGAGAGGGAGTGTGAAAGTGAGTAAGGGAGAATGCAAAAGAGGGAGTATGAGAGGGAGAGTGCAAAATTGAGAGAGTGCAAAAAAGAAATTGCAAGAGGGAAAGTGTGTAAGCGAGGGAATGCAACAGAGAGAGAGCAATAGCAAAAGAATGCAAGAGGGAGGGAGTACAAAAGAGAGAAGAAGAGAAAAGAAAGACTGTGCAGGAGTGAGTGCAAGACGAGAAAGGGAGAGAGAGTGCAAAAGAGAGAGGGAACAAGAGAGAAAAAGAAAGGCAAAAGAGAAAAAGTGAGAGCGAGAAAGATACTTCAAGAGAGAGGGAGAGTGAAAGCGAGTAAGAGAGAATGCAAAATTGGAAGTATAAGAGAGAGAGAGAGAGAGAGAGAGAGAGAGAGAGAGAGCAAGAGTGTAAGAGTGCAAGATAGATAATGCAACAGAGTGAGATAGATAAAGATAGGACAAGAGAGATGGAGTGTGAAAGTAAGTAAGAGAGAATAAAAAAGAGGAGTACAAGAGAGAGAGAGAGAGAGAGAGAGAAAGACTGAGAAGAGAAGAGAGAATGATTGAAGAGAGACAAAGCAACAGAGAGAAAGAGCAAGTGCAAAAGAGTGAATGCAATAGATTAGAAGATAAGAAAGAAAGAGTGTGCAAGGATGAGTGCAAGAAGAGAAAGGGAGAGAAAGTACAGAAGAGAGAGTGGAAGGCATAGGAAAAGGAATATAGCGAGAAAGTAAGAGCGAGAAAGATACTGCAAGAGAGAGGGTGTGTGAAAATGAGTAAGAGAGAATGAAAAAGAGGGAGTGCAAGAGAGAGAGAGAGAGTGCAATACTGAGAGAGTGAAAGAGGGAAAAGAGAGAGGGAGAAAGAGAGGGAACAATTGAAAGAGTGCAGGAGGGAGAGAGTACAAGAGACTAGAAAAGGAGAAAGAGAGAGCATGCAAGTATGAGCACAATAGGAGAGAGAGAGAGAGTGCAAGACAGAGAAAAAGGAAAGGCAAAATAGAGAGAGAGTGAGAGAAAGATAGTGCAAGAGAGAGGGAGTGTGGAAGTGAATAAGACAGATTCCAAAAGAGTATAAGAGAGAGAGTGCAAGATTGAGAGAGTGCAAGAAAGAAAGTGAAAGAGTGTAAGAGAGGAAATGCAAGAGAGAGAGAGAGAGAGAGAGAGAGAGAGAGAGTGCAAGACAGAGAGTGCAAGAGAGAATGCAAAGAGAGAGAGAGAGAGCAAGTGCAATAATGAAAGTGAGAGAGAGTACAAGAGAGTGAATGCAAGAGAATAGACGATGAGAAAGAGATAGTGTGTAAGAGAGTGCAAAAAGAGTGAGAGTGTGCAAGACGGAGTTCTCAGAGAGAACAAGATAGTGCAAGAGAGAGATAGTAAGAGAAAAGTTAAAAATTAAAATTACTGATTTTTCAATACAATTTTCAAAACGATCAATACAGGAAAATTCTTTGCATTTTTTCTTTTTTTGCTGTTTTGAGCTTCTTTTTTTCAAAGAAAGGACAAAAGATCGCAAATGCCAATTCTGCCTTTAATGCTCCCATCCCCTGCTGGCATGAACTGGTTTTTTTCTTCCTTTTTCCTTCTTTGATATATTCTCTACAGAATTTGTTTTATCAACAGCACACCTGCCCTTTAAATAGAATAATACAAAAACGTTCCATCAAGACAATGGTGATTTTCTAAGTGTAGCTTAGATGTGGCATAAGGCTGAAAGTATGGGGCACCCAGTGAGGATCAACCTCAAAGTTCCACAAAGACAATGAAAATATTTATATATATACAAACTGTTATGGTCCAGGTTCCTTGTACCATGGTGATGGTCCAAGGTAGAACCAATGAAGAATAACTCGAACACAGGTATGGAATAACACAGATATATTATAAACAGAATATGTTCAAAAGAACTAGAAGTTTTAGTAATAACAATCAGGTGAGGTTAGAGAGAACTATGTTGTCTCGACCATTATCACTATTCCAATGTCTTACAGTAATCGTCTGACGCGACTCTGTCTGTGACTAACTCACTCACTCTGTGACTGCTGCTCCCTCTTGAGGCGCAGTATTTATGAGGTACGGAACAGTCTGTTAATATTATGGGTAAGTTCCCATAACATATACATACATATATATATATATATACATACTTACATATATATATACATATACATACATATATATTATATATTATCTTTGATAATGGCTTATGTAAGCTGAAAGCTTAGATTGGATTAAAAATATGTATCAATATTGTGATTTTCTTTCATTGTTTAATGATAATGTTATTAAGCTTATCAGACAATATGAAAAGAACTTACATAAAATAAATAGACAACACTTGTCTATATTATTTAATGAAACATGTATGAATATATATATATATATATATGTATGATGGACTCTCCCATCGATTCTGATGTATGAGGATCTGACAGCCTCATTCAGCTTTTATGTTTCTATCGTATATGACACTCCAGTTCTGCTAGTAACCTGCATACAATTCCACATATTGATATATATATGTGTGTGTGTGTGGGGGGGGGGGTGAGTAAAAGCTTAGAATAAATGCTCCTATTCAAAACAACACAAATATAAAATACAACTTAAACAGTCAAAACATGAGGAAAACTAACAGCACCAAAACCAAAACCCCTTGAAAATGACTAAAGAAGTAGCCAAAAGCACTTTGGACGAAAAAATTATGGAACATTTCTATACTCCCTTATTCTTACAAAACAGAAAAACATAAGGATGCTGGGAAAAATAAAAAAATAAATTAATTCTTCCTTGTTTAATGATAGATGTTTATAAGAAATGTTGCTGTCCATATGTACATTAATATATATATATATATATATAAATAAAAAGAAAGAACACTAAGATATAAAATCCGGTGTTCTTATATATATTTTGATTTTTACACAATAGTGCTCAATGTAAATTTACAGAGCATTAGTATTATAATTTAATTGATTTAAAATAGTTTTTTTTCGCTACACAGTGATAACCATGTTTCAAAAATGGAAGCTAAAAGCTTCAATTTTAATTTTGTTATTAAATTAAAGACATTAGTTCCATTTCCTCGTCAAGCGAATTTTGGAGTAACTTATTTTTTAAAATTTACAGTTTTAAAGGCACGGCAAAGATTCATAATATATATATATATATATATATATATATATATATATATATATATATATCATTAAATTTCGCAGACAAGGAAGATTTAATTAATTTTTTATTTAGTTTTTCCATTGTCCTTATGTATTTTTCCATTTCGTAAGAGTAAGGAAGTTATGGAAATTATAGAAAACTTTTGTGCTCACATATTCCTAACAAATGGAAAATATTTAAAAGAATGATTGCTGCCCAAATATGCATTAATCTATCTATCTATCTATCTATCTATCTATCTATCTATCTATCTATCTATCGCAATCTGTTCATATCTATCTATCTATCTATCTATCTATCTATCTCATTAAGCATTTGATCTAAGTTAATATATCTATCTATCTATCTATCTATCTATCTATCTATCTATCTATCTATCTATCTCATTAAGCATTTGATCTATGTTAATATATCTACGTTCATAGCTATCTATCTATCTATCTATCTATCTCATTAAGCATTTGATCTATGTTAGTATATTTATCTATCTATCTATCTATCTATCTCATTGAGCATTTGATCTATCTTAATATATCTATCTATCTATCTATCTCTCTCTCTCTCTATATATATATATATATATATATGAAGAAATATAGTCTTAAAGTGTGCTATATTTATGGGATAAAGTGCTCAATATCAGAGATAGAGCGTGTGTAAATATAAAAGTGAAAAAAAATTTTCAAAATTTTAAATGCAATGTCAAGTGCTATTTAGTGTCTTGATTATATATATAAGTGTTAAATAATTATACATATATATATATATATATATATATATATATATATATATATATATATATAATTATTTATTCAAAAATTATAACATAAATATGTTATAAAATCACTACATAAATAGCCATTTCGTTTCAACACTTATATATATATAATCAAGACACTAGATAGCACTTGACATTGCATTTAAATTTTTGAAAATCAAAGCTAGCTGGAAAGCATGAAGCTGGAAGAGAGTTACACAAATAAGAAGTGTGAAAGAAGGAACCATTAGCATAGAACTTATGGTTACATCTAGCCATTTCAACTGTAAAATGGTGAGACCTTGCCGCCAATCTAGTACTGAGCTTAAACTCATAAAGGCTAGGTATCAGAGTGAAGAGTTCATCTGAACACTTACTATGAAAGTATTTATAGAAAATATAGAAAATGCACAGGGAAGCTACATTATGGTAAAGGGAAAGTGACTGAAGCCAAGATGCCAGCTCAGGATGAATAATATTGCTGATTCTTCTTTGGATTTTATCAAGAACCTCTAAATATACAGCGGGAGTATTGGACCAGATGTGGCAGCAATATTCAAAGCTTAGACAAATGATAGACTTATAAATATACAAGACAGATTCTGAAGAGAAAAATTGTCTAGCACGACACATTGAAGCAAGTTTCCTAGCAGCAGACCTAGCAATGGATTCAATATTGTCTTTCCACTTCATATCAATTGAGTATGTCACACTGAGAAGGCACAATGAGCCAATATCCTGGAGGTTAGTGTCAGCCATGCTAATGGAAGGGGTCTTTCAGATGATTAATAGAAAGAAGTTTTGTTTTGCAGGCATTAAAATTAACAGGCCACTCCTTGCCCTAGTTAATAACACATTCTAGGTCAATTTTAGATCGCCTGCTTATTTCACCTTATTGAACTGATATATATATATATATATATATATATATATATATATATATAAGAGAAAAGCTCAATCCACCCACCAAATAAATAGAAATCGAACCTGTAAGCCTCAACCATGGTGATGGAAAGTGGCCGGATGGCATTACCATCTTCCCTTTTAAAATGGGTAAGTCATTGATTTGAGATGCGACCTGTGCAGATACATTTTCAGCCAGTAATTTGATCAGGTCCGCGGTTGAGCCGGGGTCCGTCGCCTGAGATGTAGAGATGAAAAAAATAGTTAAATATTCTTCTCTTGCTGATAGATTTTTTTTTACTCCTGTGGCAGTGGAGACTTCAGGGGTTATTGGCCCTTGTTCGATGGTGTTCCTTTGGAGGATTGGCGCGATTGCGTCTCGATTAAGGAACGAGCCTCGCGAAATGGAGTGGCTCTTGCAGCGTATCTCACTGGCGACGGTTCGAGGTAATGCTTTCTCCATCATAGCGGCTGGCAGAGGATAGAAAAAATTGTTTATAGTTACGTTGTTCTAGAATTGTCATCAATGGTCGACTGAACTTGCTTTGTTTCAATGACTTTTGTTTTGTTATTATTAGTTACTTTGTTCAATAGAAATTAAAAACCAACAAAAAAATTTAGGATTCTTAATATAGATTTACAAATATAGCCAAACCACGTTATTTATTCACTGTCTTTTATGATGAAATATGGTTAAATATTAACTAACATCCAGTCCATTCACATCAATGGGCATTCTCCTCACTGTCTTTTTCTGTTACACCCAACATAATTCTTGAAGACTTTATTGCTACACACCCTTCTCTACATCCACTCTAACTTGGATTGCTTTCTAAGAACATTAATAAAAGAAATTATAGATTTTGTTTTTTATTCTTTCTTTTGGGAACTGCTAACGGCAAAGATTTTTTTTATTTTTTTTATTTATTATTATTTACCATTTGATTAGCCCACATTTTATTTTCACTTTATTTCATTTTGACTTTTATCTTTCTTTCTCTCTTTCTCTCTCCCTCTCTCTTAACTTTTTCTTTGAATTCTTTTTTCTTCCTTTTTTCTAATTTTTTCTTTCCATATCGGATGCCATCATTAATTTTGTCTTTATTTTTTATTTATTTTTTCTTTCATTTTTTACCTTATCATCAATTCTTTCTTTCTTTCTTTCTTTCTTTTCAGAAATATATACTGACTTTGTTGTCTTTAAATTTTTGCTTTCTTTTTTCCTTCCTTTTTTCATCCTTTGTTAGTCATTCTTTTATTCTTTTTTCCTTTATTTCTCTTTTCTTTCTTCTTTATTCTTTCTTTTCATATCTGATGACTTCATTAATGCCATCTCTACATCTTCACTTTCTTTTGCTTTCTTTCATTTTTCTTCCTTAATTAATCAACACATTCTTTCTTTCTTTCCTTTTTCTTTCTCTTTTCTTTCTTCTTTTTTCTTTCTTTTCATATCTGATGACTTCATTAATTCCATCTTTACATCTTTGCTTTCTTTTTCTTTCCTTCATTTTTCTTTCTTAATTAATCAACACTTTCTTTCTTTCTTTCTTTCTTTCTTTCTTTCTTTTCCACCTAACAAGGATAAATGCCTTTAGTTTATTAAGTACATGAGAAGTTACAAAAAGACAGTATGGTTGTGAATTTAACCATGCTTGACTGATCTTGTAAATCAAAGAAAATTAAGCTTGACATCTGACACACCCAACTGATGATGTGTTTATCAAATTTCTGATGAAATTTGTTCTGTTTCAGAGATTGCAAAGAAATACCTTTGATGGTGTTACTCATACCAAAGCAGCATATTGAAATCCTTGTCATTAGTCCAAATAGTGTAAAGGGAGATAACTTATCATTTGCATTGACACAATGTTTGCATTGACACAATGTTTTGTTTTATTTTTGTTTTTGTTTTGTTTTGTTTTATGGCATATCAACCACAATGGGTTATTTAATGCCAACAAAATTTCCTTTTGTTTTCAAAAATGTATAGCTGGTAATTTTTTCAGAAATGTATAGCTGGTAATATTTTTTTTTTTTTTCTTTTTAAATCTATAATTTTGGTTTGTTTTGTTTTGTGGCATATTAACCTCAATGAGTTATTTAATGCTGACAAGATTTTTATTTCTGGAAATATTTTCTTTTTTCAAATATTTATTGCTGATACTAATTTAAAAAAAAAAGTATTTCTGGTATTAAAATCTATTTTTACACTTTCATAGTGTTTTGAGTCAGGTTGTGGGGTCAGCTATTTGCCCATAACTGGGACCCTAACAGGTGCTACCACCCCGGGTCAGGGTGGACCTGGGAACACCAGCAATTAAGAGGTGGTTCCACGCTCCTCAAAACGTCCTGATCAGAAGCCTTGCTGTTGGACGTAGTCTTAACTAGGATATGGATGTAGTTTATCGTCATACCCAGGACGCCTTGACACAATGTAAGTATATATATATATATATATATATATATATATATATATATATAATATATATACTAGCAACATGGTATGAAGGTATTTAAAGGGAGCATGACTTGTCATTGATTGGTGTAGAATGGACAATGGCTATGACTTAGACTAATGAATGAGCTCACGCAAAAGATGCTAGGGTTCATTCACGCACGCACACATGATTTGCCAAGCGTAAGGCTTGGCTGTAAATGGGGTCAAGCTGCCTGCTGCATATGCAACTTGGCTCTAACACACATGTGATGCTGGCAATGAGAATGCAAGGAGCTGCAACGAAGCGTTTGCTCATTTGGTTTGTGTGACAATGAAAAGCCGCTAACCGTTTGCCGGCATTAGCTTTGAAATGGATTGCGAAGAAGCCCTGCTGTTTTAGCGCAAAAACTCCTCATCAGGTCTGGGATGCAGCCTGGGCTAAGGGAAAAAGTTTAAAGAATTGGAAAATGGACTGCTGAGGGCAGAACCATTTTCACTCAGTAAAGATGCGAATAAAGGAAGTGCTGATTTTGGTAAGATGTGATGATTAAAGCAAAAGTGTTGACAAAGTCGAATATGTCATTTGTGGCTCAAAGTCAGACCTGGTAGCAGGAATAAAAAAGCCGAATTTCAATGGCACTGCAACCCATTTCAGAATTTGAGGTCAAATGTTTTCTTCCACTCCACTGCAGGCACTGACCTGTTTCTTCTCGCACATAGCGTGACCTTAAATTAATCTGCATTTAGGATATACCTAACCAGAAAAACATTTCTATGGGTTGATCCTCATAAATCCGGTTGGTTTTCGCTAAAAACCGACATGCGGTTCAGGCGCAATCTGGGCATATCAGTTTTGGGGTTTTATCAATTTTCCGCGCTGTTTAGGGGTCCGTGGTCATGAAACTTCTGGACAACACTTCTAATGGTAGACTCTAAGAGGGTGTCAAATTTGGTTGAAATGCAATCATTCCTTCTGTAAGCAGATTTTTTTGATTATCGATTTTTTCGATTATCGATTTTTTCGGAACCTGAGTCCAAACTCAAAAACCGGGCTCTGTCATGTCCTTACGGCAGCCATTTATTTCGTGCTTGTCTTTTGTATGAGTTTAAACTTGGTACAAGTGCATCATGTGCTTCTTGTAAGCTATGTACTGTCTTTGGCAAAGGTGCAGTAAGTGAACGAACTGCACGTAATTGGTTTCAGAAGTTTTGTTGTGGCAATGAAACCCTTGAAGATGAACCTCAAGCTGGACGACTAATATCCCTAAACAATGAGGATTTAAAGGCAGCCATAGAATCAGGTTCAGGTTTAACATGTCATGAACTAACTTTGAGGTTTAATGTAAGCAATGAAACTATAAGACTGCATTTGCACCAGCTGGGGGAGAAATGGAAATTAAGCAAATGGGTGCCATATGACTTAACACCAGCAAACAAACTGCAGAGACTTACCATATGCTCTTCTCGTCGCAGTAGACTAACAAAAGAACCCATTTTTGATCAAATTATGACATGTGATGAAAAGTGGATCATGTATACAACCTCTAAGAGGAAACATCATTGGTTACCGCCGGGTGATCCTTTGCCAAAAGCTTCAAAGACACCACTATTCCAAAAAAAACAACCTTTTGCTGTGTGTTTGGTAGACATATCAAGGAATAATTCATTATGAGTTTTTAAAAACGGGTGAAACCATTGCTGCTGACAAATACTGCGATCAACTTGAACGAGTTCAGGGAAATTTGTTGAAGAAACAGTCTTCATTAGTAAACAGAAATCAAGTTTTGTTTCTCCAGGACAATGCTCACCCACATGTTGCAAAAATGACCCTTGCCAAGATAGCAGAGCTAAAGTGGGAGATTATGCTTCATCCACCGTATTCACCAGACCTCTCCCCAACAGATTTCCACTTGTTTTTAAGCTTAGATGAATAAATATATTTAAGATTTTAAATATGCATCTTTAATTTCCTTTATAAAAATTGTCAAAAACTTTTCTGGGCACCTGATATATTACCAAGATCCACTTGTATTATATACCAGTAGATTTATTACCTTTACTATACATATATAAATATAAATATAAATATATATATATATATATATATATATATATATATATATATATATATATATATATATATATATATATACATAAATTCCCAAGAGGATAGAATCCAGGTAGAACTCAATGTGCAGGAGTGTTTGAGCCTTTTATATTATATCATATATATATATATATAGATATATATATATAGATATATATATATATATATATCTTACAGTAAGGTTTGCCCTGTACAAGGCCTGGGGGCAATTCAAAGTAAAGGATTACAATGTAAGAGGCACAGTTTATGTGAATAGGTGGGGAAGATAAAGGGTTAACCCTAGACTTGAACAGGTTAAAATTGTAGTGATTGGAGAAACATAGAATTGGCTATAGTGATCGGTTCCACAGAGCAGTGGTTTGTAGGAAGAAGCTGCTTGAGTGGAACTTACTTCTCACCAATGGAATGTTGGGGGGAATGAGGGTGGTTTGTCTAAATGTGCATAGCATGGCATATCCTCGCCCTGAAGGTTAGAACTGGCAGAACCAGAGAATGCAGTTCATCCGAGAACTTTCCATGGAAGCAGTGATAGAGCAATGAGAGTCTTGCCACATCCTGTCTGTGAGAGAGAGGTTGCTGGGTGGAAAATAATTTGTCACCGACAAGGATGTGGAGTCACTTTTCGACTCTGTTGAGACTGGAAAGTGAGGAATGGGCAGCCCCTGTTCAAATATGATAGCAGTACTCCATTTTAGGCCTGATCTGATCTGGCTCTTGTAATCATAGAGGATAGCACAATGAGTCAGGTACTTACTGGAGTAGTACAGGGAACAGACAATTTTTTCTGCATCTTTAGGGATTGATTGTATGTATGAGTTCCACTTGAGGTCAGGGGTGAGTTTAAGGCCCAATAATCACTCAAGGCACAAGGCCTCCTTGAGAAGACATTCATTCATCATGACTGGTGGTAGTTCAGGGTCCAGTCAGCAATGATGGAATGTAACTAGTTTAATTTTTAAGGTATTGAATGTAACCAGCCAGTTTTTTCCCTACTGAGATGTTAGAGCTTGATCAGATGAGAGATCAGCTGCCAATCTCCGGCCATCACCTGTTAAGAAGGTGCACTCATATATCATTGTATAATCAGCATAGATATTCACAAATGAACAGAGTATACTCTTAAGCAGATCATTTATGGAAAGTAAAAAGAGGGTCGGACTGAGAAGTGATTTCTGGGCAATGCTTGTGTTGATTATTAGGACCCCGGTGGACTTTCCATTATATATATATATATATATATATATATATATATATATATATATATATATATATATATATATATACATTATATATATATATATATATTTATATATATATATATAAAAGTGAACATAAAAGTCAACACTCAGGGGCAACAGGCTGTTTCATGCTAGACGCAATCATCAGGCTGCCTGACGATTGCGTCTAGTATGAAACAACCTGTCGCCTCTGACTTTTGACTTCTATGTTCACTTTTATATTTATATATGCTCTATCTCTGATATTGAGCACTTTATCTGATAATTTTAGCACACCTTAAAACTATATATATATATATATATATATATATATACGCAAATACTCACTCCAAATATTATTTGCATTATAGACAAATTTTTCAGTTATTCATTCAGGCTATCAAAGTACATTGAAAATAAGGCAAATGATCAGGAATTAATGCAAGCATTATTGATAGAATAGGGATAATATATGTATAATATATAAATATTTACTTTAGACATGCTTTTCAAATGAGGCAAAATGTATTGTTAGTGGTCAAGAATTAATTCAGGCATTAGTGATAGAATAGGGCTATAATATACACTACTTATATTTGGACTATTGTCCTCATTCACAAACCAATGTTTTATCCTTGAGATCATTGTCCTGGAACAATGGCTTATTGAATGTGATCATTGTGAATTTGGTGCCATAGTTGTTGGGCAGTGTGTACTTGCACTCAGTGGAAACTGGTGAGCAATAACTGAGCAGTACTAAATAAAAATAAGAACTAGATGATATCCCTAGACATGAGCAGTGAAATGAGAACAATTTTCACCTATAAATTAAATAAAGTATACAGTTAAGAATTCCATGTAGGTGACCAAGATTGATATACACCTGTGGAAGGCCGGAGGGCATGAAGACTGAAATGTGGTGATAGCAGCAAAGAAGATGAGGATAATAGTCCAAATATAAATAGGCTAAATAATGTTAACTCCTCATCCCAGAAAATCAGACAGAGAATTATTATATGTATAATATATAAACATTTACTATACAAATGCATTGCAAATGAAGAAAAAGGGATTGTCAGTGGTCAGGAATTAATGATTGCATTACTGATAGAATAAGGGTATTATATGTATAATATATAAACATTTACTATAGAAATGCATTGCAAATGAGGCAAAAGGGATTGTCAGTGGTCAGGAACTAATAGGACTATAATATGCATAATTATAAAAAGCATTATCTTTATTTTCATAGCAATAATCTTTGAGAAAAAATATTTTTAGAATATGAAGCACAGCAAAAAATAATGGACATTTATTTTTATGACTAGCTTCTTCCCCAAAAGCAAACAACAGAAATAGATATTGAGGATCTT
Organism: Acanthosepion esculentum; assembly: GCA_964036315.1. Classification (NCBI taxonomy): domain Eukaryota; kingdom Metazoa; phylum Mollusca; class Cephalopoda; order Sepiida; family Sepiidae; genus Acanthosepion; species Acanthosepion esculentum. The sequence continues at coordinate 120,011,186 of OZ038479.1, read as the reverse complement.
TACCCAGAAAATAAGACAAGAACAATCATGTATCCAATAAAAAGGTTTTTTGCCCCTGGCCCTTTCTTTATGAACCTGTAAATGAAAAAACATGTTTGATGCCACCAAACATCTATAGATGCATTCTGGTTCAGTGCATAGATACATGATATGTATTACCCATGAAGTATATATATATATATATATATATATATATATATATATATATATATATATATATATATATATATATATATATATGCAACTTAATGAATATATATACAGATTGCGATGGGTAAATTGTCGCCATTTTATATTTTTAATTTTGTGCATGCATTGTTGTTTGTTTTTTATTTTGTCAACTGCCCAGTATACTAGGGTCAGTTGGGCACCGTCTGTGAGAAAAAGAGCACCATGATGCAATTTACGCCACCAGAAATTTGGAAATGGCATGCTGTACTACTTGGTATTCATGCCAGAAGCTGCAATACAAATATTTCAGAGTGTTTGGGTGTCAATCAGAGGACAGTGCAGAGGATTTGGAAAGAGTTGGATGAGTCTAATGGTGATTATGAAGCTATGGTAGATTGGAAAGCTCACTCTGATTATTAGGATAAGAAAAGAACTCTGAATTTGTTGGTGAGGGCCTCAGACTCAACACGGATGCCTACATCAAGTGCCTTGAGGAGGTAGTCAAGAGGGTGGCTGCTGGAAGACCCTATATCTGGTAACAAGTGTCTGCACCATGCCACTCAAGCAGGAGAACCCAGTCATGACTGTCAGATAATTTTTGTAACCACATCACCCCTTATATCTGGCTGCCTAACTTCTCAGATTGCAAACCCCTTGATTATTATGTGTGGGGTGCAGTTGAGTGAGAGATCAACAAAACTCCTTGTAAAATGAAAGATGAACTGAAGGCAAGGATTATGGCAGCATTCATCAACTTAAACAAGGAGACCATTCAGAAGAGTTGCAGGAGATTCTGAAGTCATATGGAGGCCATGGTTGAAGTCAATGGTGATTTTATTGAATAAATTTACTCTTTAGTATTTCAAGATATTTTTGTGTAATTTTGGTAAATATATCTGTTAAAATGAGATGTCAGTGTTATTTTCATTTTTGCGTAATTTAAGCAATTTATCCATTGCAGTATTATGATAGTAAATATAAAATATGTGATAAATATAAAATATGTGATAAATATAAAATATGTGATAAATATAAAATATATTACAAATATAAAATATGTGATAAATATAAGATATATTAAAAATATAAAATATGTGATAAATATATTAAAAATATAAAATATGTGACAAATATATTAAAAATATAAAATATGTGATAAATATAAGATATATAACTAATGATATTACCTTGTAAATACCTTTTCGTATTCTCTCCCTTTGCATGTAAATACCGGTTGCATTTGTTACATTCATCTATGCACAAATGCCCTTATGAAAGGTATGAATCCATCACTACTCCCCTAATCTATGGGTTAAATAGTAGAACTGGAAAAATCATTTCTTTCCCCCAAAAGTTATTAATGCAATATAAATATATCTGTTAAAATGAGATGTCAATGTCATTGTCATTTTTGTGTAATTTAGATGCTAATTTATCCGTCGCATCAAGTTACATTCTACAAACACACACATATAACTATATACATATAAAATAACGCATAAAATACAAATATGCATATGCATGTATGCACAGTAAGGGCGTGTAGTTATTAATGCACAATGCATGTAAGAAGGAAAAGCTGAAAAATTATGCCCCACCCCCTTCACTTTTTGAAATTTGAGTAAATGACCAAACAGGTGAGAAATCTAATCTCTCATATATACACCAAGATAAATATGCTTGCATAAAAAGAAACAACTGCTAACAACACACACACACACACACACACACACACACACACACACACAAACATGCACACACGCACACACACACGCACACACACATATGTATTGTGTATATTTTGGCAGCATGTTTTCATTAAGATATGTCTCACTGAATAATTTAGACAAGTTTTGTCTGCTTATTTTCAATAGGATCCTCTCATATTCACAAACAAGCTTCTTAGTATCCTTATGAAAGGAAGAGAGAAAATTACTATGTTGATACATATTCATTACTTTTGACACTAGCATGATGTCATCATCTGGGTGTTGTTTTTTTTTTCTAAGACAAAATTGTTCTGTTCATCTGAAAGTTTTATTTTTTTAAACTGTGTAGTCAATAACGCTAAGGTTATGTAATGTACAATTTAAATTTCATGATGTAAACGTCAGGGGAGGTAACTAAGTTTTGAAATGTCCATATGTTTTTTTGTTTAGTTACTATTAAAAAAAAACTATTAGTTAAAACCTAGATATTTTAAACTATCAACTGTAAACATTTTAAAACATTTGTGCAATATTTCTAATTAATTTTATTAAGGGTTGGTTTCAATATTTTAATATAGATAGCTTAAAAGATTTTTAGTTTATGTTTATTATTTTCATGAAAAAATATCGATGTATTATCAACAAGAATTTTCCTAAAATGTGGACTGGCTTGGTGTTGCAAATGTTGTGATATGTTTGATGCATCATTCAAATGAAAACTCGACTGTTGTCTTAGAAAAAAAACAACACTCTGATGATGATATTGTGCTAATGTTAAAAGTACTATTAAGTATTATTTAATATATATATTAAGAAAAATATGTAATATCTGATCTTACATTACATTACAATGTAAGATATGTATATTTCATAATATATATATATATATATATATATATATATATATATATATATATATATATATATATATATATATATATATATATATATATATATATATATATATATATATATATAATAAATTGTAAGGAGGATTTGAAAATTATAATTAAGTAATTCATTGAGTCTGAAAACCTAACTGTCAGGGTTTCAATTCTTGGTAGTGGATGTGCACTGCTGATGAGTCCCAAATATAGGACAAAATGGCCATCCAGTGCTTTCTGCATTCTGTTGAGGTTTCTTTCAGACTCAATGAATTACTTAATTATATATATATATATATATATATATATATGCACATGTGTTTATATTTCTGTGTGTTTATTCATATATATATATATATATATATATATATATATATATATATATATATATATATATGCACATTTCATTAAAGACAACTGACAAGGTGCTTTTATTTCGTTTTTTTATACAATTTCTCATGCAATCTAATAATGTTTTTCTTTTCGGATGATAAATTATATAAAAACTATCTGAATGCTTTTTTTATCCGAACGCATTCGGCTATACATTTCCAAGGATTATATTTTAACTGTTAGAATTAGAAATAGTTTGTTATATGTATGTTTTATAAAATGTTTCATTTTTTTGTTTCAAAACACGGTCAAGATATTATGTCCATGTTCAAAGTTAATATTATTAAGTGTTGGTTTGTTTGTTTTTATTAATAAGGCTTCCATTATTTTTAGCCTATTATTATTATTAGCCATTATTTTTTTTAATATAATTTATCATCCGAAAAGAAAAACATTATTAGATCGCATGAGAAATTGTATAAAAAAACTAAATAAGAGCACCTTGTCAGTCGTTTTTAATGAAATGTGCATGAAAGAAGGATTGCTGCCTAAATACACAAATATATATATATATATATATATATGTTTGTATGTATGTATGTATGTATGTATGTATGTATGTATGTATATTCAGACATGCTTTTATATTTGCCAATACCTATTCACGCATGTTTGCATATATCATATATGTTATGATATTGTGGCTGGTGTTGGGGGCATGTAAACATAATAACCAATCAAATATGGCCGGGAATTTGTTGTTGGTTGCAGCCATGGGAGAACCATTGGCCACTCATTTCCTCCCAAACAGCATGCCACCAGAATAATTTGGGAAGAAGAAATCTTGTGAGATCATCAGGTCCCCTCAGTCGGACACATTTCTTTTATCAGTTTCTTGATGGGCAGTGCGTGTGTAATTAATATTTTTTTTTATATCAACATAAAAAAGTAATGGTAAGTGATGATGGGGCCTATTTTCCTGGGTTTTTTTTTTTTGGGTGGGTGAGGGATGTTACGTTCGCAGTATATGGTGCTGAAAAGGCAAAAACATGTTCAAAGAAAGAATCGGAATTGGAAGGACAATGAAAAAAAATTGGAAGAAGGAGAAAAATAATAAAAACGAAATCTGAAGAAGAAGAAGAAGAAGAAGAAGAAGAAGAAGAAGAAGAAGAAGAAGAAGAAAAAAAGAAGATTCTATGGTAGAAGGAGATACTGATGAAGAAGTAACTCAAAAAGAAGCATCTGAAGATGATTACAAAGAAGAAAGACTAAAAGAAGGTGAGCAAGAAGAAAAGACAAATGATAACAATAAGGACCTGAAGAAGAAGAGGAATTTTAAGTAGAAGAAGAATTTGAAGAAGAATCTGAAGAAGAATCTAAAGAATTTGAAGAAGAATCTGAAGAAGAAGAATCTGAAGAATTTGAACAAGAATTTGAAAAATCTGAAGAACAAGAATAATTTGAAGAAGAAGAATTTGATGAAGAAGCATCTGAAGAATATGAAGAAGAAGAATTTGAAGAAGAATCTGAAGAAAAAGAAGAATAATTTGAAGAAGAAAAATCTGAAGAAGAAGAAGAATCTGGAGAAAAAGATGAATTTAAATAATCTGAAGAATCTGAAGGAGAATCTGAAACAAATGAAGAATCTGAAGAAGAAGACTGTAAAGAAAAAGATGATAATGAATCTGAAGAAGAAGAAGAAGAAGAAGAAGAAGAAGAAGAAGAAGAAGAAGAAGAAGAAGAAGAAGAAGAAGAAGAAGAAGAAGAAAGTAAAAAAGATGATGACGAAATAAAATTGACTGAAATAATACTGACCCAAAATGGTTTGGATAATAAAATAAAATTCTCAGGAAAAAAGATAAATCAGCTAAAGGCTAAATACATTGTACAAAAAAATGTACACATTTCACTTGTTATTTATCTAACGAACAATGGCTTACCTCACCCATTACAACAATGTAACTACAACCTACACCAAAGCAAACTTAATAAATTCCAATAACATTATGACCATTATAATATTTCCATTGCAACCTTCCATTGGCTCTATGGTTAACAAGATGTTCTTGAGGACCAATATGACTGCCATGAATTTTAACTGCTCCATATTTGTGATTTTACATTAGCTCAGTAAATAACTGGATGTCTTCATGTAGAACAAGTATTACCTAACACTTAAATACTTTAGGGTGTTTGATCCATACTGGGTACCAAACACTTCTAGGATTGTATATGCTTAGAAATACCTATCATGATGACTTTGAAGAAAACTGAAGAAGAATCTGAAGAAGTATAAGACTCTAAAGAAGAAAACTGAAGAAGAATATGAAGAAGTATAAGACTCTAAAGAAGAATCTGAAGAAGAAAAAGAATCTGCAGAAGATGAAGAAGATAAATCTAAAGAAGAAGAATCTGCAGAAGATGATGAAGAAGAAGAAGATGAAGAAGAATTTGTAGAAGAAGAAGAAGAAGAAGAAAAAGAATTTGCAGAAGTTGAAGAAGATAAATCTGAAGAAGAAGAATCTGCAGAAGATGAAGAAGAAGAAGAAGAAGGATCTGTAGAAGAAGAAGAAGAAGAAAAAAAGAAGATGAAGAAGAAGATGGAAAAAGAATCTGAAGAAAACTCTGAAGAAAAATCTAAAGGAGAAGAAGAATCTGAAGAATAAGAAGACTCTGTAGAAGAAACTGAAGATGAAGAAGATAAATCTAAAGAATAAGAATCTGAAGAAAAAGAAGAATCTGAAGAAGAAGAAATGAAAGGGGGAAGAAAAGACTAATTATCAATTGTAAGAAGATAGAATGCTGGATACGGTTGTCAACAAAAAATAAACAAAAAATAAACAGAAAGCTACAAACTGGAGACGTCAACATCAAGCAAGTGCAGAAGTTGAAATATCTGGGCAGTGTTTTTAACAGTGGGTGGAATATGTGACACCAAAATCTGCAGATGCATTGCAATAGCGAAAGTGCCTTCAAAAAGCTAAGCAAAGTATTAAGAAACAGGAAAATTTCATTAGAAACAAAAAAAGAAGAGTGTGGAACTGCTATTTAATATCAATCCTCATATTTGGTATGGTGATTTTCTAAGTGTAGCTTAGATGTGCCACAAGGCAAGAAGTATGGGGCACCCAGTGAGGATCGAACTCCCTATTCAGACGTAATTGATCTAGAGAGACAAGATGGCTAACCATTACACCACATTGAAGTGCCCCCTCCTATATGGCATGATTTACTAAGTGAAGCTTAGATATGTTGCACAAGGCAGCAAGTATATGGAGCACCGAGTGATGATCAAACTCACTACTCAGTTGTAACAGATTTAGTAAGAGAAGCTTGCTAACCATTACACAATGGCAAAGTTCTCATATCCTTTTTTCATTATTTGCTAAGCATAGTTTAGATGTGGCACAAGGCCTAGATTAAGGAGCACCCAGTGATGATAAAACTCACTACTCAGTTGTAACTGATCTAGTAAGAGAAGCTTGCTAGCCATAACCACTGAAGTACCCATATCCGTTTTATCATGATTCACTAAGTTTAGCTCAGGTGTGGCACAAGGACACAAGTATGGAGCATCCAATGAGGACTCAACTCAGTAGTCAGTGAGACAAGCTTTATAACCATTATACCATGTTGAAGTGCCAATCCTCCTATATGGCAGTGAATACTGAACAATTTCCTCATAGAGGAGTCTTGTGATAACAGAAATGTGTTGCTACAGAAGGATGCTGAGCATACCATGGACAGAGTATGTAAACAAGGTTCTAAGGCAGATAGAATGAAAAAGGACAATTATGGATAAATTCAGAAAGAGGCAATTTAAATTTCTTCTATGTGCTGTGCCTCTTCAGGACATTGGCAATTATGGTTCTCCGCAAATCCCTATCTCATATGGCTCTAAGCAGTTTTTCTCCCTTTGTTAAGGCCTCCACCGCCTGTTCCACCATCCATTCGCACAAAGCTTATCAGGTCAGTGGCTTGCTGCCTTCCCCTATCTCTCTTGCCTTCAAGATTCCCCGTGAAGGTTCAAGATTCCCCGTGAAGGCCTCCATGTAACTTCAGCTGTCTTTTCTTGATTGTGTGTAGGAACGTTCTTTCTGTTGACATTTTCTTTTAAGATTTCCTTATTGCTTACTCACTCTGTCCATGGAATTCTCAGTATCCTTCTGTAGAACCATGTTTCTGTCGACTCTAGTTTTCTCCTCAAACATCAGGAAATTGTTGAACATACACATAGCAGTCCAGCATTCTTCTTTATAAATTTGATCCAGATAAGCGACAGCTTATGCACAAACTGGAAATATAATCAAACAAGAAACACATAGACTTGTTGACTAATACAAATAAAACATGTAAAAAAATATATTTTTGTTGCCTTGACACACACAAACATACATACATATATATATATATATATATATATATATATTATAAATTAATAGATTTAAAATATGGTTTTACCGCTACACAGTGATAACCATGTTTCAGAAATGGAAGCTAAAGCCCTTGAATTTAATTTTGTTATTAAACCAAAGACATTAGTTCCATTTCCTCATCAAGCGAATTTTGGAGTAACTTACTTTTTAAAATTTACGGTTGAAAACATTGTTTTCACTGTGTAGTGGTAAAACCATATTTTAAATCTATTAATTTATAATATTAATGCTCTGTATATTTAAATTTACATTGAGCACTATTGTGTAAAGATAAAAATATCTATAAGAACACCGGATTTTATATCTTACTGTTCTTTTCTTTTTATTTATATATATATATATATATATATATATATATATATATATATATATATATATATATATAAAAGGCTCAAACACTAAAATTCCCTGGTTATAATTTATTACATTGGAATCGTAATCATGATCTAATTCATCAGACCTACAAATTCAAAAAGGAATCGGAAAATATAACTCCGGGCATGAAAAGCAAAATTTTAGTGAGAGTGTATGTGTGGGAGTGGGAAACAAGTGTGAGAGGGAAATGTATGAAAGCTCTAGAGAGGGGTGTAATAGAAGAAAGAAGAACAGGAAGGCCTAAAGGTGAAGGTGGGGATTAAAATTTAACAGAGAAAAGTTTTAAAGAGAGGAGTTAAATAACGGTTTAGATGAGTGAGATACAGATAAATATGAATTATTTTTCAATGCATAATTCGCTACCGAATTGCTGACATAAAATTAATATATATATATATATATATATATCAATTATGTGATGCAGGTTCAATTTATATTACGCGAATCATTCATACGAATGATTCATGTAATATATATATATATATATATATATATATATATATATATATATATATATATATATATATATGCCGGGTGTAACTGCAAAATTGTCCAAATCATGTAACAGCAAAATTGTCTAATTGTTATATTAAGCTTTGAACCGTTGTATCTTAGAAATGATTAAAAATATCTACTCGAATTCTCCAAGGTTTTTATAAGACTATTGGACTCTACTCTATACAATAAGAATGTATTTAACTCTATGTTGAAATTATGATCCCTCTGGATGTTGTGACCTGCTGATCCAGTTTTGCTCTCTACTTTTTTAAACTCATTCCCTGTTCTCTTGGTGGTTCTTGAATGGACTTTGACGATGGAAGCCAAATGAATGTTGGTATCATTACTGAAGGCCTGAATGACCTTTTTGTGTTTCCCCATTGCTCAGTTGGGAAGACATAATGGGACTGACACAAAATGATTTTAACCTGTTCTCTTTCTAGCTGAATAACTCAAACGATTTTTCAGTGATTCTTTTGACAAATGATGTCAAGATGGCTGAATGTCTTATCTGAAGACCTGGAAAAAAGAAACTCAATCAGTTTGGTGGTATTTTAGATATTAAACATTTTGTAGAATGGACAATTATCCCATGCTGTTACACAATTTGGTCAAGAACCACCAAGAGAACAGGGAAATTGTACTGTATATATATATAGCATAATGAGAAGCCACGTATACTTTCTTGATATGTATATAATATGGATAAAACAACTGAAAAGTTGCAAATTAAAAGAAAAGAATTGGGTGTTTTTTTGTGAAAGTATTTATTTAAATGTTTTTCTTTTAATTTGCAACTTTTCATTTTATTGCTAAAAAAATTAAGTTAATTATATACTACACTAAATCTAGTATATCCAACTCAATTATTCGCAATGATTCTTCTCCCCCGGTTAGCGATTTGAAAAAACCCAACATAGTTTACAAATTCAGCTACCCTTTGGGAGATTGTATCTCCAACGAACTAAATAATATCTATGTTGGTCACACCACAAACTCGCTTTCACGACGCTTGACACTACATTTGAATGATAACTCTAACATTTTTAGGCATTTAAAACAACATGCCTGGCTGCATACACAATTCCGGAAAATCCTCGTCGAAAACACAACTATACTTAAACATGAAAACAATAAACAAAAACTAAAAATTCTTGAAATTATATACATAAAACAGTTGAAACTTAACCTGAACAAAATAAACTATGAAATCTCCAAAAATATCCTTAAATGCCTATAATTAGTAACAGAAGCCATTATTCATACCAACGGCTTTCCGTACTCAATACTCATTGGATTCACTCTCGCGTGGTCATGTGTGACGTCATGAGCTGTTGTGCGATTTTCACTTTCAGCGTCTTATATGCACGTGTTTATCGTCGCTTGGAAATCATCCATGTAAACAAAAACAGACTATCATCAATTTCTTGTTCATTTATTGCTTAATATATTGTGTAATTGTCATCTTTGATAATGGCTTATGTAAGCCGAAAGCTTAGATTGGATTAAAAAATATGTATCAATATTGTGATTTTCTTTCATTGTTTAATGATAATGCTATTAAGCTTATCAGACGATATGAAAAGAACTTACATAAAATATACAGACAACACTTATCTATATTATTTAATGAAACATGTATGAATATATATATATATATATATATATATATATATATATATATATATAGAGAGAGAGAGAGAGAGAGAGAGAGAGAGAGAGTGAGAGAGAGAGAGATACAAATGTGAATATAAGCAAAATAATGAGATATCAGCAACTGTTTGCAGATGAGCAAATAAATATTTAAAACTTAAAGTTTCATGGTTTCCCAGTGCCTGACGACTTGGGAAACCATGAAACTTTAAGTTGCACTACAAATGTAGGTATATGCGTATTTATTAATATATAGTTATGTGTGTGTGTGTGTGTGTGTGTGTGTATGTGTGTGCATGGCAGATCCTCCAGAACAGCCAGACTACCCACAGAGATGATTGGATTATGGTGGTAAACCCAGCCACAATATTTGGAGGAACTGATAATTGTACAGTGTGTCACAAATTCAAATTCACTTTGGTGTAAGTGAACTTCTCAGTTTTGAATTTAAATTTCTTACTCCTAGACTAGCTATCAACCAAAAGCAAGAAAGTTCTTCCTTTGTTAGGTTCCTGCCTTCCGTTCCACCAACCATTCACACAACCGTGTCAGTTAAGTGACTCATTCCTTTTGCTCTCAATATGCTAGTGAGAGTTAGATTCATCAAGACCTCCTTCCTCATTATATGTCCAAGGAATATGAGCTGTCTTTACCTGATTCTAAGTAAAAATGTTACTTCTGTTGCTATTTTAAAACTTCCTTGTTGCTTACAATGGAATTCTCAGTATCCTTCTGTAGAACCACATTTCTGCTGCTTCCAGTTTTCTGCTTATCCATGATGAGATTGTCCAACATTCACTGTCGTATAAGAGGATGGATATCACATAGCAAGAAATCAGTCCTTTCTTTGTTTCTTTTGGAATGCCTCTTTCACTCATCCAATCCGTGTTCGGGGCTTAGTGTCGCATTTTCCAGCCTCTGTTTCCAGATATTTAAACTTCTGCACCTGCTTGATGCTTATATCTCTATTTTCTAGGATGCATGTTAAAAAAAAGTAGGCCTGGATAATTTGACACTCCCAGGGGATATTGAAGGTAAAGAGGCAGAGGGAAACATTGGGTATCCTACCTTCTGAACTTGTTGTGTAAATGGATGGTAGAACAAGGAGTGTGAGGGATAGAAAGAGACAAACATTTATAATGACTACAAAATATAGGAAATCGTAGAGAGCCATGGTTATCTATGTCCAGAAGGGACACAGAACATAGACTTAATTGTATTTACATGGAAGCAAATTATTATATTGAAAAGACATTTGTGTAAAATTTTTTTTTTTCCTCATTAAGTTGGTTGGATAATTTTATTTAGTGGCGTAACAGCCACTATAGGTTATTTAATGCTGAAATCTAAATATTTTGAACACATTTTTATTGTACAGTATTTACATTAGTCGGACTATTGTCCTCATCTTTGTCGCCATATTTGTCACAACGTTTCGGCCGTTGTACGCTCCGGCCTTCTTCAGGTGGTTGGAATTTCGAACCGAACCCTTTATTTCGTTCACTGGGGTAGACTGTTCTAGTTCCACGAGCCAGGTTTGATGGATGTCAGTTATCAGTTATCTCCTGCTAATTTTCCCTCTGAAAGTTCTTCACTGCCTGAAGGACACATGGCACAGTGGATAAAAGTGTTGGTTAGATCCAGTGACAGACCCAAAGAGTGTGAGTTCAATACCCGGTTCAGGCAGTGGAGAACTTTCAGAGGGAAAATTAGCAGGAGATAACTGATAACTGACATCCATCAAACATGGCTCGTGGAACTAGAACAGTCTACCCCAGTGAACGAAATAAAGGGTTCGGTTCGAAATTCCAACCACCCGAAGAAGGCCGGAGCGTACAACGGCCAAAACGTTGTGACAAATATGGCGACAGAGATGAGGACAATAGTCCGACTAATGTAAATACTGTACATAATACCTCATCTCAGAAATATAGACAGACATTTTTATTGCTTTAACGAGATATATTCTGAATGCAATTGCATGCTTTCAACTACAGATGAAATGTATTTCTTGTCAATTTGCTGTATGTATCGTTGTTGTTTTTTTATATAAAAATGTATTACTGGTATTTTTACTATTAAAATGTATTTTCAAACTTTCATATTGTTTTTGTTTGGGGAGGGTTCATGATTTGCCTATAGCTGGGACCCTAATGAGTACTAGGACCCCGGATTAGTGATGACTTGGGAAAAAACATCAATTCAGAGGTTGCTTCATGGTTCTCAAAAACCTCCAGTTTTCTGAGCAGAGGCCTTGTTGCCGGATGTAGTTTATCGTCATACCCAGGACTTATTATGGACTTATTGACTATGTGCATAATAAAGGCCACTTCACTGTTGCTCCTTGAATAACAAGCTAATATTAGAGACTATTACTACTGTAGTAAGTTTGATCCTCACTGAGTACCCCACACTTGTAGCCTTATGCCATACATTGCCAAGATTAGGAAATATTGGGTGCCTTTGCATGGGGCAATGGTTGGAATGACTGCCTTGCAGAACATTAATTTTATGGTGATAGATTCAATCCTCATTGGGGACCTACTCTTACAAACCTATGTTATAGTTTAGCTTAGTAAATATGATCTCTGTCCCATAATTGTTGTTACATTTGTAAATAAAAGCAAAAGATAAGCTTAATGAAAATAGTTTATTAATTGTGTGCTTGGAAATCTTCTTCTTAAAATAACAAGTACCTTCAGGCCATAGGCAATCATGGCTCTCCATAGATCTCTCTATTGTTTACAATCTGTGAATTGCTATGAATTCTTGGAAAAAGATAGTGCAGATTTTTCCTGTTGTAATTTTTTTTAAAGCAAGTTCACCCCAAGTAAGGCAGTAAAGCCACTAAGACACCATGGGTTACTGGGTGTGGAAGAATTAGAAAACAGAAACATTACTAAAGAGCAGGAACAAAGGAAGAGTAATCAGGAGGCCAACAGATAGCAATTCAGATTGAAGAAGATTTTGAAGATTAAAATTGACTGGAAAGAATGGAGACGGAAGAGAGTTCCACAAGCAGGAAGTGCGAGAAAAGCACAGAACTTATGGTTACATCTAGCTAACTCAACTGTAAATTGATGACATCTCATCACCAGTCTAGCATGGCACTTAAATTCATAAAGTCGACGTACCATAGAGGAAAGCGATATTTATTCTGTATAAATTACAGAAATGTGGCACAAGGCCGAAGGGGGGATTGGGGAAAGGACGGTCTTCTTCTGTCTCAAATATAACTTAGCTAGCCGCAAACACTGACGCAATCGTACAAACAATATTCCTTACACCAAAACACCACATTCATGCATACCTTTCTTACTACAACCACCATAATACCTCACTGTCTCTATGAAAGTACTAACTAGTCCCCATATTTACAATTCAGAGTCTGTGAGGGGAGGGGAATAAAATAACAATTCTAAAAACTAACCCCAATGAGTATTTACAATATGAATACAAAATATTTACAAGAAACTAAATAAAAATAATATTAGTAATACCCCCCCCCCCCACAATCACTAAATGTGGCAGAAATACCAGTTCACTGGCTGAAATCAATGCGGGACTATAATATTATAGAACATTCATCCATCCCAAGCACACACACTGACATGCACTCATTCATAGAGGAAAGTTCATCAGAACAATTACCATGAAAATATTTATAGAGAGGTGCAGGAAAGCTATGTTATAGTGATGGTAAAGTGTCTGAAGCCAAGATGCTGAATCAGGACTAATAAAATTGCAGATTCTTCTTTGGATTTTATCAAAAATCTTTAAATACATAGCAGAAGCACCAAACCAGATGTGGCGGCAATAGTCAAAGCTTTCTTGATGGTTTGAAATTCAGAGTTTTCCTTCTATTAGACTAGTTGCCACTTAAGGCTACAGTGTCTAGCCTACCCTACTGGACTTATTCAAAGATTATTGGCTGCAAAAAAAACCCCAAAAAACATGAGGAAGAATGAAGAATACCTTTGCTGAAATACTGGGATAAAAGTAACAAAGATAGGGATATTAGTATGAATATTTTGTTTAATAATGATAATTCTTCATTACAGAATTTCAGAAGAATTATGCCAGATCAGCTTGCACCCTTGTTTATTTGAGTCGAGTAAATTATATATGAAGAGATCAATCGAATTATATAAGCCATTCAAAGAACTAAGGGGGCATTCCATTTGGAAGAGGAAAAAAAAAACTCACGTTATTTGACGCTGGAGTAGTGGCAGTAGATCGTGTCAGGGATAAAAAAGATTAAAGAAATGATCGGAAAGAAGTTTAAAAAAGCGTTCCTTTTACTTCCCTCAAACACGCAGCCCCTAATCAGAAAAAATTAAAAAAATGTGTAATCCAAAGTAATACTGCATCAAAGGAAGATAAACAGGAAATAATAATAATAATAATAATAATATTGGCCTATAAGATTCTTTCTTTCATGGAGGTAGGGGTGAAAAAGAAGTAGCAGTAGTAGTGATAGCAGATAAAATTTTAGTAGTAGAAGGAGAAGATTGGTTGACTGATTTATTTTTACAGCTTATCAACTTTTTGTGGGTTATTTAAAGCCAGAAAATATTTTTAGATTATAAGAATTTTTTGGAGATAATGATGATTTTCTAATACAAGTTCTACTAATTAACCCATAGCTGGGAGGAGAAGAGGTGGATTCATACCGTTCCCAAAGATATTTGTATGTTAATTAATAAAATGAACCCAACTGGAATTCAAACTTGGCTCTCTGATTTCTCATTCTGTGTCATTATCAATTACATCACCTGCACATCCAATTGGTATTCTCAAGCAGTCACTCAGCTAGGTACTGACCAGACTCAACATTGCTTAACTTTGGTGATTGGATGAGAACTGGTGATAACATTGCAATATTATATAGGAGTCAATGCAAAGAATGACTAAAAATTCTGGAAGCTATTATAATATACCCAAGAGAAGCAGCCAACATCAAATATGGTATCTTTCTCCATATTGAAGTATGTATAAAAAAAAAGTCATGTTCAGTTTAACCAGAGTGACCTGAAACTGGTTCCAGCAAATGAGTGAATGCTTGAATTCATCAAAAGCAGTTACATAAACAGACAAAAAAGGAAATCCTTAAAAACGAAATGTAGCAAAATTCAAAAGTACTTGGGGAACAAAACAAAATAAATTTTGGAATGTTTACTGATTATATAAAACAACTTATTCGGAAATATGAAAAAAACTTAATAAAAAATTTGGATAGACAGAACTTGTTGATATTATTCAACAAAACTTGTTTGAAACTATATGCATATACACTGCGGTTCAAAAGTTTGAAGCCACCCCCAGAATTAACATTGGATGAACCTGACAAAAGAGTGAAACCTTTCCATCCAAAAAATGTAAAAAGAGCTCTTAAAGTCATTTAAATAATGAATGAAATCAATTATCAAACTTATACTTTGAGAAACTTTTGCAACAAATGGCAAAAATTTGTGCTGCAGTAATCAAGGCTAAAGGAGGATATTTTGAGGAGAGCAAAATTTAATCATATTATCCCTTACTGGTAGTACTACTGATCAAGTGGCATGGTTTGCCCTGATGGCATGGTTATACTTGTGAATAAGTTCAATACCTTAAGGCAGTGGAGAACTTGGAGAGGGGAATTAACAAGACTGACATCCATTAAATATGGCATGTGGAACTAGAACAGTCTGCCCCAGAGAGCAAAATAAAGGGTTCAGTTCGACATTTCAACCACCTGAAGAAGGCCAGAGCATACAACAGCTGAAAGGTTGTAATAAATATGGTGACAAAGATGAGAACAATAGTCTGAATAATGTAAATAGTATAAAATTTCTAATAAAAATCATGTCTCTTTTTTTTTTTTAACCATGTAGAAGAATTTTCTCTTAAAGTAGAAAACAACTACTTTGGGGGCCAATTTAAAAAATTACCATGGGCACCCTCAAACTTTTGAACTGGAGTGTATATATATATATATATATATATATATATATATATATATATATATATATATATATATATATATATATATAAAACTAATACAAATTAAATATGTCAGCTGATTAATGTTATATTCAGCGCTTTGGCTGTAGATGAACTTTTGTAATTGTTCAGTTCTCTCATCAGGAGGTTTCAGCAGTTGGCTGCTGTTTTTCTCATTTTTCATTATTTTTATACTAAGATTGATGCAATTAGTTCATGTGCTAGTTCATAAAGCAATTTCTAAAGGATTAATGAATTAATTGTTAATCTGACATTTTTATTACTTTAAACATGGGTATCCACTAAAAATAATGTTTTAAGTAATACATATATATATATATATATATATATATATATATATATATACACACATATATATATATATATATATATATATATATATATATTAGTTAAAATATTATTTTTATATATATAAAATGTTCATTCACTTTAATTATTTAGTTTGAATTGATTTAAAAGAATGCACTTTACATATGCTGTAGATCAATTTTAAAAACACTTCTTTTAAAAAAGATATCAATACCTCAACCACTACTATAGTTTCACCTTTTGGATCTTCAGGCTTTATTTCATATCTTATACCACTTTGTATTCCAAAAAATGCAATAGAATAAAACTATTAACCAAACAAATAGCTTTTTGGAAGGCATCTTTCGCTATCCCAATTCACTTTTGGATTTAGACAATAAAGAAGAGTATAATAATATTGACATGAACAGGAAATTGTCTGTTTAGCACAGTACAAGCAAAATAGCTTTTCTTTGTTTCTAACAAAATTTTCCTGTTTCTTAATACTCTGCTTAGCCTTTGGAAGGCATCTTTTGCTATCCCAATTCACTTTCAGATTTAGACAATAAAGAAGAGTATAATAATATTGGCATAAACAGTACATGTGTTTGTTTATCACAATACAAGCAAAATAGCTTTTGTTTTCCATTTCAGATGTTTCGGTTGGAAGTGTAAATGAATTGATCAAATGTAGAGAGGCAATGGTGTATTAGCTTTTTGGATTTGCTGAGTGGGAGGGGATTGTCTTTGAGCATGTGTGATCTGAAGGATAAAAGACATGGCTGTTCTGTTTGGATTGGATACAAAAAAAGAAAAGTGAATCTGCTGGGATGTTCTTTGTTGGAGCAGTTTAAACATGCTCTTCTAAGAGTATTTGATCCATGTCTTTTCTCTAGCCAGTCACTTCTCTGACGGATATCTCTTACCCTGATCTCAGCTCAACAGTGAGAAAGGCAAGGAAATGAACTTATTGAAAATAATTGTTTTTTTTTATTTATTATTCTTAATCTTTTTTCTTGTTTTTTTTCCTTTCATTATATGCTTATTGCTCAACATTTTTACTCTTTATTTTCTTTTTATCTTATCTTGTACATTTTTACATGTTTTTTTCTTTCATTTTGGTTGTCTGCTGTTTCTTTGATTTTTCTACTTCCGAAGATATTTTTCTTTTTACACTTCCTTTCCTGATACATTTTTTTTTCCCAGTTATTTTTCTCTGTCACATTTTTTTTCTTCAAATAAACTCATTTCCCTATCACCTTTTTTTCTCATTTCAAAAAAAAAAAAATTTCTTTTTTTTCTTTCTTTTTGCACCTTTTGCATCTCTAACTATTATCTCCTTTATGCATCATATTTTGGTTTTAGACTTTTGATCTTAATTTTCTTTTTTATCTTTGACCTTCTTTGTAGTCCTTCTTTATCTGGGGTCCTCTTTCTTCTTCTGATATTGTTTCTTCACAAACTTTCTTCTTCCTTATGTTTTTGTCATTGATCTTTTTATTATATTTTTCTTTTTGTTTTTCTTGTTTGTATGAAAATTCTCCACTGGGAAAAATATACTCAAAACCTCAGCTGAGTTCAAAAAAACATTAAATGCTGATTTGTTACTGTCAATTTCCATGGTACCATTAATGATTCTCAGATACTGGAAAACTCCTTCTTTTTTTGTTTCTCTTCTTCCAAATTGTGGAAGGTTTGACTTAAATTCAAAATCCTGGATCTTACTGGGGTTCAAACATTGATCGCTGATTCAGATAGGAGATATACAATCCATCAAACAAACAAAACATATTTACCTTTGAGTAACAAAGAGATGGGCTAGGACAAAAATATCTGCCTGGGACATCTTTATTCCAGCCCCCCCCCCCGTCCTTTTATTAAATATTCAGAAAATAAAATCCACCCTTAATTTAGGTTGTGATTATTCTAGGATAAAATGTTTCATAACTCAAAATGTATAAAAAAAACAAGAATGATTAACAGAGAGAATACAGATTGGTTGAGACTTCTTACCTTAGTTTTCTTAAGAAACCACTCTACAATTAGTAGTTAATATAACAGGAGTTATCTGCCTTGTAGATCATTTTTGGGGAATCATTTTATGCTTAATTAAAACTGACTCAGAAAATTATAGATCAATTGGACTAGAAATTGTTTTATTCTTCAAATTCTGTTAGTGTTACGCTAACAAAAATAATGCTATGACGTATCGTTTTTGCTGTGTCATGGTAAAAACAAACCCAAATAAGGTCAGTATCTCATCACACCATGTTTAAAATAAAAATAACAACAAAAATCACAAAAATCATGGAAAAATGAACAGAAATTAACGGTTTCTAATCAAATTAAGTAGAAACAACAAAAAAATCACTTTGCTTGCTTGGTCTAGGTCAGCAACCGCCAGGCCACATCTGGCCTGCAAAGGATTTTTGTCTTGCCCACCAACTTGATACTTCGATACTAATTATGTAATTGATTTGTGGAGCAAATGGTAGGAAAAAAATATCAGTTGGAGTTAATTGATTCACAATGCAACAAATTTTTAAAATCAAAATGTAATTGCGAATCTACTGCTGACTTCTACAAAAAGAAAATAGAAAAGACTACTGAATAATGCAAAAATGATGGTACCATTATTTGGAAGTATTTTGGAAGTATAGGGTGACCCCAAAAAATGGGAACTTTTTAACAATCCAATAAAACGAAGAGTGATGGAAGAAAAATATTTAATTTATAGTAATTGAAACCTTAAAACATGCCATTTAAGAAACAATGATGGAATTTTCATTTTTTAAAAATTATGTCCTGTAGATGGCGTCCTCCTGTACGAATGCATTCTTGAAATCTGCTGTTGAGACCCCTATTTACTGATGCAACATCTCAGCTGGGATATTGTGAATTTCATTCTTGTTACTAAAATGGCGAAATGTTTACTTGCTCAAGGTCACTGTCTCGCAGTGTTGCCACTCGTTCATGTCTGGCAATACGCACTTCAAAAATTCCCGTTTTTCTGGGTCACCCTATATTTGTGAACAACTTTTTTTCAAAAATGAACTACACTAAAAATTGTTTAAGGACACAGTTGGGTGATGACCACCTGGATGATACTTTGCTCCTGTCATCGACATATATTTTTGCTGATGTAGAGAAGTTATTGAACAATAAGCAGAAACGAGTGTCACATTAAATAATTTGCCATTTCTCACTGTATTTCATCTGTAGTAAGGAATTTGCAGTTTTTGTTGATCTTGTTAGTTGTTCTGTTATTCCTGCAGTAAAATAAGGAACCTTGTTTCAATAACATTAACATTAACTTTGTTGTTTTTTCTTTAAACTTCCAAACAAAGGCAGCCTTCTGGACAGAGCAGTCTGAGGCCAAGACAATTTGTTATAATACATTTGATATCATGGCCCTCCCCCGAGACAAGGCATAGTTTTCTGGCCTGCTCTCTCCAAAATGTTGCCAATGGAGAAACCCACACACTTTACCAGAAGTGTCTCCCCTGTGGCTCAAAGGTGATTGAGAGGTGAGATCTGGCAAACCTGGCTGTTGGAAGCTTGGTCTATCAAGGTCATTGGTTATGACCTAGTATGCGAATATAAAACAAAAGATGGTGAACAAGACATTTTAAAAAAATAATAATAATGATGGTACTTCCACAAACCAGATCAAAATGTCAAAGTCAAGATCTCATGGGATTCCAACATTAAAATAGGCGGCATCCTTGTGGCCACAAAACCAGAACAAACAGAAGGAAATGTCTCTTCATCAATTTGACTGTCCCAAGTTCAAAGAAAGTCAAAGGCTTAACAAGTATATTGACCCCTGATTCAAAAAAATGCCTCAAGAATAGAATTTCCCTTGATTACATCAGTGTGTGACACCAACATTATGCACCTGGTATACCCTTATCGAACTGGGTGTCACGACAAGTACATTGGGCTTTGTATATTTGTATATTTTTATTGGTTCAGAATAGTCAACTTTTAATCACAAAAATAATAATAAAAATAAATGTTCTCATATATTTGATGATCATTTGATACTTTTATTATTTTCTTATTTATTTAATGATCTCATTTAAAATATATATAATAATATTTCTTAAAAAGATACATTTTATGACTAACTGTTCATTCTGACATCCAGTGTAAAATATATATATGTGGGCATAGGGGGTTCTAGATAGAGATAGTACCTTTGATATCTGGCCCACTGCAACTTTGGGTGCTCTGGCATCACCAGTCTTCAACCATCGCCTAAATCTCTCATGTGATGGTTCAAAGTTGCTATGCCCCTGTAAACTGTTTCAGCTGGTAGGCTAAACTCATGTGAGGGGGTGGTGTTAACATGGCACCACTGGGTAAAGGACTTCCACAATGCAGGTCACCAGCCAGGGTGGAAGGGATCCTCAGATGGACTTCAATGGCCACGTGTTTGTGACCAAGGTGAGCAACCTAGTAGGAGGACATTGGCGTTGGTCTAACCTGGAGAGGGATGGGCTCCGTCAGGTTAAAACGCCTAAGACATGCCACATGATGAGCACACTATGAAACCATGTGTGGAGACTCAGGCTATGATACACGACCACGACTGATGGAGTATAATGGGGGACAATTCAGCATGTCAGCACTCCAATGACTCCTTCCGGGTTTAAAGACAAAAGAAGAAGAATATTTGTACACCAGTATCACTTTGTTGGTATATTGCACACTTATAATAATAATAATAATAACAATAATAATAATAATAATAATAATAATAATAATGATAATTCACTCACTGAATATAAAACCCGGCATGACAGAGTGGGTCAATATCTGCACTGGAAAATTTGCAACTCCTATGGGAAGGAAACTGGAAGAAACTGGTACGAACACCACCCTGACCTGGTTACGGAGATAGGACCTATTACAATTCTATGGGACTACACAATACACACTGATAGAACAATCAAAGCCAACCGCCCAGATATTGTTATTAAAGACCACAAACAAAATAAGTGCCTCCTTGTTGATATGGCAGTCCCTGCAGACTGCAATGTATCTTTAAAGATATTCGAAAAGCTGTCAAAATACAAGGACTTTGAAATAGAAATCTCAAAAATGTGGCACATGGGAACATCAACAATCCCTGTCGTAGTTGGAGCCCTTGGACTGGTTGGAAAAGATTCCAGTAGACAAATTGAAGGGATCCCTGGAAGTCCATGCCTCAAAGAGATACAAAAAATTGTTCTGACAAGTACAGCCCACACTTTACGAAGGGCTTTATCTATGTAATTATTTATTTTTTTTTTGCAGTGGAAAGTGTCCTGATTTCTAACCTTAGATCCCTGGGCGGGACCTGGAAAGAAATGTGTAAATGCCAGATATCAAAGAAAATAATAATAATAATAATGTGCCTTGTATACCCTTATCAGAATGGATGTCATGATAGGTGCATTGAGCTTTGTATTCCAGTGACAATTTGTTGTGTACTGCTTTCTCACTCAGTAATAATTTTGTCAGCACTCACTTGCATCCAAACATTGGGATCATCATCCTCTCTCCCTATTCCCTTTCTCTCCCCTGATGATGGTAGAGATGGCTTTGAATCAAAGAGTTTGCAGAGACCATTTCTGTAAATTTGATTTTGGGGCACAACTATGTGCAATGGAGAAGCCCACACACTTTACCAGAAGTGCCTCCCCTGTGGCTAAAAGGTGATTGAGAGGTGAGATCTTGCAAACCTGGCTGTTGGATGCTTGGTCAATCAAGTTCCACCATGGATAAACTGGTGCTGATTTGCAGATCATTGCTTATTCTGCTGTTGGGTTCTTCAGGAGTTGGTCACGTTTACTCTAGTCCTTCCTCTTCAACCTTACTGCCATTGGTGGCTGTACAGAAGTTGGAACTCCAGATGATCTCACTCATAGGATCACTGGGACAGGTAAGCCATCTACCATGACAGGAAATAACCAGATATAATTTACACTGTATGTCAGAGTGAACACTTCATTTTGACTTATTATTACTTTTAATGACAATAATTGCATCAATAAATAAGAAAAGAGTAAAAGTAATGAAAGTAGAAAATTATCATTAAATATATGAGAACATTTTTTTGTTATTCCTGTTGCTAAAAAAATTAATATTTAAGGAAGAAATAATAAAGGAAGAAATTCACTACAGAACAAAAAAGAAATAATAGATAAAATTAGATTAGATAAAAAGTAACATTAAAGAAAGGGAGAATTGCTGAAACACAAAGATTAGGCAACTTGGGCAAGAAGGAGTGTATAAATAACTTGGAATCAGTGAAAGTAAGAAAAGAGTACTACAGGTGTGTGTCAGCTGGTGTCGAATTTTTTTCTTTTCATGTGCCGTGTCCTTTCAGGACATAGGTGATCATAGCTCTCCATCTCCCTCTACCCCTTGCAGCTCTCAACAAGTCCCTTCCCTCTGCTACCTCTCCTAGACCATGTTCTGTTATCCACTTACTTGCTTAAGCCTGCCAGGTATATCATGTGTTGTTTTCCCTTATCTCTCTTTCCCTTCTATTCAACCCATGAGTATCAGATTCTCCAGGCCCTCCTTCCTCATTATGTGCCCCAGAAACTTCAGCTGCCTCTTCCTGATGTTAAGTATAAACCTCCTCCTTGTTTGCATCCTCTCTAAGACCTCATTGTTGATCACATGCTCGGTCCATGATATCCTTAACATC
Organism: Acanthosepion esculentum; assembly: GCA_964036315.1. Lineage (NCBI taxonomy): Eukaryota > Metazoa > Mollusca > Cephalopoda > Sepiida > Sepiidae > Acanthosepion > Acanthosepion esculentum. The sequence goes on along the minus strand of OZ038479.1, from coordinate 119,988,130 downwards.
TTTCTGTAGAACTGCATTTCCATCACCTCAAGTTTCTTCTTCATTTTTGAGGAAATCGCCCAACATTTGCTGCCGTAAAGAAGGACAGATGTTACGTCCTTTTAGTGTCCTTTTTTTGTTACTAAAAATATCCTCCAGTCTCACAATCTTCTGCCGGGCTTTTGAATACCGAGTTGAATTCATAAAACAGAATATCAGCCATGAACACTTTGGTTGCTCCTGTGGTGAAAAACAGTTTCAACATCCTTATTTGGACAGTAGCTGACATTAAGCGAATGGGTGTCAAAACAAGAAAGCTCTTTACTTGCCGATGCATGCATCATCCTAAGGCCGATGTTGATCATCTGCATGTATCCAGATCCAAAGGTTGCAGATGATTAGTTCAACTAGAACTGTCTTAGAAAATGACAACAACCAGCCTCCATAGTTACCTAGAAATGACAGAAGGTTGGATGATAGTCTGTGTCCAGGAACATGACAGAAATAAGAAATTTCATTCCACGAGAAAGGAAGCCAACAAATTCAAAAGGGAATTTCAGTTGGATGAACAGAAGCAAGTAAGTTATAATACACCTACTGCAGTGGCAAAGAATCTAAGAATGAAGGCAAAACCAAATTCAGTGCCAGAGTTTCAGAAATTATGCCAAGATAAACTTCTTCATGGTCAGTACTCTACCCATACCAAACAAGCTGATATAGACAAACTCCATACCCATTAGTAGTTGCTTAACATAGGATTATAAGCGGGAACTGAATGGCAGAGTAATGGATAGTGGCTCAGATTGAGGAATCAGAGAGCCGAGTTCAAATTCCAGTTGAATCCATTACATTCACTTACATGCTAATACCCTTGGGAAAGGTATGAATCCTCTTCTTCTCCTGCCAGCTATGGGTAAATAGCAAGACAGACCAGGTTCTATAGCCTTGGATGGCAACTAGTCTACTGCAGAAAGAAATGGCAAACTACTGCGGGGAAAAAAAAAACTACCTCGTCAGTCATGTATTGAAAGATACATGATCGCCTATGTGTATATCACACATGTTACATAACTGACTGAGATTCACTTACATGCTAATACCCTTGGGAAAGGTATGAATCCTCTTCTTCTCCCCCCAGCTATGTGTAAATAGCAAGACAGACCAGGTTCTATAGTCTTGGATGGCAACTAGTCTACCACAGAAAGTAATGGCAACTTACTGCAGGAAAAAATCTGTCTCGTCAGTCATGTATTGAAAGATACATGATCGCCTAAGCGTGTATCACACATGTCACATAACTGAATGCTTGCTAACTAGAAATTATCAAGCAGATATCCTGAAAATTGTTTTAACCCGGAATGCAGATTCTGTGATGAATATCCAATCCAGGAACAACTGATCATCTTGTATCAGGTTGCACGGAAGTAGCGTTCACTGACATAAAATTTGACATGACAGGTTGCGCCAATATCTGCACTGGAAAATCTGCAACTTTTTTTGGGGAAACAAACTGCAAGAAATTGATATGAACTCCACCCAGATCTGATTACGGACAATTTTCTGGGGTTTTACACAAGACACAGACAGACCAATCAAAGCAGAAAGTGCAATCTTATTGTAATTCCTGGAGATTGTAATGTAGCTGTGGAGAGCTTCAAAATACTATCAAAATACAAGCATCTTGAAGTGAAAATCTAAAATATGTGGCACATGAAGGCATCAGTAAATCATGTTGGGGTTTAGTCTCTGAGTTTGACTGGAAAAGGTCCTGATAGATGCATTGAAGGGATCCCTGGTAGCCCATGCTTTAAAGAAATACAAAAAGTTGTTCTGACAAACACAGCTCACACCTTAGAAAGGGCTTTATATATGTAAAATGTGTATGTGTTTGTAGGCTGTTTTTTTTGTTTTTTTTTACAAGAATGTGTAGTGAAAATGTCATGATGCCATTTCTGACCTATGATCTCTGGTTGGGGCACAGAAAGAAAAGACTACATAACAGAAATCAAAACAAATAATAATAATAATAATAATAATAATAATAATAATAAGAAGAAGAAGACATTACAATTCTATGGGATTACACCATCTTCACAAACAGGAAGATGGAAGCAAATAGGTCATACATAATTGTCAAAAACAGAAAAGAAAAAACTTGCCAACTAATTAATATGGTTTGCCCAGTGGACTGTAAAATAGCAACCAAGTAATTTGAAAAACTATCAAAGCATAAAGACCTGGAAATAGAAATAGAAAAAATGTAGAAATTGAAAACAAGAATAGTACCAATCATAGTAGGTGCGCTTGGAATAATAATAAGAGGATCACAACAGCATATTGAAAAAATCCCTGGAAATATCCCAGCTGAAGAGAAATACAAAAAATTGTCTTGATAAGTGCATCCTACACACTAAGAAGAACTTTATCCATGTAATGTTTGTGATGTTATGGGCTATAGAAAAACAAATCATGAAATGTAGCCATAACAACACACTACTATCTGTCTTAGGTTTTCCCACAGACTTCGTAGATAGTGTGAACATAGTAGAAATTGAAATATAATGATGATAATATAATAATAATATACCTGGCAAAGCCTTATCAGACTGGGTATAATGATGGCTATTTTAACCTTTGTATATTTGTACCCCAGCATCACCTTATTGACATGCCACTTACACTCAGTAATAATAAAAATATTGATGATGATGATGATGATGATGGTAGTAGTACCATTGTTTTGATGCAAACCTCTAAGAAATTCTCAGATTTCCTGCCAAAGAACCCTTCCTTCTTGGAGTATGAGATTCTGCAAGCAGATGTGTTGTATCCTTAAAAGAGGTTACAAACAGACAAAGGTGATACTTGAGTGAAAGGAACAGCAACACGGGTGTAGATGAAAGAAAGAAAGGTTTATTGTAAAAAAGAATACACTACTGAAACACTGGGAATTGTTTAGCAGGCTAGTAATTCCCAAAGCAAGTCGCCAGGTATATTCTGTGCTCTCTCTATATATCTATTGATATAGTCAGTCCACATAGGCGATAAGGAGAGTGGGACATTCCATTACAACAAGGTGAGATATAAGAGAGAGACTATCTTTTTTCTCTAAAAAATAACCAAAATATTCAGGAAAAGGTTTATAACTTTGCTTAATTTTTTGGATGTAATATGATGTGAAAATTATGTTTAAATTATAAACAACAGATTACATATATTCAGAAGTTTATATACCACCTTTTCTTTCTGAAAATAAAAGAGCATCAATTGACATAAATGTATTTAATTTTCCTCCATTTTTACTTTTAACATAGAACACTTCACAATTCTGTTGTGAACAAAAAGAAAAAAGCGATGAGAAACAGGTTAGAGAGTGGAGTGTGCCATTCGCTGGCAGACCAGCTGTTCTACTTTCGTAGTCGGTCGCCTCGAGGAAATGGATTGCGAGCCTCCCTTTCTCGGCCGTTACACCGGGCAGTCATGAAACAGACACCAACTCAGACACGCCTACTTCAAATTCCTCTTCGTCCGCCAGTCAATTTGCACGTCCAACTCTGTTGCATGAAGTCCGCCAAATGAGTCGACCTGATTCGTGCCGCTGGCACCTCGCTTTTATGCCAGCCCAACACGGCCGAAATTTGCATGCGTGCAGATATCGTCTTGTTTTGGACGAGATTGGCGCACATAAATGGTGTCTTTGATAGCGGCCATATTTCTTTTCGGGAGTACTCTGCAGGCAAGACATGTTCGCACTCGTTTTGCACTCCGAGGTAAGTCATGTCTTTCGTCACAAATTCACATGCAAATCATATAGAAGGATGAACTGGAATGTCTGCTTTCAGAATATGTATATCTTAAATTTCAGTCACGTGTGAAATGAAATCATGTGATCAACTGTTATCTATTATATAACATTATAAACTTTTGTTCCAAAACAGGGCGGCCACTGAAAAACTGAAGGGTTTGAAAAAGTCATAACTTATTCATTTTCAATCTCATTTCTTTTTTATTCTTTTTAGGTTATAGAGCATCCATTGAAGATTAAAATGGCTAGATATGATGTCTAGCAATGAGTAAAACTTATTGATTTTCTATATTCCAATGAAAGATCAATTATTCAAACTCAGAGAAAATGCTGGCCACATTTTAATGTCAGAGTAACTCCTAGCGATGACATAATTCTGAAAGAACTGGATCAGTCAGTGATCTTCTGGGAAAAGATCTAAAGCACAGTGTGCACACTGATGCAGTGGTGGCAGTTGTATGGCAGAGTGTCTTTGAGGATCCATCAGCTTCTACCAGTCGTTGCTTTTCTCAACTAGGCATCACCAGAACATTGCTTCAGAAGATTCTGAAATTGGATTTAAAAATGTTTCCATACAAGATTCAAACAGTCCAAATTTTACTACCCCAAGATACTCATGTGTTTGTAAAAGTTACTTTTGTTTTTTATCATTCAGTCATTCAAAACCCTACATATATATATATATATATATATATATATATATATATATATATATATATATATATATATGTTTATAGGGTGGCTATTATATGATAAAAATATAGTTTGAAGGTATGCTATATTTATGAGTTAAAGTGCTCGATATCAGAGATAGAGCATATGTAAATATAAAAGGAGACATTGAGGTCAACACCCAGTGGCAACAGTTTGTTTCATGCTTAAATGCAGTTGTCAGGCCATATATATATATGCTAGTATATATATATATATATATATATATATATATATATATATATATATATATATATATATAATCAATGATCAGCCCACAAAATTCTGATATTTGATCATTTTGTCAGATTTTGGGAAGTTGGTTTGATCAAGAACTTTTCTGTATCATGATATATATATATATATATGTATATATATATATATATATATATGTATGTATGTATGTATGTATGTATGTATGTAGTGAATTCTGCTTAAGCAAAACACACTGGGGCCACAAATTTTTACCCCAAAGCTGTCATTCCTTTTGATCGGATTTGCATGAAAGGGATAAAATACTACTTAATGTTTGATTGTTTTTGCACAATTGGTTCTTCTAAGTAGCCATTCTTTGGAACAAATGTACCACTTAGGCAAAAATCATTATAATGGAAAGAAAGAAAGAAAGAAAGAAAGGAAGAAAGAAAGAAAGGAAAAATAAAAGAAAAAGGAAAGAGTGAAAGAGAAAAAGAAATTTTAAATGAAAGAAAGAAAAGAAAAAGGAAAATTAAAAGGAAAACACTGAGAGAAAGAAAGAAGAAAGTGAAAGGAGAGAAAACAAAATAAATAAAGAATGAATGTGGAAAATAAATTAAAAGAAAGATACAAACCTAAAAGAATAAAAGTAAAGAAAAAAGTAAGAAAGAAATAAAAAAGGAAGAAAAACGAAAGAAAGAAAGAAAGAAAGAAAAGAGAAAAAGAAAGAACATAAGTAAAGAAAGAATGGAAGAAAAAGCAAAAAGCAAAATGAATGAAAGAAAAAAGATAAATGAAAAGAAAGAAATTAAAAGAAAGAATAAATAAAAGAAAAAAGAGAAAAAAGCATCTACACTTTTGATCTTTCTTTTTATCGAAAGGGAAAAAAAAGAAAGAAAAAAGGAAGATGAAAAGCAAAATGGAACAAAATTAAAGAAAGAAAGAAAATCACAAGTAATGAAGAAAGAAAGAAAAAGGAAGAAAAGATAAATGAAAAAAGAAAACAATGAAAAGAAAGAAAAAGAAGGAAAGAGAAATATTTAATTCTTAGTTTGAATTAAATCAAATTTTTTAGTCACAAAAAAAGAGAATGGAGAATGTGGCATCAATAATCTGAAGTCACTTTGGGGTAGCGAAATATGCCTTCTTAAATCTAAGCATGAAGAAACAGTAAAATATTGTTAGAATCAAATAAAAGAGTACTGACCTCTTTTGTAATATCAACCCTCCTATGTGGCAGTGAATGATGGACAATCTCCTTGCAGATTAAGAAGAGGCAACAAAAATGTGGTCCTACAGAAGGATGCTGAGAATACCAGGGACTGAACATGGGAGTCATGACAAAGTCTTAGAGAAAATGGAAGCAAGAAGGACACTTAGAATTGGAAAGAAATTTGTAGGGCACATAATGAGGAAAGAGGGCTTAGAAAATTTGATACTCACTGGATATATTGAAGGCAAAAGCGACAGAGGAAAACAGTACATAACCTACTTAACGTGTTTGTGTATATAGTGTTAAAGAACAGGTGTTAGGAAAGAGAGCTAAAATGGAAAGTTTACTAAGAGCTACAAAGATGTCAAATTGTGGAGAGCCATGATTGCCCTCATTCTGAAAAAACTCAGCAAATAGAAAAAGTCAAGTTTCTAATGTCTTTGGCAAATCAGCTTACTCAACTCTTTAATACAAATGATGTTGTTTTTATTTTTTTTTTATAATCATTTTTCTCCAAGTAGAAGAACAATGCCACTAAGATACAAGGGGTTACTGTGTGTGAGAGCATATGTGAAGAAAAAACACTATTATGGGGAGAGAACAATAAAAGAACAGGCTTTAAGGAGATAGAAGATAACAATTGACATTGCATTAAACTTTTGAAGGTCAAACTAGACTGGAAATCAAGAAATTAGAAGAGAGTTCCAAAAGTGAGAAAAGAAACTCTTAGCAGAGAACTTAAGGTTTCATCTAGCCATTCCACCTGTAAAATAAAGGGACCTATCTGCCAATTTAGTGCTTTACTTCATAGAGTCTAGGTACCAAATAGGAAAGTTCATCAGAACACTATTTAAATTATTCGGACTATTGTCCTCATCTTTGTCGCCATATTTATTACAACATTTTGGCTGTTGTACGCTCCAGCCTTCTTCAGGTAGGTGGAATGTCGAACTGAACACTTTATTTTGCTCACTGGGGTATTCTGTTCTAGTTCCACATAACATAATTAATGGATGTCAGTCTTGTTAATTCCCTTCTCCAAGTTTTCCACTGCCTTAACCAGGCATTGAACTCACACTCTCTGGTTCCTGTCACTGGATCTGACTAATGCTTTTATCCACTGTGCCATGTGTCCTTGAGGACATCTGTGTATGAATTTCTGGGTATTATAAACCTAATGTCTTCAGCCATCGTTTTTTTACCAGTGCTCATATTGCAATTTTTTGCTGTTATCGTTACATGTTTTTATCAGAGCTCATATTGCAACTTTGTTGTTATTATCACTTTTCTCTGGCACTCCTTATTACTGGTTCCCATATTGTTTTCATTTCTATGCTTGGTCAGCTCAGGAGATTTTTGTGGCCTAGCATGTGCTGATTCCTTAAGTTTAAGTGAGCGAAATAAAGGGTTCAGTTTGACATTCCAACCACCTGAAGAAGGCTGGAGCATACAACGACCGAAACGTTGTAATAAATACCGCGACAAAGATGAGGTCAATAGTCCAAATAATGTAAATAGTGTACATAATGCCTCATCTCAGAAATATAGACAGATACATTAGAACAATTAACATGAAAGCATGAAAGTGTCTATATCAGTCTATTCAAATCTATCTATCTATCTGTTATATAGGAATAAAGTGTCACTGCCAACACTTGAGTTTGAACACAGATCACCAGTGAGTAAACACAGTTGATCCCATTATTGAATTAGGTAGACAACATGACCATAGAGGAAATGCATATATGGGAGGTAGTGTGTGTCTAATTGATCATCATTTCTAGTCTCACCTCTAATACTGTTTGGATCTGTATTTCTACTCTATCCTCTATTACTATATATATATTTCCTACTCTATTCTCTATACTATTTCACTATATGGATTAATATTCATGAGAGTATTATTGAGCAAGTACTATTAGTGTGAGTGTTATGTGAAGGTGTCTGACACCAGCATTGTTCAACAGCATACTATAGTTGTATCTGCAATTACAAAGTCTCTACTATAACGAGCATCACAAAAATGACTATGGGTGTCCACTGAGTCATAAAACTATCTATCTATCTCAGTTTGTTCATATCTAACTATCTATTTCAGTTTCATATCTATTTCAATTTGTTCATATCTATCTCCATCTGTTCATAACTATTTCAGTTTCATATCTATATAGCTATCTCAATCTGTTAATATCTATCTATCTATCTATCTATCTATCTATTTATCTATCTATCTCCATCTGTTCATATCTATTTCAGATTCAATTCTATATAGCTATCTCAATCTGTTAATATCTATCTATCTATCTATCTATCTATCTATCTATCTATCTATCTCCATCTGTTCATATCTATTTCAGTTTCATATCTATATAGCAATCTCAATCAGTTAATATCTATCTATCTATCTATCTATCTATCTATCTATCTATCTATCTCCATCTGTTCATATCTATTTCAGTTTCATATCTTTATAGCTATCTCAATCAGTTAATATCTATCTATCTATCTATCTATCTATCTCCATCTGTTAATATCAATTTTATTTTTTATATGTATATAGCTATCTCAATCTGTTAATATCTATCTATCTATCTATCTATCTATCTATCTATCTATCTATCTATCTATCTATCTCCGTCTGTTCATATCTATTTCAGTTTCATATCTGTATATGAAATATGTCAACAGTACTTCATTTTTAGTTTGATTTGGCTCTTGTAAAGGTAGAGGATAGCATGCAGAGTCAGGTACTTACTTAGTGATAAAGGGAGCCATCCATTTGATGGTCAAGAGTTTTAGAGGTGCACCTATATACTTTCATACCATTGGTATAGATATTTACAAATGATCTGAATACATTCTTAGACATTTAGTACATTCATGTATGTAAATCAGAAAGGGGGTTGGTCTGAGAATTGATCACTGGGGGATGCCTACATTGGCCCCCACCAGGGCCTCGGAAGATTGGTCGTTAATAACTACCTTCAGGGATCTACTTATTAGGAAGGATTTTATAGTTGAGAAGACCATTCCAGTGATTCTATAGCTGGAGAGCTTGTGTAACAAACCTTTGAGCCACACCTTGTCAAAGGCCTTCAAAATATCTAATGCTATGGTTCTCAAAGTGTTTTTGTCACCAAGGGCCTCACTAATTCTGTGTGTAATGGTAGTTAGGATGTCGGCAGTTGATCGGGCCAATCGAAATGTGTACTGCTCATTGCACAAGAGGTTGTTCCTATCTAGGTGTTTGACAAAATTCTTGTTGATTATAGCCTCAAAAAGATTACTGAGGAGACTGGTGAGTCTATACTGGGAGGGGGAATATTCCAGTTCAAAAGACTGTCGAGGAGTCTGAACTGGACGAGATTTTGTAAATAGCTAAAGGGATAGTAAAAAAGACAAAAATTGCTAAGAGTGACAAAATATAGGAAGTTGTGAAGAGCCATGATCGCCCTCTTCTTGAAAGAACACAGCATATAAAAGAAGAGTTGATTTCTGAATATAAAATTTGAGAATGGCTACCCTGTGATAAAGAGAAGTAAATCTAGTTAGAGCCAGTACATCAACAATAGTATTGTTCTTGTTCAGAATAGAAATTGTAATAACAATTTTTGTGTGTTTATATACTTCAGCTGGTATTTCCATTGATATTAGTAGATAGGAATGAGACACCAGAATGAGATTTAGTCTACGTCTTCATTCCTCCCACTTTGTTCAGCCGTCCATGTAATGTAGATTCCATGACCTGCAACCCTACACTCGGTGCAATGACCTCTTTAGAATCCTAAAAGAAATGTTGCATTTATTTAGTCTTCTGTCATCTCTATCATATGTATAGACTTTCTGTCTTGCAATGTATACATATATATATATACACACACACACATGAAATGGACTAAGTTTGACAATTATTTTAATATATTTTCTGTTTATACGTTATTCTTAAAGATACAAATATTTAAGTAAATGATCTGCTTATAATAAAAAGTATTACCTGTATTTACTGGCCTGAATATCCGAGAAATTTTGTAGAAAATATGTGTCCTCCAAATGATGGTTCCATGTAGGATACAGGTTCAATTCCTGTCGGAGGACATATATTTTCCACAAAATTTCTCAGACATTCAGGCTGGTAAATATCACTTATTATAAACAGAGAATTTACTTAAATATTTGTATCTATAAAAATAATGTAGAAACATAATATATATATATATATATATATATATATATATATATATATAAAAGTGAACATCAAAGTCAACACTCAGAGGCGACAGGTTGTTTCATGCTAGATGCAATTGTCAGGCCGTGAGTGTTGGATTTTTCTCGACTATTTATATATATGGGTCAGTTTGTGGGTAATCCATTCTGGTGGTTATTTTGGTGGGAGTGGCTTGTTTATTTATTCATTTATTTGGTTTAATTTATTTTACTTGTTTTTTCTTTTCATTTTTTCTTTTCAGTTATCGATGTTTTATTAACGTAGTAAAATAATTGCTTAGGTCGCTTATTAATAGTTTGTTTTGGTCTGGGAAGATAATTAAGGCAATTTATTCATCCAATTATTGGATTGATTGCCATAGACAATTCTGTTATTTTGGCAGGGGACACTTTTAATTTGTTTATTATTTTATTTATTTATTTATTTGGATTGATTATTTGTTTTTGCTTATTTATGTTTGTTTTTATTAGTTCCAACGGTTATTTTAGTGGGAGCCATTTGTTGCTTTGTTCATTTATTGATTTATTTGGATTAATTTTAACTTGTTTTTCTTATTTATCTACTATTTATTTTGTATATTTTTATTTACTCTATTCAGTTTTTGGTTTTTGAGCAACATAGTGATTTTTAAAAAAATTTTTTTTTATTGTTATTATGTCAGTTATAACTATTTTTTTCATCTGATTTTTGGATTGATTGTAGTAGTCTATTTTAACGGTTATTTTGGCAGGATTGTTTTGTTAATTTGTTTATTATTTTCTTTATTTACTTATTTGGGTTGATTGTTTTTACTTGTTTTTCATGCATTTATTTTTTATTTATTCTATTTCAGTGGTTTCTTAGTTTATTTGTTATTTGTTCGGGTTAATTTATTTTACTTGTTTTTTATATTATTTTGTTTATTTTATTTATTCTTTTCAGTTTTTTATTTTTAAGTAATGTAGTAAAAATTCGTTTTCATGTCTGCATTTTAAGGTGGGCTCAGATTGTTTATTTAGTAATTTATTTTGGTCTGGGAAGGTAATAATAGCTATTTTTTCCTCCAAGCAAAGTTTGCAGGTTTTTGATTGATTGTTGTAGGCTGATGATCTTTTCCTTATTTTCCATGATATTTTTGAATGAAACTCAGATTTGTGCATTTATATTTATTATTACTGTGTGCCTCAAACCAACCTTAATTGTTTTATGACCCTTCGCTCAGAACTCTTCACTACCATTTAAAGAAAGACATTGGAATGACCAACACAAAAACAGAGAATGTCTCATATAGAGAAGATGTAACATTGAAAAGCATAAAGGAAAAAAATTAATTATTTTTAATAATTATTTTTAATAACATGTGGAAATCTCCACCCTTTACCTGAAGACGGTCGTAAGACCAGAAACACGTGTTGTAAAACTATGTAAAACTATGAAAAGTAAAGAATAATATTTTTTTAAAAAAACCCACATTACAACCAAAAAAGTTTGCGGTACCTCTCTTCTTTTTAATATACACACTTTTCTCTCGTTGGAACCATTATAACCACTTCATTTCATTATATATATATATATATATATATCTGAGTTTCATGCATGATGCATTTGTCAGAATTGTGCTACTAGTGATAGATATAGTAGTATATATATATATATATATATATATATATATATATATATATATATATGAGTTGAAGATCAAATGTTGATCAGATACAGATAAGAATCTGACAAGATGATAAAATATATATGTATATAATAGTGGACACTGAAGTCAAAACTGAATGGCGACGGTCTGTTTCATGCATTCATATTTACATACATTCTCTGATATTTCGCACTCATCCATAAATATAGCATTATTTAAAAGTATATTTTCATCATATATATATATATATATATATATATATATATATATTTATATATATATATATATATATAATAAAATAGGCAGCATATATTTTACATTACAAAGAGTTAATCATACCTTGAATCATATTGCTGAATGATTCAAGGTATGATTAACTCTTTGTAATATATATATATATATATATATATATATATAAACGTTTCATATATATATATATATATATATATATATATATATATATATATATATATAAACGTTTCATTAAAAACAACTGACAAGGTACTGCATTTACGTTTTTATTTGATTTTTCATGTGTTCTTATAATTTTTGTTTTTTTTCTGGATGCAAATTTTATAGAAATTGTGCAAATGTTTTGTATGTCCAAGGGCTTTTGGCTACACATGTAGCTATTATCAAGGATGAATATTATTTTTACTTTTAATTGAATGTATGGATTGTTTTATGTATGTTTCCATGTATGTATTCCATGTTTAGAAAATAAAACATTCCTATAACTATAGATAAAAATATTTTTTTTTAAAGCATATCACCCCATGCAAGGCAGTAAAGCCACTGACACAAGGGATTACTGAGTGTGAAAGGATTAGTTATGGAGTGAGGACAATAAAAGAAGAGGAATCAACATAACAATTTAGATTGAACCATGGAGACATAATAAAGAGTGGATGAAATAAGGGAGAGAATTCAACCTGTGTTTTCAAATTTTCTTATTCCAAGCGGCTATCAGTTGCACCATCCACACATACAAGAGAATGAGAAAGCAATGGGATTATTAACTTTCATACTTTGGCTTATCCTCTGGGAATTCTGAGCCTATCGTAAGAGGGCGTCTAGATTTCAAGTTGCAGACTTGCAGGTGCTTTTAATAGTTTTTTAGAAATTTGGCAATTTATATATATATTTTTTTTTTTTTTTTTTGCTGCTGTATGGTTTGTGAAATGAAGAGGGGGGGGGCAACTCTAAAAATAAAAATGTAAAGAAATGAAAAAAAAACAATGATCAGAAGTTATTATTTTGTAATCGACTCACAATGATAATCGACCAAGCGAAGAAAATTGACTGATTTATTTTGTATTCTACAGTTGGAAAAGAAATTTAGACTTTATTTTTTTTTAAATTTATATATTTTTAATATGCTTATTTCTATATGTTTTTTATACTAAAAAAAAAACAAACAAATAAAACAGACATGTGGGTAGCATAATGGCTATCAATTTGGAATATGGAATTGGTTTATCTTGTAAAGGAAAGTGAACTCTTTCATTTCAAACAGTTAGTCCTTTCTTCCTACCTTCCATTACTACTTTGTCTAAGAGTAGAATTAGTTCCTTTCTGAGTCTGGCATCAACAAAATGTCATCCGTATATCTTATGCTGTTAGGTTATATCAACTGATAATAAATCCTTGTAGAATTTCTTGTCCTCTAAGAATCATCTTGCTGTATAGTTTAAATAAAATCTTTCTACTTTTGTGTATTCAATGAATTCATTTTCTATCAGCATGCAGGCTGTTTGTTCCCAGTAGAGATTATGGAATATTGAAATATCAGCAAAATTTGTCTCTGTTTATAATGAAATTTTCCAAATCTTTACATAGTTTTTCTGTATCTTTATATTTCATATTTTCCATTGTCTGTTACTACATGACATACATAGTTAAATTTCTGTAACTGCTTGATTTTGACACCTCCAATATGTCACTCATATTTTGTGCTGCCTCTTTTGCTGATGACATGTTAAAATTATATTAACTGATAATAAATCCTGGCAGATTTTCTCACTTCCTTATGTTTTAATTCTTTGCTTTGTTTTTGGAAGACATCTTTTACTATTCACATGTGTCTTTGGATTTCTGTATCACATTCTCTATCATTGTTACTACACTAGCCAGATAGTTTTGATATCCTTAATATGTAGATTCACACATTGGGCTGTCTCTTTTGCTGATGATCATGTATCGTCTTCTTACAGTTAATAGGTAGTCCTTTTTTCCTGGTTTTTATTACTACCTTTTCTGAGAGTTTTTTCATTTCATTTCCTAGTCTGCCATAAATACAATGTTATCCATACATCTTAGATTGTTAAGATTATGACCTTTGATTATAAATCCTAATAGGTCTTCTAGTTCTGTTATGATTTTCTTGCATTATAGATTAAATAACTTTTGTTTCTATTTTTGTGTATTCACTGAAGTGTTTATCTATCTACATACAGGCTTTTTGTTCCCAGTATAGATTACATGAATATATTTACTGTGTAGATCAAAATTTTCATTTAAAATAGATCTTTGTGTCATACCTTATTAAACACCTTTGTGCAATCTATGAAACGTATATTTAGGTCTATCTGCATTTGTATTATTTGTATTATTGTATTAGTTTATGAAACATCCATGCTTTGAATATTGCTGTGCCATGTTGTCTGGTATTTCTGCTAATGTATTTAGAGGTAAAATCCAAAAGAAGAATCTGCAATGTTATTAGTCCTGACCTGGCATTTCGACTTCAGTCACTTTCCCACGGCCGTAATATAGATTCCCTGTGCATTTTCTATAAATACTTTCTTGGTGAGTGTGCTGTTGAACTTTCCTCTATGGTACTAGTTAGTATTTTCATAGAGACAGTGAGGTATTATGGTGGTTGCAGTAAGAAAGGTACGTATGAATGTGGTGTTTTGGTGTAAGGAATATTGTTCATACGATTGGGTCAGTGTTTGCAGCTAGCTAAGTTATATTTAAGACAGAAGAAGACCGTCCTTTTTCCCCAATCCCCCCCTTCGGCCTTGTGCCACATTTCTGTAATTTATACAGAATAAATATCACTTTCCTCTATGGTACCTAGACTCTATGGATTTAAGTGAAGTACTAGATTGGCAGATAGGTCTCATCATTTTACAGTTGAATTGACCAGATATAACTGTAAGTTCTATGCTAACAGTTTCTTCTATCACACTTCTTGCTTGTGGAACACTCTTCCAGTTTCTTGCTTTCCAGTCAGCTTTGATCTTCAAAAGTTTAAATCCAAAGGGGAATCAGCAATATTATTGACCCTGACCTGGCATCTCAGCTTCAGTCACTTTCTTACCACCATAAAGTTGCTTCCTTGTGCATTTTCAATAAATATTTTCATGGTAATGGTTCTGATGAACTTTTTTCTATGGTACCTAGACTCTATGAAATTAATCACAGTACTAGATTGGCAATATCATTTTATAGCTGAGTTGGCTAGATGTAACCATAAATCTTTTTTTCTAACAGTTTCTTTTCTCTCACTTCACACTTGTCAAACTCTCTCCCAGCTTCTTGCTTTCCAGTCAACTTTGATTTTAAAAAGTTTAGATTCAGTTTCAGTTGTTATCTACTTTTCTCCTGATTCCTCTTCTTTTATTTTTCTCACTCCTTAATTATGTTTTTCTTTTTCTTATTCTTTCACACTAGTGACACTTTGCATCTTAATGACTTTATTGCCTTACTTGAAATGATCAAAATATATATATATATTTCTGCATTTGTATTGCTTGCTCTGATTAATTGTGCTGATGTTATTCTGATCATAAAAATTACATTTTGTGTTCCAGTGTTTTGAACCAAAACTCACTTTTCTTATATTTCTTGTCTAATTCCATGAGCTCTGTTCATAATGGATTCAGGATAAGTGCTATCACTGTTTTCATTCCAATTCAAAATCTTAGTTTCTGTTTTGAAACGGTTTATCCTGAGTTCTTGGAACACCTCGTAGAAGATGTTAATATTTTTGGTTCAAGGTTATTATTATTCCAACTATGAATACCTCTGTTGTCAGAATATTCTTCCCATTCTATATTCAGGGGGGAAAGCAGGATAATAAGTACTGGCAGAATGTCTGTCTCTCTTAAGATTTCTTCATATAAATTAAATAGATCTGGTGAGAAGACACATCCTTGTCTTATATCCCTTTCTATTTTTGTGTTCTTGCTCAATTGAAGAGGTTTGTTCCTAGTCAATGTTCCAGATTATTTTAATATCTTTGTTGGATAAAGCAAGTTTTCTTAAGTTCAAACAGATGGTTGTGTCATATGTATGTTTTATGTTTTTGCATAGTGTGTGAAACATATCCTTCTGTATTTGAATTGCTTGCTCTGATTGCTTGCACTGATGGCATTCTGATCTTAAAGATTGCATTTCTTGTTCCAGTGCCTTGAACAAAGTCACACACTTCTTATATCTCCTGACTAATTTTATGTGCTCTATTGATTGGAATGCTAATGGTAAGCTTAGTTAGGTGTCTCATTAAGTTTATTTTTCAATGCAGCTTATATTCATTTGCATCTGGCTTCTTTGGCATCTCTATAGAAATAGATCTACTTAGTGCTTCCAGTATTGTGCCACTGTCACTGACAGAAAGTACTAAAGGAAAATGAGAACAAAAGATTAAACATCAATTGTAAAAAGGCAGAATGTATGGTTGTCTGCAAAAGGAACAATCCAACATGAAAATTATTTATTGGAGATGTCAAAATTAAGCAAGTAGAAAAATTTAAATATAGAATACAGAAGAGTTTTAACAGAGGAAAGAAAATGTAACACTGAAATCTGAAGGCACATTGGGATAGCAAAAGATGTCTTCCAAAAGCTAAGAAAAGTACTAAGAAACAGGAAAATTTTGTTAGAAACAAAGAAAAGAGTACCTAACTGTTATGTAATATCAGTCCTCCTATATGGCAGTAAATGTTGGACAAGCTCCTCACTAATGAACAAGAGACTTAAGGCAACAGAAATGTGATTCTACTCGAGGATGCTGAAAATGGATTGAACACATGAGCATTGACAAAGTTTTAGAGAAAATAGTAAGATTTATATTTATAATCAGAAACAGTTAAAATTTTGAATTCACATAATGAGGAAAGAGGGCTTGAAAAATTTGATACTCACAGAACATATTGAAGGCAATAAATTAGGCCTTTTGGTTTTTGTATCGCTTACTCTGATGGCATTCTAATCAGAGGTCTTCCAGTATTGCACCACTGTCATTGACAGACGGTACTAAAGGAAAATAAAAAGAATTTCAGTTGTAAGAAGAGAAAATGTATGGTTGTCAGCAAAAAAAAACCCCAAGCCCCCCAAAATACAGCCCAACATATGAACTACAAATTGGAGACAGCAACATCACGGAAGCACCAAAATTCTAGGAAGACAACGGAAAATGTGACACTGAAATCCAAAGACACATTGGAATAAGAAAAAGGTGCCTTCCAAAAGCTAAGCATAGTATTAAGAAACATGAAAAGTTTGTTAGAAACAAAGAAAAGTGTACTGAATTTTTATATATCAGTCCACCTCTATGGCAGTGAATGCTGGACAATCTCCTCACAGATGAAGAGACTTGAGGCAATCTGAAATGAGGTCTATTGTTCACATCTTTGTTGTTGTTATAACAACATTTCAGCCGTTGTACTCTCAGGCCTTCATCAGCTGTATGTTGATCTTGTCTGTTGTGTTCATTTTTACACAAAAACATTGTGTCATACCTTATCAAGTGTTTTTGCATAGGTATGAAATATAGCTATATATTCATCTAAATTTTTATTGATGGCTTTCTGGTCATAAAGATTACATTTCTTGTTCCAGTGTCTTGAATAAAGACACTATTGTTGCTCTACCTCTAGTCTAATTCTATTCATCAGTACCCTATTCATCAAAATGTGTATAATAATCTTAGTCATGTGGTTCAGTACACTGATTGTCCAATAGAGCTCACATTCATGTGTGCCTGGTTTCTTAGGTGATGCTGCAAAGATGGATTTACTAAAGTCTCCCTGTATGTCAACTTACACTTCTATATTTCATCTATTGTTTCCATAAACTTTTTTGTTCCAAACTCATTTAATGGTAATGATAATGGTTATATTAGCTGTTTCCTTATAAGGAAACACTCAGCATTCATTGACAGAGCAGCCAGTATTACTGTTGTTTGAAAATTATAAAATCTTTCTCTTAAAAACAATTTGTCAGAAAAATAAGTTTTTCAAGTCCAGTAACTGTTATTGCTTTTTCCAGCATTGATGGGAGTTTCCTTCCTAACCTTTTGTTTGAAGTAGTATGGAATGTCAAAATGGCTCTATTACAATCCCATCTAGCTATGCTACTTTGTTACTGTTCATCTTGAGCAGTTCTGATCTTACTTTAGTTTTACCATGATTTTGTATTTTTCTGACTTTCTCTCTTTCATTGTGCAAGAGTTCTTTGATGCATTCATTCTAACTTTGAGATGCCTTTTCCTTTCTTGGTTATCACTGTCATCTCTTTTGATTTTATGCATCATGTGTCACCAAAATCTGAACACACATTGGCTAAGCGAAAGATGCCTTCCAAAAGCTAAGCAAAGTGTTGAAAAACAGAAAAATTCCATTAGAAACAAAGAAAAGAGTGCTGGATTGGTATGTGATATCCATCCTCCTATATGACAGTGAATGCTGGAGAATCTCCCGCTGAGATGAGTAAAAACTAAAGGCAGCAGAAATGGGGTTCTACAGAAATATACTAAAAATTCCATAGACAGAGTGAGTAAGCAACAAAGATGTCTTAAAGAAAATGGCAACAGAAAAAATACTTCTACTCAGAATCAGGAAGAGGCACCTGAAATTCCTTGAGGGAAGGAAGGAGGGCTTGAAAAACTTAACCCTACAGGGTATATTGAGGGCAAGGGAGAGAGAGGTGAGATAGTTAGGGAGGGGGGAGAGAGTGAATGAGAGAGGCAGGGAAAGGCAGTGAGCCACACCTGACAATCTTGTGTGAATGGATGGTGGAATGGAAGCTCAGGGGCCTTAGCAAAGGGAGGAAAACTGCTATGGGTCACTTAGGAAAGGACGTTTTGGAGAGCCATGATCGCTCATGTCCTGAAAAGGTGTGACACATAGAAGACGAGCATGTTTTTGATTTTTAAAGACATGCTCTTCTATGTGCCACACCTTTTCAGGACATGGGCGATCGTGGCTCTCCAAAACTTCCACACTCTTCAATGAATGAGATTGAAAACAACTGATGAATTTGCAAAGAATCATCAGGAAGAAATTGATCCAGTAGTTCTAAAAATATTGGTTGCCAGGATACAAAGGGGATCCACCCACAACTACAATGTTATCATTTAATTTTCATTTCACTTCCAATCAAATGCGTGACAGAGGGGTATGGTTTGCCTAATATAAGTCAGTGTCTGCAGGCTGTTAATTTAGATGTGGGGCGCATCAGAGACTGATAAGCTCTGATGGGTTGACTTGGTGAGAAAAGTATGATGTTTGAAAGACCCGAAACTGCCCAATGACCCAATTCAGAACATCACTGACGACGCCCTCTAGCGCTAAAGAGCGTATATTCAAAGTAACATAATGAATAAATAAAATTTTCAAAAAATTCATATGGAAATTTTTTTTACATTTTAAGTAAATGATCGATATTTTAAAATAGTCTAGTGTACAATTTACACATTAACAGATATTTCAAAAGCACAATCTAGTATTGCATGCAGTCCTCTATATTAAGAGCAATCATTTGTGTTCAATAGATGATTGTTTGAATCTGCCAATAATTGCTTCTGCATCCAATTCATCTAATAATCCCTTTTCAATGAATAGCAACATGTATAATTCCAAATTCTCCTCAGGCAGCGAATTTCTTAATCTGTCCGTTATGATCTTTAGCTTTGCAAGTGTCCTCTCACATTGGACTGGAATAACTGATTGTGTGCAGATGGCTTTCTTTATAAAGTTTTTATTCCTTTTAATTACTAAAACAGTTGCCTGTGTTGTTTCCTTTTTATTTGATATAGGGGAACCACTCCATCCAGGGCCCAATTACCATCAGGCAAGATGGCACCCGGGCCAATACACTGTTGCCAATGGAAATAGAAAAAATGATCTTGCTAAAAAATGAACTAGGCAACTACACCATAAATAAATTTCCAACTTTTCCGTTTCTAAAATACTAATAAATTATGGATTATCTGGAAGAGTGACAACCAAAGATTTTTCCTTAAGGGAAGATGCAAAGCAAAATAGCTTAAATTTGACAGAAAATGCATAAAATGGACAACTGGATAATGGAAGAAAATTCTTTAGAGAGACATGATGATTTGCTTATAATTGAAGACAGTGGATGAAGAAAAAGAAAGCAGAACAATATTATCTATAGTGTGTTATCCCATCTATTAAACAGGGGGAAGGCAGTGTTGTGATCTGGGGCCAATTCTCTGATAAAGGTGTTGGAAATATTTGCTTCATAATCAATAGCAAGTATAAGTTTAAGTATGACGTCCTATGTTGTCTTCATCGCATAGGATGCAGACATTTTATTATCAAGATGAACAGGAATTCTAAACAGTGTGGAACCTATTACAATTATTATTGTTATGGAAAAAAAACAATGACTGCTGCAGAAGCCATTAAGGATTTTGAGTAGGATGGGATTGAAATGAACTTACTAGCTTGTCAACACCATTTACATTATTCAGACTATTGCCTTCATCTTTGTTGTCATATTTATGTATGCTCTGGCCTTTGTTGGAATGTCAAACTAAACTCTTTATTTTGCTCACTGGGGTAGACTGTTCTAGTTCCACATGCCATGTCTAATGGATGTCAGTTATCAGTTATCTCCTGTTAATTCCCCTCTCCAAGTTCTCCACCACCTTAACCAGGTATTGAACTCACACTCTTTGGCTCCTGTCACTAACTAACACCTTTATCCACTGTGCCATATGTTCTTGAGGACATCTGTGTATGAATTTCTGGGTATTATAAACCTAATGTCATCAGCATCATTTTTTACCACTGCTCATATTGCAATTTTTGCTGTTATCATTTCATGTTCTTACCAGAGCTCATATTGCAATTTTTGTTGTTGTTATCGCTTCTCTCCGGAACTAGAACAGTCTACCCCAGTGAGAAAAATAAAGGGTTCAGTTCAACATCCCAGCCACCTGAAGAAGGCCAGAGTGTACAACAGCCGAAACGTTCTGATAAATATGGCAACAAAGATGAGGACAATAGTCTGAATAATGTAAATAGTGTGCATAATACCTCATCTCAGAAATATAGACAGGTACTAGCTTGTCAACATTGATTGATTGATTTGTTTGTTTAATAACAAATCAACACCTTATGGGTCATTTAATGCTGAAATTTAATTTTCTTGGGAGCTTTGAAGTAATAAAAATATGATATATATACTACTCAATACAACAGAGCACTTATCATGTCACCAATTGTCCATGATAAGGTTGCCATGTTGGTGGAAGACTGCAAAGAAATATGCATTTTGAAATCTTGAAAGTAACAAGTCCCAGTAGTCCGTGTTGATATGCTGAGGACACATTTGCATGCAGATGCCTTGCAATACATTTTTTGCCATTACATTGTGTTCATTTTGGTAAGCATGTGTACAATATGGCTGTCCAAAACCTGGTCTATGGGCTTAGATGGATTTATTTGTTTGTTTAACAACATATTAACACCTTATGGGTCACTTAATGCCAAAATTTAATTTTCTTGGGAGCTTTGAAGTAATAAAAATATAATATGTGTTATTCTGCTTTCACAGTTGAATACATGGTAAATGATACTCAACTTTTGTGTATATACATGTTTGTGTGGACTAGAGGTTGTGATATGTGGGTTTTATGTTGTAGTTTTGTTAGAAATTTGGGATGCAGTTTGATTGAAGAAATTGTAGGATATTATATGGATTAATGTCATGAAAGAGTTCTTTCATTTTGGTGGTTTGGTTGATTTTGTTTAGTGGCATATCAACTTCTATGGGTTATTTAATGTCAAAATCTAAATATCTTGAAAAATTTTATGGCTTCAAATCCTTCATGAGCTTCCAATCCTTAGCTATAATTAATTAATGATGAACATGTCAATTTCGTTTATGATCAATTTAATTACGATTCTTCTGTTAAGTTTGGCGAGTAATTATACATTCTTATCGCTCAATGTAGAGACCAATAGTGTTATAAAAACCTTAGAGAATTTCAGTAAGATATTTTAAATCATTTCTAAGATACAACAGTTCAAAGCTTAATCTAACAATTGGACAATTTTGCTGTTACATGATTTGGACAATTTTGCTGTTAAATATATATATAACCTCATATAAATGATCTTTGCTAAAGATGCTAGAAAAATGGTCTACCCATTATATCATTATGAGACTTATTCTGCTATGCTTTTTCTTCACAAGATCAGATCAGACCAAAAATGGAGCATTACTGCCATATCTGGACTGGAGCTGCTCAGTTCTCATTTTCCAGCCTTGGTAGGGTTCAAAATCCATGGTCTTGTATGAGGTGACTTATTTTCCACTGTGGAACCACTTTCCCACAGATGCAATACTCTGTCGTTAATTCTACAGCAAATATTCAAATGAGTTCCACTCTTTAGTTCCCGCAGTCCAGACTTGGCTTCTCAACTTCAGACACTTTCTCTCCGATGTGATGTAGCTTCCCTCTGTCTTTTCTACAAGTATTTTCATGGCAACTGCTCTGATGAGCTTTTTTCCCTGGTGCCCTGAATACATCGATTTAAGTGTGCTACTAGATTGGCATCTAGGTCCCACTCATTTACTGTTGAAATAGCGAAATGTAACTGCCACTTCTACTCCAACAGTTTCTTTCCTCGTACTTCCCAACACTGGAATTCCCTTCCTCTCACGTGCTTCCCTGATAACTACAATCTTCAAAAATTTAAATGCAACGTCAATCGCCATCTTCTGTTGCCTTGACCGCTGTCCTTTTTATCCTTTCCTTAATCCCCCCTACACCCACTCTTTTCTTACACTTTCACTCTCCGTAACCACCTGCATCCTAGTGGCACTCCTGCCTTGCTGGAGGTGAAATGCTTAAAAAAAATAGAATTCAAGAAATCTGTCCTCCTTATCCTCATAAACTTCACTTTGTACCGCATGCTTTTTCATTTATATAACATATACTTTTGTATAGGAATAAAATGTCATTGCTGACGCTGTAGTTTGAACACAGATCACCAGTGAGCAAACACGGACAGTTCCATTATTAAATAAGTAGATCATGTGATCGTAAAGGAAATGTATAAATGGGAATTAGCGTGACGTCTAAGTGATCGCTATACTCTATACTGATCATTATATGAATTACAAATCAATGATTACTATTTGAACAAGTATTATTAGTGCAAGTATTATTTGAAGGTGTTACTACTACCAATATCTGCATTTACAAAGTCTCGTCTACAACGAGCATTTCGGAAGTGATAATGAGCATTCGTTGACCTGACAGAGGTTACAATGAGTGAGCATCTAACATCACTTAACATACCTCATTCAATAAGCCACTATTTTGAGTGGCTTCTGAATCTTCTGTTGGGTGAATTTGAATATTAATTAAAAAGAAAAAAGAAAATTTGAAAAATATTTTGCTAGGTGGTTTAATAAAAGTACTAAACATGAAAGATATATGCCAACAGCAGTTAATGAAACCACCAATGTTGAGGTTATTCATGTGTGTCTATGTTTGTGTGTATGTATGTGCGTGTAAGAGAGAGAGAGAGAGAGAGAGAGAGAGAGAGAGGGAGAGAGAGATGATACCAAAGAAATTTATCTTCCTTACTGACATAATATTTACTTCCCACCACCTCCTCTTTCATTCATATCACACACCTCATTTAGTAAACCTCTACTTTGAGTGGCTGTTGAGCCTTGTAGTAGGTGAATTTGACTATTTAAAAAAACAAACAAATTTGAAACATATCTTGCAATGTAGTTTTAGTTTAATAACTTTTAGGCAGAAAAGTTTCACCAATTGGGCCCGCCACAGATGGCGAAGTCGTACTGCATTTCTTATATTGAAGTATAATATTTGCCACATATGCATTTGAATTGCTTTTGAAATGTCTGTGGAAGTGGAAAGCTGATATGGTTGGTATTCTTCTGAATATTTTCCGTACGGACACTTGATACCCAAGTAATAAGATTAAAATTCAGAAGTCTTCCTTTTACTGTAAGTTAAGGGATACATTTCAGAAACACGAATGCTAATCTGTCTGGTCAGCATATGGAAAATTGTCCTTCCTCTAAAACGATTCCAATCCAATAGTGGTATCATAATACTGAAACGGATACTATTTCACACGGACGCACTTGCAAATATTGGGGCACACACAAAAATACAGTGATGCACACATAACAAAGACATCAACAGGCATTTGTGATTTTTGCATTAAGTATATAAAATTCACCTGCAAGTGGACTTAGCTTTGACTTGCAAACACACACACACACACACATACATACACACACATACATTATTAGAGCTGTTTTCTAATTAAAGGCGGCTTATGGCAATATCACGTCAAAATACCCATTTTTATATGTTCACTGGTTAAGCAATGTTGAGTTTGGTCAGTACCTAAATGGGTGATGGATTGCGAATACCAGGTGCTGTAAGCTGACATGTGTGGGTGGTGTAATGTTTACAGTGCAGAATTTGAAATCTGGTTGCGGGTGTTGAGTCCGAATTCATTATATTCACTTTCGCACTAATATCCTTGGGATTGGTATAAAACCAGCTCTTCTTCCATGCCTGGCTATGGGTTAATTGGTAGGCCACATTATCTCCCCAAAATTCTTACAGAATTTTCTAAAAGTATTTTCTGGCTTTAAATAACCTGCAAAAACCTTGACTTTGACCTTAAATAGATCATAAAAAACAAATCAGTCCATCAATCAATTTTTCATCTTCCCTATAGCTGCTCATTTTAATTACTTTTGTTATCAAGTATCCACATTGTGATAACAGATCTGCTGGCCATTATATATATATATATATATATATATATATATATATATATATATATATATATAGGTACAGTGGAGTAATGGATAGCTGCTCAGATTGAGGAATCATAGAGCCAAGTTTGAATCCCAGTCAGATCCATTACATTCACTTATGTGCTAATATCATTGGCAAAGGTAGGAATTCTCTTCTTCAGATGGCAACTGGTCTTGGAGAAGGACAACTCTGAATTCAAAACCTGTGGAGGGTTGTTTGGAGATGCACCAGGTCTCTGTATTTGGCCCTTCAAAAAGTGTGGTTGGTTCTATACAAAACCTTCAACACTATAATCAAATCATATGTGCAAGTGTCTGGCTGTCGATTTCTAGGAACTGAGCTGCTTGACCCTCATACATCAAATACAACAGGAGAGTCTAGCATATCTATCTATCTATTTCAGTTTGATATCTATATATCTATCTCAATCTGTTCATATCTATCTATCTCGGTCTTTTTTAATATCTATCTATCTATCTATCTATCTATCTATCTATCTATCTCAGTCCTTTTTAATATCTATCTCAGTCCTTTTTAATATCTATCTCAGTCTTTTTAATATCTATCTATCTATCTATCTATCTCCCCCTCTCTCTCTCTCTATATATATATATATATATATATATATATATATATATATATATATATATATATAGAATGGCTGGCTACTTGTTCCTGAGCACACCTGTCTGCTACGTGTTGCTTAACTCTGATCATATGGAAACCAGTGTTTCAACATGGTATGGCCATAAGTATCATTATATTAGACAGCTTTTGTTGAAACTGCAGATAAAACTTGAAAGCTTAAGCGATAACACTGGTCAACAGCCTATTTTCATCAGGAATGTTATAAGCTGTATTATATGTAATTGTGTCCACTGATTTCATAAATATAATCAGATTTCTTCTATCCAACAGTTTCTCTGATCAGATGAAGTGGTCATAAAACTCTGATCAGCTCCATTGCCACCTGTAAATGTCGTATACAGGTAATTACTGGTTTGTATTTTATATCTAATTGTATGTAATATGTAATTTTATGAGTTACTAAAAACATTCTATGGTTTAGTTAAGCATTTTTCATAAAATGTTCCATTAACCATATTTGGTATTACCATAAATTTTACTTTTTCTTTTCAGTTGTCTTATACTTGTCACCTGTCCAGTCCAATTGTCCAATCATCATTGTTATCATCATATTTACCATCATCATCATCAAACTCTTTTCAAGATGTCAGGGTATTGCAAGAAAGGTCCTGATATATTTTGTTATATGTTCATTTACCACCAAATCTCAGCAATGAGTCATCACAATTGAAATCAAGAAGATCTACCAGTTTTACTAACCCTAACCCATGCCTTCTTGGGAATCAAAATAAGAGTTCGGTGTTACATACCATCTGCTCAGCTTATTCGGATGGACTAAGAGATTGGCTTAATAAAAGCAAGGGAACAATGCCATTTGCAGCACCTATGATATGGAGTGAAAGGATCATTTCAAAGACTAGACGGATATGCAATGTAATTGGCCCTGATCTGTCATCTCGTCTGCAGTCGCTCTCTCACAGACGCGACGTTGCCTCGCTCTGTCTTTTTTACAAATACTTTCACAGTAATTGCTCCGATGAGCTGCTTTCGCTGGTTCCTAGGTCTCATGAATTTAAACGTCCTACGAGGCTGGCATCCCGTTCCCACCCCTTCACCGTTGAAACTGTTAGATGTAGATGTCTCTTCTACTCCAATAGCTTCATGTCTCGCACATCTCACCTGTGGAACTCCCTTCCCTATTCCTGTTTCCCTGACAAATACAATCTCCAACTATTTAAGTGTAACGTCAATCGACATCTCCAGTTGCCTTGATCTATACACTTCCCTTCTCCACGTCCTTTCACCTTTCGTTCCTATCCGCTCTCGCTCCAAATCTTCTGTAACCCCCCTGCCTTGATCGATCCACTATCTTTCTCCACATCCTCTCCTTTACCACTCCTATCTGCTCTTCCTCCAAACCTTCTGTAACCCCTTGCGTGCTAGTGGCCTCCAGCCTTGCTTGGGGTGATAAGCTTAAAAAAAAAAAAAGACTGTTATTTCTGTATGTCTCATGAATGTCTTGGTCTTAACTGTAAACAGTTAAGACCAAGCATAAGATTGTGTTTCTTAACTTAGAATAGGCAAGAAGACCAGGACCACACAACGATGATGACCTTCCTGTTCCAGTGCCATCGGATAATGGCTTTCAAATGTTTGACAAAGACGTACTTTGTGAGGAAGCTACTAGTGATAGGGAAACAACCAAAGTGGATGCAGTTTTTGTTCTTGAAAATTAAGACAAACCATAGAAATCTTCTGAAGAATAGTTAAATGATTTGGTTAGAGACTTTGGCATTTTCAAAGGATAAAACTGAACATTTAGCATCTTGTCTCAAAGAAAAGTGTCTGCTTAATTACAAACTTTGTATTATTTATTTCAGAACAAGAAATGAGGATTTGACTTCTTTTTTCTCTGTGAATGAAGCATTTTGTTTCTGTAATAACATTGATGCGTTATTTCATGGTTTGTGCCAAGAACAAGTTCCATCTGAATGGCGCTTATTCATCTGAAAGAAGTCTCAAGGCAGTACTACTACATAACGGTAATAAAACACCATCCATTCCCAAAGGACATTCAGTGCACATGAAGGAATATTATGAGAACATGCAGGTACTCCTCGATGACATAAAGTACTCAGCATATAACTGGAATATATGTAGAGAGTTAAAGTTGATTGGAATGCTGACAGAAATGCAGTCAGGGTTCATGAAATATTGCTACTCTACATGCAATCAGTGGCCCCATTGTGAATCATATGAGCCAGTAGTCTCCAATGTTCAGAGTAAGCCATTAGTAAAGCCAGAAAATGTTCTTCTCTACTCTTCACATAAAGCTTGGGCTTATGAAACAATATGTGAAGATACTTGCCAGGATGAACCCAGAAGGCTTTGAATATGTGAAGTTGACCTTCACATATTCAAAGCCTTATTAGTATGTCTGCAGATAAAGAAACTCCTCAAGGACAACTTCATGAAAACCCTAGATGAGATTGAACTCGAAGCCTGAGAATCCTTAAACTGGATCTGTGAAAATCTTTGGGTAACAAGGGATCTCAGTATTCTAGAAATGGAGTAAAAGGTCTTCTAGAGTCTTTTGCAGCAATGGGATGTCAGATGTCACTGAAAGTCCATTGATTCGTGATTAACATCTGGACATTTTTTACAGAGAACCTTGGAGCAGTGTCTGATGAGCAAGTGTAACAGATTCATCGAAACATAGCATCAAATATAGCAATGATACCAAGGATTTAGGAATTATGCAATGCTAATTTACTACTGCTGGATGTTATATGGGGATAAACCTGAGATTAAGCACAAGAGAATATCTAAATCCCAAAGATTTTAATTCAATAGAGATTATTATTATAATTCAGTAGAGATTATTATAGCTTTATTTTGAACACAATAGTTTAAATTTTGTGCAGAAAATGGCCACAAAAATGCCATATCTTGTATGAGTACATGAATTATGTACAGAAACATGAACACTACAGGCTTGAGTACATGGAATAATACCTGAATTACATATCCAAATGTGAAAACTGCAGGTGAGTGTCTGTTGATTTCCCAATAAGCATGGGAATGATGATTCTCCCCCTCTTATAGTCAGAAATACATGAAATGCATGCT
The DNA here is from genome assembly GCA_964036315.1 of Acanthosepion esculentum. Classification (NCBI taxonomy): domain Eukaryota; kingdom Metazoa; phylum Mollusca; class Cephalopoda; order Sepiida; family Sepiidae; genus Acanthosepion; species Acanthosepion esculentum. The sequence goes on along the minus strand of OZ038479.1, from coordinate 119,959,580 downwards.
GGGATATTTTTTTTAGTCAATAAAATGGGACGGCTTACATTTTGACATGACTCAGTACAGATCTGCCTTAACTACTACAGTGTTCACATGTCCAACCTTGCCTTTGTGTACAAACACCGACTCATAGTTTGTAAATTCTTTTGCCTTCTTACCTGTTTGATTTGCAATCTGTTCATATCTATCTATCTCAGTCTTTTTAAATATTTATCTATCTCAGTCTTTTTAATATCTGTCTGTCTATCTGTCTATGGAGGTAAACTGTTCTCATTCCACTGTCCATGTCTAGGAATATCTTGTTTAGTTATTATTATTTTTAGTACTACTCAGTTGTTGCTAAGCCTGTTTCCACTGAGTCTGAGTACATGTACTGCTCAGCTCAGGGATTGAACTCACAATCACCATGTCACCTAATTCATGAGCCAATGCTTTAATCAACTAGGCTATTCTCTCATGTTATAAAAATAGTAGAGTAAAAATTTTTTTCTTTTTGTAATGGAATTTTTTCTTTTAAATATTTATATCTTAACCATTTAGTAATCTTCAGAAAGTTTTGGCAACATTTTTTATTTATATCAATTCAAAATCTCATAATTCAGTCTGCATTATTTTTTTTTTTACTTCCTTTGTCTTCATATCACCTTTCAGATAAATCATATATTCAATCATATAAGCTTTATGCAAAAGTCTCCAGCAGTTTTGCAAAAAAATATCTTTATTCACATAGATTCATAGCATTAGGTCACCTCAACGTGGTGTAATGGTTAGCAAGTGTGTCTCACTAGAACAATTAAGACTGAGTAGTAAATTTGAGGCATAGAGTAGTAAGGAGGCATAGTGGAGTAATGGATAATGGCTCGGATTAAGGAATCAGAGAGCCGGGTTCAAATTCCAGTTGAATCCACTATATTCACTTATGTGCTAATACCCTTGGGAAAGGTATGAATCCTCCTCTTCCTCCCCCCCGCTATGGGTAAATAGCAGGACAGACCAGGTTCTTTAGCTTTGGATGGCAACTGGTCTACTGCAGAAAGAAGTAGCAACCTACTGCTGGAAAAAATCTGCCTTGTCAGTCATGTATTGAAAGATACATGATCATCTAAGTGTGTATCATGCATGGCACATAACTGACTGAGTTTGATCCTCACTGGGTGTCACATACTTTCGGCCATGTGCCACATCTAAACATAAATTCATAGCATCATTATTCAGTCATCAAAGTATTTTACCCATTTTTTTACCTTATGCCACCTTTCAGCTAAATAATATATTCAATCATAAAAGCTTTATGCAAAAGTCTCCAGCAGTTTTGCAACAAATATCTTCATTCACATAAATTCATAGTCATCAAAGTATCTCCCGCTTTTTTCTTTACCTTATGCCATCTTTCAATCATACATTCTGTCATGGTAACTTGACATAAAAGTCTCCAACGGTTTCACAAAACTATCTTCATTCATGTAAATTCATAGCATCATTATTCAGTCATCAAAATATTTACCCTTGGCTTTCAACTAAATCATAAATGAAAATGAATCAACCAATCTTCTGCAAGCATCTGCAGATCCATGTAAACGTGGCAAAATTTCAAACTGATATCTTTATTTAATTGACAGAAGTAAAACACTATTTATATTATTTGGACTATTGTCCTCATCTCTGTCACCATATTTATTACAACGTTTCGGCCGCTGTATGCTCTGGCCTTCTTCAGGTGGTTGGAATGTCGAACTGAACCCTTTATTTCGCTCGCTGGGGTAGACTGTTCTCGTTCCCACGTGCCATGTTTTAATGGATGCCAGTTATCAGTTATCTCCTGTTAATTCCCCTCTCCAAGTTCTCCATTGCCTTAACCAGGTATTGAACTCACACTATTTGGGTCCTGTCACTGGATCTAACTAATGCCTTTATCCACTGTGCCATGTGTCCTTGAGATGAGAAGAATAGTCTGAATAATGTAAATAGTGTACATAATACCTCATCTCAGAAATATAGACAGATATAGAAGTAAAATATTCTCATTTTGCCATCTATTTCTTTGGATATCTTGTTCTATTTTTTTCTTTTTTAGTCTTGCTCAGTGATTACTCACCTTATTTTTACTGAGTCTGATTTTGTACTACCCGGCCCAGGGATTGAACTTGCAATGTTACCAAATTCAGGAACTGACACTTTTATCCTCTCAGCAATTTTCCAGTGTAACAGACTCTGCAGAAAACAAGACAATCAATAACCAAACAGTACTAAAAATATTAAAAAGATATTTCTGGACAATCTACTGCCCATTGATTGAATAAAGAGTTAATTTTGATATTCACTGATGGTTACATGGATTGAAAGATACCTGAATAAATGGTATTTGTCTGATTGTAAATAATGATAACTACACATTGCAGAAATCCTATCTATCTATAATATAATAATGGCTGGTCGTTCATATCCGAGTATACCTGTCTATTAAGGTGGCTAGTCAGTCCCTGTTGCAAATGCCTGCCCAGACACATTTGTGGTTTATATGGCAACTATGCTGAACGGACCTTAGTTATAGTTTCTGGGAGAGATCTCACATTATCTGGCATGATTAACAATCTGATCAAAGCCAGTAAACTCAAACTCTTGGTCACGATGACTTGTGACTTTGTGCTAGCACAACCATTTTGACACCTTCCAAATAGTTCCATCTATCCAATTTCATTCACAAGGCTCGGGTCAATCTGTATTGTGGTTTTTAGGCCCTTTCCAAAGGTGCCACACTCTAGGATCACCTCCCCAGGCTGATAACATCAAGAAGTTACCCTCCTGATTCAAACAGGGGATTCATTCTAACCATTTGACCACATGCCCATATCTCTATATATAAGACTGTTTTAATATCTATATATCTATCTATTTCAGTTTGATATCTATATATCTATCTATCTCAATCTGTTCATATCTATCTATCTATCTATCTTAGTCTTTTTAATATCTATCTATCTATCTATCTATCTCAGTCCTTTTTAATATCTATCTATCTATCTATCTATCTATCTATCTCAGTCTTTTTTAATATCTATGTATCTATCTATCTCAGTCTTTTTAATATCTATCTATCTATCTATCTATCTATCTATCTATCTATCTATCTATCTATCTATCTCAGTCTTTTTAATATCTATCTATCTATCTATCTATCTATCTATCTATCTCAGTCTTTTTAATATATATCTATCTATCTATCTATCTATCTATCTATCTCAGTCCTTTTTAATATCTATCTATCTATCTATCTATCTATCTCAGTCTTTTTTAATATCTATCTATCTATCTATCTATCTCAGTCTTTTTTAATATCTATGTATCTATCTATCTCAGTCTTTTTAATATCTATCTATCTATCTATCTATCTATCTATGTATCTATCTATCTCAGTCTTTTTAATATCTATCTATCTATCTATCTATCTATCTATCTATCTATCTATCTATCTATCTATCTCAGTCTTTTTAATATCTATCTATCTATCTATCTATCTATCTATCTATCTCAGTCTGTTCCTATGTCTTCAGAAGGTGTTAACGAATACCAGTGGGTGCAATTTACTGCATGAAGAAATTAAATGACATGCCTCTGTTTTGTATAGATTTTCATGTCAGAGGCCATTCTGCTAGACTGCTTCTAGCTGTTGTCTCTAACAAAGCCAAAATAAAGTGGGTCATTGGTACTGCCATACATCTGCTTCTGATGTTGGGGGATCAATAGAATAGAAGACAGAACTTTCATAGTGACCCATATATTAAAATATCCGGGTACTTTGTGTACCTGTATCACTAATGCATTGAATCCATTGGGTGCCTAACAAAAAGACAAAAGACTTTTTAATTGACGGCATACTTCTGAATACAATACAGACAGCCATTGCCGACTTAGCAAAAATAAATCAAATGCTGAGTCTCTACCTATGATGTCTATAAATACATTCTGCCGTTATCTGGATTTCATCTAAAATACGTAAATCATTCTCATAGCAATGAAGCTATCCATAAAGTTCTTATTGTCATTTCTCATTCTTAAACATTTTTGTTTTTTTTAGTTTTATTCTTCGTTGAAGAGCCTTCTTTGTATTTTTCTTTCTTGATCATTTTTATTTCTACTTCATTTGCTTTTTTTCCTCTTCTTTTTCTTCATTTTCTTTTTCTTCATTTACTCCTTCATTTTCTTCACGTCTTCTTTTTATTCCTCCTTTTCTATAACCAATTTTAAATCTTCTTCTTTATTTCCTACTCCTTCTTTTCTTTTTCTTCAGTCTCAAATCTTCTTCGTCTTTATTTCCTACTCCTTCTTTTCTTTTTCTTCAGTCTCAAATCTTCTTCATCTTTATTTCCTACTCCTTCTTTTCTTTTTCTTCAGTCTCAAATCTTCTTCATCTTTATTTCCTACTCCTTCTTTTCTTTTTCTTCAGTCTCAAATCTTCTTCGTCTTTATTTCCTACTCCTTCTTTTCTTTTTCTTCAGTCTCAAATCTTCTTCGTCTTTATTTCCTACTCCTTCTTTTCTTTTTCTTCAGTCTCAAATCTTCTTCGTCTTTATTTCCTACTCCTTCTTTTCTTTTTCTTCAGTCTCAAATCTTCTTCGTCTTTATTTCCTACTCCTTCTTTTCTTTTTCTTCAGTCTCAAATCTTCTTCGTCTTTATTTCCTACTCCTTCTTTTCTTTTTCTTCAGTCTCAAATCGTCTTTGTCTTTATTTCCTACTCCTTCTTTTCTTTTTCTTCAGTCTCAAATCTTCTTCATCTTTATTTCCTACTCCTTCTTTTCTTTTTCTTCAGTCTCAAATCTTCTTCATCTTTATTTCCTACTCCTTCTTTTCTTTTTCTTCAGTCTCAAATCTTCTTCATCTTTATTTCCTACTCCTTCTTTTCTTTTTCTTCAGTCTCAAATCTTCTTCATCTTTATTTCCTACTCCTTCTTTTCTTTTTCTTCAGTCTCAAATCTTCTTCGTCTTTATTTCCTACTCCTTCTTTTCTTTTTCTTCAGTCTCAAATCTTCTTTGTCTTTATTTCCTACTCCTTCTTTTCTTTTTCTTCAGTCTCAAATCTTTTTCGTCTTTATTTCGTACTCCTTCTTTTCTTTTTCTTCAGTCTCAAATCTTCTTCATCTTTATTTCCTACTCCTTCTTTTCTTTTTCTTCAGTCTCAAATCTTTTTCATCTTTATTTCCTACTCCTTCTTTTCTTTTTCTTCAGTCTCAAATCTTCTTCGTCTTTATTTCCTACTCCTTCTTTTCTTTTTCTTCAGTCTCAAATCTTCTTCGTCTTTATTTCCTACTCCTTCTTTTCTTTTTCTTCAGTCTCAAATCTTCTTCATCTTTATTTCCTACTCCTTCTTTTCTTTTTCTTCAGTCTCAAATCTTTTTCGTCTTTATTTCCTACTCCTTCTTTTCTTTTTCTTCAGTCTCAAATCTTCTTCGTCTTTATTTCCTACTCCTTCTTTTCTTTTTCTTCAGTCTCAAATCTTCTTCATCTTTATTTGCTACTCCTTCTTTTCTTTTTCTTCAGTCTCAAATCTTCTTCGTCTTTATTTCCTACTCTTTCTTTTCTTTTTCTTCAGTCTCAAATCTTCTTCGTCTTTATTTCCTACTCCTTCTTTTCTTTTTCTTCAGTCTCAAATCTGCTTCGTCTTTATTTCCTACTCCTTCTTTTCTTTTTCTTCAGTCTCAAATCTTCTTCGTCTTTATTTCCTACTCCTTCTTTTCTTTTTCTTCAGTCTCAAATCTTCTTCGTCTTTATTTCCTACTCCTTCTTTTCTTTTTCTTTAGTCTCAAATCTTCTTCATCTTTATTTCCTACTCCTTCTTTTCTTTTTCTTCAGTCTCAAATCTTCTTCATCTTTATTTCCTACTCCTTCTTTTCTTTTTCTTCAGTCTCAAATCTTCTTCATCTTTATTTCCTACTCCTTCTTTTCTTTTTCTTCAGTCTCAAATCTTCTTCGTCTTTATTTCCTACTCCTCTTACTTCTTTTTTCTTCTTTTTTCAGTCAATCGCAAATCTTCTACTTCTTTTTTATTTCTTGCTCCTCTTTCTTTTTTTTCTTCAGTCAATTTCAAACCTTCTTCTTCTTCTTCTTTATTTCCTATTCGTCTTTCTTTTTTCTTCTTCTTTTTCTTTGGTCAATCTCAAATCTTCTTCTTCTTCATTTCCTACTCCTCTTTCTCCTTTTTTCTTTCTTTTTATATTTCTTCTTCATGACTTTCTTCTTTTACATCTTTTTCTTTTGAGTTGCAATCAATTATGTTTTCACTCTGACAAAACTACATAAACAATACGCTTTTGCTTTCTGTCTTAATTTCTAGAGTGATGAGTTGACATTATTCATTTATTTATTTTCTTCTACAACGATGTTAACCCTGGACAAAGCTCAGGGGCCACTCAAGGTAGTGTGTTACAGAGTAAGAGACACTGTTTATGAGGATATGTGGGGAAGATAGCAGTTAACCCTAGACTTGAAAAGGGCAAGATTGTTGTGATTGGTGAAGCATCCGTTTGGGATTCAGTTTCACAAATATCTATCTATCTATCTATCTATCTATCTATCTATCTATCTATCTATCTATCTATTATGGGTAAAAGCTGCTTGAATGGAATTATATCTCACCAATCGAATATGAAGGGAATGTATGACGTAGTGTGTCTAAGCTGTGAAGTAAGGAATATATTTCATGTGAACACTTTCCATAGAAATAGCAATAGAACAGCAAGATATTTTGTCTGTGGGAAAGGGGTTGTAAGGTGGAAAATAATTCATCACCCACAAGGACGTGGGGATGCTTTTGGACTGGAAAATGAACAATGGCCAGCTACTACCCATATATGGAAGCAGTACTCAATTTTGCGCTTGATCTGAACCTTGTAAAGTTAGAGGATAGCAGGAGAAGACAGGTACTTGCTGCAGCAGTACAAGAATCTAACCATTCTTTCGGCCTCTTTAGTAATGGATCATATGTTCAAGTTCTACTTGAGGTCTGGGCTGACCTTAAGTCCCAACAGGTGCTCAAGACGCATGGCCTTCCTAAGAGAACAATCATTCATAGCAGTGGGTGAAAATTCATGGTTTGCTGGGTGATGATGGAATGCCATTAGTTTAGTTTTGATGCATTAAATGTGACCAGCCATTTTTTTCTGCCACTGAGCTACTAAGTCTAGGCCAGAAGAGAGACAACCTGCCAAGCTTGGGTCATCTAGCATTTTGAAGGTGTACCTATATACCGTTGTATTGTCAGCATAGATATACACAAATGATCTGAGTATAAAGTTAGACAGATCTGCTCTTCCTCCAACCCTTCTGTAACCCCTTGCGTGATAGTGGCCACCGGCCTTGCTCGGGGTGATACGCTTAAAAAAAAAAAATGTATATATATGTATATTTAGGCAGCATATCTTGATTCAAACATGTTTCATTGAATAATATAGACATATTGTGTCTAATTATTCTTTATACAGAGCTTTTCCAGTTCTCTAATCAGTTTCTTGTTAAGATGAAATTCATCAAGGAAGGTGTCATAGTTTTTTCTAACTCAAGTACTTTTGTTCTTTTCCAAAAGACAAAATTATTGTAACTTTGATCTGCAGTTTTCTACACTGAATTAAAAAACATTAAAAAACTCTCATTAATAATGTCTCTCCTAATTACATTATTGATGAACAAATTGCATGAGTTGCTAGAAATATTAGCATAAATCAAAAAGAACATAATACATCCTCAAATAACACTAAACATATCAACTTACTATACTATAATCGAGTGCATTCTAATGACAAACAAGATGAAAAAGTCCTAAAACTCTCATAAGTACTAATATATTTTCCACTGATTTAAAAAAATAAAAACAAATTATATACTATACTAAATTTAACACAACCATCTTAATCATATGAAATAACTATTCTCTATTTTGGAAAAGACCCACATTTTATATCATTTTAAATGTCCTTTGGGAGATTGTATCTCTGACAAAACGGAAGTACATATGTTGGCTTGACAACCACAACATTATCAAGATGTCTGACACTTTCACACTATTTACATTATTCAAACTATTGTCCTCATCTTTGTTGCCATATTTATTACGTTTCAGCAGTTGTATATTCTGGACTTCTTCAAGTTCTATTGCACAACATCTTCAAAATACTGGAAAATACATGTTGATAACACCAATATACTACATCATGAAAATAATAAACAAAACCTCAGATTCTCGAGGGTCTCTATATCAAAATCAATTAAACAGCACTCAACAAAATTTATTGCGAATATAGTAACAACATATTAAAGTGCATATAACAAACATTTAATGTCATCTTACATTTCTAACAATTTCTAGTTAGCTCCCATATATTGAAATGCTTGTTCTGCAAAATATTCCATCGCTACAACAGATGAACTTAAAATTTGAAAATAACCATGACAGAGTGTGTTTTGTGCATACTTTAAAAAAAATCGCCATTGCAACAGAATACAGATTTTATTGCAGTTACAATCATTTTTTTGTATTTAACACTTCTCTTTTACTCTTTTGTACATGAATTTAATATACATCATATAAATATAAAGCTATAAATATAAAATATGTATCAAAATAAATATAAAATTGTATCATGAATGAATTAAATACAAAAATACATTTAGGATCAATTAAATAAGTATAAAATTAGATAAAGAATAAAATTTAAAATTATATTAAAAATCAAATATATAAAATTATTATAAAATTTATATAAATATAAAATTGTATTAAGAATCAAGTCATCTTCTATGTGTTGTGTATCTTCAGGATGTTGGCAGTCATGGCTCTCCACAATTTCCTGTCCTTCATAGATCTTAATAAGAAAATCGTATAAAGAATTACAGATCTAATTAAAAATAAAATATTTTTATCCTTATTCTCTTCTTTCCTCCTCCTCTATCTTCCTCCTTCTCTTTTTCCTCTTCCTTCTTCTTCCTCCTCCTTCTTTTTCCACTTACTTCTTCCTCCTCCTCCTCCTCCTCATCCCACCTCACTCGTCCTTCCTCTGCCTCCTTTTCCCTTTCCTCCTCTTACTTCTTCTTCACCTTGCACTTCTCTCCTCCTCTTTATTTTTCTTCTCCTCCTATTTATTCTTATCTTACCCTCCTCCTTCTTCTCTTCCTTATTTTTCTACTTATTTCTTCCTCTTCATCCTATTCTGTTCTTCCCTACTTCTTTCTCCTCCTCTTTCTTCCTTCTTCTCTGTCTCTCTTTTTCTTCTTCTTCTTCTTCCTGTTACAAGATAACACATCCACAGAAGAATAATGCTGGAGACAATCTTCTTGTGGCGGGTCTTAGTGTGAGGCCAGAGCAAACTTGTTTTTTCCAATGGGAGACTAAATTAAATCTGACAGGACAAAGAGGAAGGAACTTCAGTCGAACAGCCCGGAGAGCAGAACAGAAGCAGAGAGGGACATAGACATATCCACCTGAGGACTAAGCTTGTAATCCATACATTTTCTTACTGTTTTCTTACTTTTCGTCTTATAAAAATAAGAGGAGTCTTCTTCAGTAGGCATAAAAAAATAAACCTGTGATACTTTTTATGCATTTTATTTGCTTTGCTGCTCTATCAGGAGTTACATCTGTGCGTTAACAAAATTTAATTTCATCACAGCCTTTTTTCTCAGCTAAAACTAAGAAGTTGTTTTATGATGATTTTCTAAGCATAGCTTAGATGTGGCACAAGGCCAAGTGGATGGAGCATTCAGTGAGGATCAGATGTTGTTTTATGAAAGTACAACATATTTTTACCAGCAAACTGAATACTCTAGTAAAGCGACATTTATCTAGATCTCTTTTTCATTCATTTGTTGTTGTAGCTGTTCATCTCCTCCTCCTCCTTTATATATTCAGGTCAGTGTTGCATTGTAGGTAGTCTATTTTGGCGGTTATCTTGCCAGAAGTCGTTTATTTGTTTATTTATTTATTTGGGTTAAATTATTTTGCTTCTTTTTATTTATTTTTATTTTTTATTTTTTATCTTATATATTTATTTATTTTTATTTTAATCGGTGTTTTATTAACGTAGTAAAAACTTGTTTATATTGCTTATTTAATAGTTTTGTTTTTGGTTTGGGAAGATTAAAGCTATTCAACTGTGGTTTATATATATATATATATATATATATATATATATATATTGTGGTTTATATATATATATATATATATATATATATATATATATATATATAATGTTTACAGTCACACACACACACACTGAACCACAGTCAAGATCATAGAGTCATTGTAATGCCCCAAATCCTTTCATTAGCTCTATAGTATTTGCTTTACTAGGGCTGCATATGATTTTGAATTTAGAGTTGTCCTACTCCTAGAACGGTTGCCACCCAAGGCTATAGGACCCAGTTTGTCCTGCTATTTTACCTATTGCTGAGGAAGAAGAGATGGATTTATACCTTTCCCAAAGTGCACAGTGAATACAATAAACTAAACTGGAATTCGAACTCGACTCTCTGACTCCTCAATCTGGGATGCTAACCATTACTCCACAGTGGAAGAGAGAAGTGTATTATTAGTATGAATAGGATAGATACTGTTTGACCCTGGGCTTAACAAGGCCAAGATTGTAGTTGTCAGGAAAGCATTCTCTTGGGAGCTTTTTTCCCCAAAGTAAGTTGATCTTCTCTTTCTTCTTTCATTTCTGTATTTTGTAACCTTTATCAGTTTCTTTCTTTTTGTAGGTGTAGTTGTTATTCCTCTCCTTCTTATTCTTATTCTTTTTCTATATCGCTTGCTCTTTCTTCTTCATTTGTTGTTGTTATTCTAGCTGGGCTTTTTTTTTTCTAGATCTTTTTGTCTTTCCTCATCATTTCTTGCTGTTGTTGTTGTTCTACTTTTTCTATATCTTTCATTCTTTCTTCATTTGTTGTAGTGTTAAACTTTTTTTCTTCCTTCTCTATATCTCCTTTTTCTTCTTCATTTCTTGCTGTTCTTCTTCCTTTTCTTGTTCTTCCTTCTTTATATTTCTTATATTTTCTTTTTCTTTTGCCATTTTTATTATTGTTGTCGTTCTGTCTTCTGTATATCTTTCATGCTTATTTCTTGTAATTGTTACTCTCCTTCTTGTTTCTGGATCTCTTGCTTTGCCTTCTTTCTTTCGTTCATATTATCCATTGTTGTTGTTCTCTTCCCCGTTATCTATCATTCTTTCTTCTTCATTTAATTGTTTTTATTCTTGGTATTATTTGTGTTGTTGTTGTTCTTTCTATATTTTACTGTTTCATTTTCATTTGTTGTGGTTATTGTTGTTGTTGTTCTTTCTTCTTCATATCGCTTACTCTTTCTTTTTCATTTCCTGTTATTGTTGTTGTTGCTCTTTCTTCTTCATATTGTATACTCTTTCTTTTTCAATTCCTGTTATTGTTGTTGTTGTTGTTCTTTCTTCTTCATATCGCTTACTCTTTCTTTTGTGTTTGTTGTTATTCTTGTTGTTTGTCTTTATACATCTTACTCTCTCACTTGTTGTTGTTCTTCTTCTTTCTTCTTTATATCTATCATGCTCCTTTTCATCTGATGTCATTATTGTTGTTTTTGTTGTTCCTCTTTCTTTATATCGCTTTTGTTTTTATTTGTTGTTGTTATTGTTGTTGTTATTATTTTCTGTATCTTTTGCTCTCTCTTCTTTATTTCTTCTTCTTATTCATTGTTATTGCTCTCTTCCTCTTCCCTATCATTCTCCCTTCTTCATTTATTTTTTATTATTCTTGTTGTTTTTTATTCTTTTAGTTATTCTTGTTGTTGTTCTTTCTTCTTTGCATCCTTCACTCTTTCTTTTTCATTTGTTGTTTTTATTCTTGTTGGCCTTCCTTCTGTAAATACCTTACTCTTTCTTTTTCATTTGTTGTTTTTATTCTTGTTGGCCTTCCTTCTGTAAATACCTTACTCTTTCTTTTTCATTTGTTGTTTTTATTCTTGTTGGCCTTCCTTCTGTAAATACCTTACTCTTTCTTTTTCATTTGTTGTTTTTATTCTTGTTGGCCTTCCTTCTGTAAATACCTTACTCTTTCTTTTTCATTTGTTGTTTTTATTCTTGTTGGCCTTCCTTCTGTAAATACCTTACTCTTTCTTTTTCATTTGTTGTTTTTATTCTTGTTGGCCTTCCTTCTGTAAATACCTTACTCTTTCTTTTTCATTTGTTGTTTTTATTCTTGTTGGCCTTCCTTCTGTAAATACCTTACTCTTTCTTTTCCATTTGTTGTTTTTATTCTTGTTGGCCTTCCTTCTGTAAATACCTTACTCTTTCTTTTTCATTTGTTGTTTTTATTCTTGTTGGCCTTCCTTCTGTAAATACCTCACTCTTTCTTTTTCATTTGTTGTTTTTATTCTTGTTGGCCTTCCTTCTGTAAATACCTCACTCTTTCTTTTTCATTTGTTGTTTTTATTCTTGTTGGCCTTCCTTCTGTAAATACCTCACTCTTTCTTTTTCATTTGTTGTTTTTATTCTTGTTGGCCTTCCTTCTGTAAATACCTCACTCTTTCTTTTTCATTTGTTGTTTTTATTCTTGTCGGCCTTCCTTCTGTAAATACCTTACTCTTTCTTTTTCATTTGTTGTTTTTATTCTTGTCGGCCTTCCTTCTGTAAATACCTTACTCTTTCTTTTTCATTTGTTGTTTTTATTCTTGTCAGCCTTCCTTCTGTAAATACCTTACTCTTTCTTTTTCATTTGTTGTTTTTATTCTTGTCGGCCTTCCTTCTGTAAATACCTTACTCTTTCTTTTTCATTTGTTGTTTTTATTCTTGTCGGCCTTCCTTCTGTAAATACCTTACTCTTTCTTTTTCATTTGTTGTTTTTATTCTTGTTGGCCTTCCTTCTGTAAATACCTCACTCTTTCTTTTTCATTTGTTGTTTTTATTCTTGTTGGCCTTCCTTCTGTAAATACCTTACTCTTTCTTTTTCATTTGTTGTTTTTATTCTTGTCGGCCTTCCTTCTGTAAATACCTTACTCTTTCTTTTTCATTTGTTGTTTTTATTCTTGTCGGCCTTCCTTCTGTAAATACCTTACTCTTTCTTTTTCATTTGTTGTTTTTATTCTTGTCGGCCTTCCTTCTGTAAATACCTTACTCTTTCTTTTTCATTTGTTGTTTTTATTCTTGTCGGCCTTCCTTCTGTAAATACCTTACTCTTTCTTTTTCATTTGTTGTTTTTATTCTTGTCGGCCTTCCTTCTGTAAATACCTTACTCTTTCTTTTTCATTTGTTGTTTTTATTCTTGTCGGCCTTCCTTCTGTAAATACCTTACTCTTTCTTTTTCATTTGTTGTTTTTATTCTTGTTGGCCTTCCTTCTGTAAATACCTTACTCTTTCTTTTTCATTTGTTGTTTTTATTCTTGTCGGCCTTCCTTCTGTAAATACCTTACTCTTTCTTTTTCATTTGTTGTTTTTATTCTTGTTGGCCTTCCTTCTGTAAATACCTCACTCTTTCTTTTTCATTTGTTGTTTTTATTCTTGTTGGCCTTCCTTCTGTAAATACCTTACTCTTTCTTTTTCATTTGTTGTTTTTATTCTTGTCGGCCTTCCTTCTGTAAATACCTTACTCTTTCTTTTTCATTTGTTGTTTTTATTCTTGTCGGCCTTCCTTCTGTAAATACCTTACTCTTTCTTTTTCATTTGTTGTTTTTATTCTTGTTGGCCTTCCTTCTGTAAATACCTTACTCTTTCTTTTTCATTTGTTGTTTTTATTCTTGTCGGCCTTCCTTCTGTAAATACCTTACTCTTTCTTTTTCATTTTTTGATGATATGTTTGTTGTTGTTAGTCTCTTTCCCCTTCACACTCATTCTTTTTTCTTCATTTCTTATTTTCTGTTTTTTTTTTTTTCTCTTTAGATCTCTCTCGCTTTATCTGTCTGAATATAACAAACTCACCTTTTGTTTTCTGCCATTTCTTCTACATCAACATGCATATTTAATGAACTTGGCCAAAATTGTGGTTATCGATTATTTTTTCAGTATAAGGACTGACCAGTAGTACTGTTCACCCATCCATTTTCTCCAAGACTATCAGGAATTTACAGGCAAGAATTGTGAGTTTCTGCGTGAGTGTCTGTGTTGGTGTGTTTGAGCTGACTACCGAAGAAGCAGCAGGGCACTTTCTATGGCAGGGCAGGGGAAAGGGAAGAGATTTTCTGACTGGCAAAGCTGATTAGGAACAAACTAGAAACATCAATTGCAAATTCTTGGTTGCGCGAACAGGCTGATACCTCATTATTACCTCAATTACCACGGTTTACTATGATTCGTGTTTTGTTATTAGTTTATTATTGTTATTACTTTTATTATCGATATCATTATCAGAATTCAAATCTCCAGAAATTCCATGGTGCATCTTTGAAATTTGCAAATAGAACATAAAGTAACTCATAGATTTTTATAAATAATACTGAAGATATATACTTTTAAACTTTTAAATAAGGTTTTATCCATTTAAAGATTTACAAACAAATTTAATTTTTGTCGCAAATTTACCTTCAGAGCATCCTAAAATTTTGATGATTGACACATCAAACTGTTTCAACTCGAGATTACTTTTCTTTTACTTTGGTCTATCCATTCTTTACCAAAAATTCCTCTGTGTCGATGTAACATCACTTCCAGTATCCACCTGCATGAGTAAATTTACTTTGTTCAGCTTCACCATTTCCCTACTTTTATCCGCTGCTTTTAACTCAAATACTTCTGTACTTTCAATTGGAGGATCTATATTTTCCACTTTTTCCACCTGCTTTTCTGGAAATGATTCCTCTTAACTGTCTGGAAATGATTCCTCTTTTTACATTTAAAACACCATCTCCCAAAGGCCGGACACTTATTTTTGCTCTTTTCATGTTCCTTACTTCAATATCTGCATACATGTATGCTTTCAGTAGCATTGTAAGTCTCCATGCTGCCTTCAGAGTCATTACATTTTTAAATCAATTCCAGTTGTTGTAACAACTTCACACATGTTTCCGGATTCATATTATGAGCTTGAAGCCACTCTAGAATTTTATGCTTGTATGAGATGTCAAACATTCCTTCAATCAGTCTAAGCAAAATTAGCTTGTATTTGATAGATATTTGTTCTGAACCCATTTTTTCAAATTCACAATATCTCGACGCTTCTTTCAATTTTTGTACATATTGCATAATGGTTTCATCCAGTCTCTGTCTGCTTTCAAGAAATTTATCTCTTTTCAGTATGACCAATACTTTTTTTTTTTTTTGGCTGTATATTTGTTTTTATAATGGCAGCAAATTTTTTACACACTAAATCTTCCAACACTTTGGGATAGACTATGATGGAGATTTTTTTTATGCCTCACAACCTGCTGAGGCCAAAATACAAATATGTAACTTCTCCTCCATGGAGCTTTGGTGTTCTTTAAACTTTTTACTCTCACTGATGCTGTGAAACATCTAAGCCAGGTTTCTACATATACCAGATCCTCCATCATGGTTAAGTGACCGATTAGTGATACCATTTTGTTGTGATAGATAATCTCTCGGACAGATGTAGTCTTATCAAGAGAAGATAATTCTCCTGTAGGTATAGCGATACGGCCTTTTATACAGTACCTCATTTACATATCACTACATAATTCTGTTTTGCAACCTTATTCAGCAGAACTATCTACAGGTTTCAATGGGTAAATTTTCACCATTTTCTGTTTTTAATTTTGTGCATGCACATTGTTTCTTTTTGATTTTGTCAAATGTACAGTATAGTAGGGTCAGTTGGGCACTGTCTGTGAGAAAAAGAGCACCATGACACAATTCAATATGTCAGAATTTTGGAACTGGCATGCTGTACTGCTTGTGAGTCAAGCCAGAAGCCCCAATATGAACATTTCAGAGTGTTTGGGTATCAATCTGAGGAGAGTGCAGAGGATACGGAAAGAGTCGGATGAGTCTAATGGTGATTACTAAGGTATGGCAGGTTGGAAAACTCATTCTGATTGTTCTGATAAGAAAAAAAAACTCCCCAATTTGTTGGTGAGGGCCTTAGACTCAACATAGAGGCTTACATCAAGTGCCCTGAGGAGGTAGTGCTGTCCTGAGTCAAGAGAGTGTCTGCTGGAAGACACTTTGGCAACAGGACTCTGCATCATGCCACACAAGAAGGAGAACCCAGGCATGGCTGTCAGACAATTTCTGTGACCATAACACCCTTATATCTGGTTACCTAACTCCCCAGACTGCAACCCCCTTGATTAATATGTGTCGAACAAAGTTGAGTGAGAGAGCAACAAAACTTCTAGTAACACCAAAGATGAACTGAAAGCAAGGATTTTGGCAGCATTCACCAAATTAAACAAGGAGAGTTGCAGGAGATTCCAAAGTCGTCTGGAGGCTGTGGTTGAAGCCAATGGTGATTTTATTGAATAAATTTACTCTTTAGTATTACAAGATATTTTTATGTAATTTTGGTAAATATATCTGTTAAAATAAGTTGTCAGTGTTATTTTCATTTTTGCATAACTTAGATGACATATTATCCTTCACAGACTGTATAATGAAATGGAGGTGGGGGGGCTTCTTTATTTTGTTAATGGTAGCAACAAGATAAGAAGAAACACAAAGCATCATTAATTATGTGAACTTCCCATATACAAGGGGAACAAGCAAACAAATCCATATTAATTGTAGATGTTACTATAAAGTGATTTTCAGTTTGTAACCTACTTAATAAAATTGATTTCTCACAATAAAAATGGATGACAAATT
The DNA here is from genome assembly GCA_964036315.1 of Acanthosepion esculentum. NCBI lineage: Eukaryota > Metazoa > Mollusca > Cephalopoda > Sepiida > Sepiidae > Acanthosepion > Acanthosepion esculentum. The sequence goes on along the minus strand of OZ038479.1, from coordinate 119,942,822 downwards.
ACGTATATGTTAGGCTGAGTCATAAGTAAATTCCATTTTGGGAAACCTGGGAAAATTTGATGCTCACAGGACAGATTGAAAGTAAGAGAGAACACTCATTCATTGTGAGAGACTGAAATTAAGGGTCTGCTTGATGATGATGGAACATTGAAATTTTAAAGCTAGAATCAGTGATGTTATTGGTTCAGACCTGGTAATTATTTGGATGAACTCTTTGATATGGTACCTAGACTTTATGAATTTAAACACTGTACTAGATTGGCTGCAAGGTCTCTTCAGTATATCATATATATATATGACTAGATGTAACCTTAAGTTATATGCTAACAGTTTCTTTTCTCACGCTTCTAGTTTGTAGAACTCTCTTCCAGCTTCATGCTTTCCAGTCAACTTTGATCTTCAAAAATTTAAATGCAATGTCAATTGCTATCTGCTGTCTTGATTACTCTTCTGTTCTTCTTGCCCCCTAATGTATCTCTTTTTTTTCTTGTTCTTCCATGCTCAGTAACCATTTGTGTCTTAGTGACTTTACTGCCTGTTCCCTATAAGGGAGACACAAGTTCAAAGGCTGTCAGAAGGAATATTTTCTTTCTTAAGAACTCTCACATGCACTGGTTAGCAGATGTAAATTTACACTGTTTTAAATAGGGATGTCGATGAGGTTTGGCTGAAAAGTTCATAGGCTGACAAAGATACTTTCATGGAATGTGACCAAATGAGGTTTATTTTTCAAAAGAATCCCTCTTGCAGTCCACAAACTTTTTTGTGATGTCAGTGAACAAGTTGTTACCTTTTAAGTAAATATCATAAAGAGGAACATGTAAGTTGTGTAAAGAAATATATGAAAACTGATTTCTAAACCGTAATTTTTAATGATAAATGTAGAGCTATATTGGATTGTCCAGATGGCTGGGGAAATAAGTTTGGATCTTTCACAGAAATAATCAACCAGCATGATTTGGAAGATAACAGAGTAGAATAGGGTTGAATAGTGTTTTGGTTTACTACTGTAGTGAGTAAAATTATAGGTTCCTTAAAAATTGATGAAGCTACCAAGGTACATACAGAAAATTATTCTAAGTTCTTGGACAAGACATTTTTTCAATGGCACAGGTAATAACCATGAAGCTATAACTTGAAGAATATATTTATGCAGGTCTTTCACATTCTATAAAACTGACTATTGCCACCATGCCAAAATTTTTAAAGGTCCCAAATTAATTCTATGTGCAAAGGATTGGAGACATTACCAGTTAACACTGGTAATCTTGAATTGAAATAAATTTGTTTCATTTTGATACCAGTTTCATTATTTTATCTGGCCTAAAACATGTTTTATAGGATTAGAAATGTGCCATATCCTTTTAGGACGTTGGTGATCATGGCTCTCCACAATTTCCTGTCCTTTGTAGCTCTTGATAAATTTTTTCTTTTTGTTATTTCTCCTAAACCTCATTCCGCAATCTATTTACACAAGCTCACTAAGTGAGTTATACGTTGTTTTCCTTTGTCCCTCTTGTCTTCAATCTGCCCTGTGAGTATTAGATTTTCCAAGCCCTTCTTTTTCATTATGTTCCCTAGAAAATTCAACTGGCTCTTCCTGATGTTAAGTATAAGTTTCCTTTTCATTTCCATTTTCTCCAAAATTTTGTCATTGCTCACATGTTCGATCCATAGTATTCTCAGCATCCTCCTGCAGAACCATATTTAGGCTGCTACAAGTCTCCTTTTCATCTGTGAGGAGATTGCCCAGCATTCACTGTGATATAGGAGGACTGATATTGCATAACAGTTAACTACTGTTTTCTTTGTTTTTAATGAAATTTTTCTGTTTCTTAATACTTTGCTTGGCTTTTGGAAGACATCTTTGGCCATGCCAGTTCATCTTTGGATTTCTGTGTTGTACTTTCTGTCTTCTGTTAAAACACTTCCCAGATATTTAAATTTTTCTCGTTGTTTGATTTTGGTATCTCTAATATGTAATTTGCATGTTGGGCTGATCCTTTTGCTAACAATCATACACTGTGTCTTCTAACAATTGATGTTTAGTCCTTTCTTCTTGCTTTCCTTCACTATGTTCTGTAGGTGTTCTTGTAGTCTCTTTTCTGCATCTGTTATCAACACTGTGTCATCTGCCTGTCTTATATTGTTAATATTGTGGCCACCAAAAATGAATCCTGTTAGGGCTTATAATTCTCTCAGAATTACCTCACTGTATAGGTTGAATAAGTCGAGTGAGACAACACATCCTTGTATTAATACCCTTCTGTTGTAGAATACTTACGGACAATAATGGGTATATCCCCATTCATATAAATACAGTAGTAAATACTGTATGTTGGTCTGCAGTTGGAGATTCATTGTGGAATTCACTTGACTCACTTCTAGCAGTTGACTATTTCTTCTATGCGCTGCTAGCGAATCTTATATATGTTGTCTTGGTCCTACGTATTATCATTCATTACCAACCTTTGTGTGATTATTCTATTCAGCAACCTTCCCTAGGTTACGACACCTTTTTAATGTTTGATTGATAAGTCAAGCAACAGGTGTCACCTGAATTATCAATCAACCATTGTAATTTTGAAGAGAAATGAATTTGTTTCATTTTGATACTAATTTAATTATTCTATCTTGTTTAAAACTTGATTTATAGGATTGGAGAGCTTATCTATGAGTTATCTCTGGCAATCTTGAATTAAATTGCATAATTTTGCTGTCAGTTGCATTTTTCTGTCTAGTCTTAGACTTGCTTATAGGATTGATTGGAGACCTTACTTATCAACCTGTCATCATAACAGTCCATTCAAAGTAAAGAAATGTCATGTATTTGCTACACAGATTTTCTATTGAGAATCAATTGATAGAAGCCTGCAAATTTCCCAAGAATAATGGCAAAAAAAAGAAGATAATTCTCTCTGCTGAATGTCACAACTACTGGGTGAAAAGTTGTAATTTGGGAAAGCATACTGCTGAAAGCAGATCAGACGCCTCCCGTTTTAAGTTCACTGCCTTACACTTAAGCATGAATTTTTTTTTTTTGCCAAGTTTTCCTTTAAGAAAATATTTTGTTTTTCCCAGTAAAAGGTGGGTAAAGGGTGGATTTGTTCCAGTTGAAGCAATCAAATTCAAAATGCACTATTTCCAAAAATACACATTAAATTGGTTTTATACGATTAGATGTTTTTAACATTTGTTGTTTTTTTTTTTACCTGTTGTTTTTTTTTTTACCTGTTTCTTTTTTCTTACTTTTCCCTGCATGTCTGATTAAAATTTGGCTTTCTTTTATTTTCCATTCTTAATTTCGTTCTTTTTTCTCAAGTATTTCGTTTTTTAAGGTTTCTTTTTCCTTTCTTTCTTTTTTCTTAATTTTTTCCTTTCCTTCTTTGTCTTTCTTTTCTTTTTCCTTTTTTTTCTTTAATTCATTTCTTTATTTTATTTTTTGATTCTTTCACCTCGTTATTTTTGTTCTTTTTTCTTTCTCTCCATCATTTCCTTATTTCCTTTTACTTCATCAATCTCTTTTTATTTATTCTCTTTCTCTTCCTGATTTTTCCTTTTTTTCATTCTCTTTATCATCCTCTTTTTCCATTCTTTCATTCAGTTCATTATTTTCTTTTTCATGTCTTTCCTTCTTGTCATTTTCTTTTTTCCTTTACCATCTCCTTCTTTCTTTCTTTCTTTCTTGCTTGCTTTCTTTCTATTTTTCATTTCCTTTTTCTCTAATTTGTGCTTATCCTTTTCATTTTCATTGCTTTCTGTGTCTTTATTACTTTTTCTTTCTTTCTTTCTATCTTTCTTTCTTTCTTTCTTTCTTGCTTGCTTGCTTTCTTTCTATTTTTCATTTCCTTTTTCTCTAATTTATGCTTATCATTTTCTTTTTCCTTGCTTTCTATATCTTTATTGCTTTTTCTTTCTTTCTTTTCCAGCAATTTTTCTTTCTTTCTTTCTTTCTTTCTTTCTATTCATCATTTTCTTTTTCTCTAATTTGTGCTTATCCTTTTCATTTTCATTGCTTTCTGTGTCTTTATTACTTTTTCTTTGTTTCTTTGTTTCTTTCTTTCTTTCTAAACCAGTTTTAAAACCTTTTTATGTCTTCATTGTTCTTTTGAACAATACTGTCCCTTTTAATTCCTATCAATTTTGCCGAACAACAGCCGTTTTCAGGGTTTTTAATTGAAGGAAAAACTCAACAAATATAAAATACAATAAAAACAATATATAAAAATAAGTACAAATGGAAAAAAGAAGGCAAAAATTAGGGAATTATGTCTTACAGTTATTCAAAGAATCAAGAAAAAATTTGAATTAAAATAAAATAAAATTAAAAAAATAAAACAAATTTTTAAAAAAATTACATAAAATGTTTAAAATAAATTAAAACAAAAAACTCAATTTAAAAAAGAGACAGAAATTAAATCAAAAGTAATTTAAATTTTAAATGAATACTGAGAGAACAAAAGAAGACACCAAAAACACCAAAATATTTGTGAACCAGTTAAAATCCTGGCCTCTGAATTTAACTCTGACACAAAGTTGGGTTTTCTCTTATAATTAATTTCTGTTTATATATATATATATATATATATATATATATTGCTTTTAATTTTATTTGTTTCTCATTATGTCTTTTTCTTTCTCATTCTTTCTTCTTTATACTTTTCTTTTTATTAAATCTTTGTTTGCAGTGAACACTTCTTTTTTTCACTTTCTCATCAGACCTCGATAAAAACGACCATCCGTCCCTCTTCTTGCCGTGAATTCTTTTCATTGAAAACTGGAAAACGACTGAAATATTTTTTATGCTTCATAGGTTCTTAAGTCACCTTCCACAATTTGCCCTGGCAATTCATTTTGGATATTTTGCTCAGCCGTCTCTGACTTGTTTAGTTTTGTCAAAACATGCTTATGCCATTTGCTTATGACAACAGGTTGCAAAGGTGGCACATTTCTCTCTGCATTTGCTCTCAGCCTACAAAAGACACAGCTGGGACAGTTAGTATTTAACTATTCTCCGTGGTAGAGACAAAAAAAAGAGCTTTTTTGTTGTTATTGTAAAGAGATTTAAGGTCGTCCCTTTTGACAAAATATTAATATTTTAAAGAAGTTACAGAAAAATAAATCAATATGGATCATATATTGACAATTAAATATTGCAGATAACCAAACTTAATGTATTTTTTGTTTTCATAATACAAAAGACTTAAAATTAAAGGCAGAAAAGGTGGGGGTCGTATTATACACAAGTTTACATTTTCAGAAATTTTTACTCAACTTAAGATGAACCTCTTATTTGAAACAGCAAGATTGCAAATACACACAGTTAGCATAATAGATAATAAAACACAAAGTTGTCAGGTGTTGATAAAAATTGTTTACAAAAATTTTAATTCAATGTCAATCATTATCTGTCTTCTTAATATTTGTTCTTTTATTTATTCTCTCAACTTAATAATGTTTTGCTTTTTCTTATTTTCTGTCACAATTGAGTAACCCCTTGCACCTTAGTGACTTTATTGCCTTGCTTGGGGTAAAGTAAAGTTATTTGATATGTTGGCAATATTTGTTCTTCAAGAATAAGCGGCTTTTGTCTCGGTTTTGCTCACAAGATTTTTTTTAATTTTCTTTTTTATGAAGTTACTCTCTTCATTCTTAATGAAAAGACAATATTCCTTATTTTCATAGTTTATTACCAGGTATATATACAGTTAATACCTTTCCTGAAAATTTGAAAATAAGTATTGATATGAAAATTAGGAGAAGAAATATATCTTGGTTAAACATCTGGTTCATTTCTGTTTTTAATATTGTGAAAGATTATACAACATAGAGATTTTGATAGTATGGTACAACTTTTCAAAAACTTTATATAAGGTTGGGAGTACTATGCAGTGGTAATATACAGTCAGTTATGTGCCATGCATGATACATGTTGAGGCGATCATGTATTTTTTGATACATGATTGACAAGGCAGATTTTTTTTTCCTGCAGTAGGTTGCCATTTCTTCCTGCAGTAGACCAGTTGCCATGCAAGGCTATAGAACTCAGTCTGTCCTGCTATTTAACCATAGCTGGGGGGATAAGAAGAGGATTCATACCCTTCCCAAGTGTATTAGCACATAAGTGAATGTAATGGGTTCGACTGGAATTTGAACTCGGCTCTCCGATTCCTCAAGCTGAGCTGCTATCCATTACTCCACCGTGCCAAGGATGTAACTTATTCCCTGTTTTAACATCAGAAGGTAGCAAAAGAAAACGATCAGCAAGGACTAAACATAAACTGCAAGAAGGCAGAATGCATGGTTATCAGCACAAAAAAAAATGAGCCCAAAATGCAAAGTACAAAAATTTAAATATCTGGGATGTGTTCTAGTAGAGGACAAAAAGTGTGACATTGAGGTCATATTGGGATAGCCAAAGATGCATTCCAAAAGTTAAGCAGAGTATTAAGAGATAAAATTTTTTATTAGAAACAAGGAAAAATGTATTGAAGTATTACATCATATCTGTCCTCCTGTATGGCAGTGGAAGCTGGACAATGTTCTCAAAGATGAAGAAGAGACTTGAAGCAGCAGAAATGTGGTTCTACAGAAGGATGCTGAAGATACTATAGACAAAAATGTGATCAACGACAAGATTTTGCAGAAAATGGACACAAAAAGGCAACTTATTGTTATGGTCCAAGTTCCTTGTACCACGGTGATGGTCCAAGGTAGAACCAATGAAGAAATAACTCGAACACAAGTATGGGATAACACAGATATATTACAAACAGAAATATATACAAAGAAGTAGAAGTATTAGTAATGACTATCAAATTTGGTTAGAGTGAACTATGTTGTCTCAACAAGTATCACTATTCCAATGTTCTTACAATAATCCTCTCTGCTCCCTCTTGAGGCACAGTATTTATAATGTCCGGAATAGTCCATTATTATTATGGGTAAGTTCCCATAACACTTATACTTAACATGAGGAAGAGACAGTTGGAATTTCGGGGGCACATAATGAGGAAGGAGGACTTCGAAAATCTCATACTCACAGGACAGATTGAGGGAAAGAGACACAGAGGAAAGCAATAAGTAACATACTTGATAAGCTTAAGTAAATGGATGGTAGAACAGGGTTTGTGAGAAATAATAAAAAGATAAAAAAATTATTAAAAGCTACAAGGGACATGAGGATGTGTAGGGCCATGTTCACCTGTCCTCAAAGGATGCAGCACATAAAAGAAAGAAGAAAAGCATAGGATCATATTATACTCAAGTTGTATTATACACAAGAAAATTTTCTGAATTTATAGGATTTAACTCTTTATTGCATTTCTGTAAAAAAATATTTATAGTTCTTCAGGTGGAAAATAGGACAAATAGGATTAATAGGAAAATAGGACAAATAAGATAAATAGAACAAATAGGAAAATAGGACAAATAAGATAAATAAAACAAATAGGACAAATAGAACAAATAGGATAAATAGGACAAATAGGAAAATAGGATAAATAGAACAAATAGGACAAATAGGATAATAGAACAAATAGGACAAAAAGGATAAATAGAACAAATAGGAAAATAGGACAAATAGGATAAATAGGACAAATAGGACAAATAGGATAAATAGAACAAATAGGAAAATAGGACAAATAGGACAAATAGGATAAATAGGACAAATAGGACAAATAGGATAAATAGAACAAATAGTAAAATAGGACAAATAAGATAAATAAAACAAATAGGACAAATAGGACAAATAGGATAAATAGGACAAATAGGATAAATAGAACAAATAGGAAAATAGGACAAATAGGACAAATAGGATAAATAGGACAAATAGGATAAATAGGACAAATAGGAAAATAGGATAAATAGAACACATAGGAAAATAGGAAAAATAGGAAATAGGACAAATAGGATAAATAGGATAAATAGAACAAATAGGAAAATAGGACAAATAGGATAAATAGGACAAATAGGATAAATAAGATAAATAAAACAAATAGGACAAATAGGATAAATAGGACAAATAGGAAAATAGGATAAATAGAACAAATAGGAAAAATAGGACAAATAGGATAAATAGGACAAATAGGAAAATAGGATAAATAGGAAAAATAGGACAAATAAGACAAATAGGATAAATAGGACAAATAGGAAAATAGGATAAATAGAACAAATAGGAAAATAGGACAAATAAGATAAATAAAACAAATAGGACAAATAGGACAAATAGGATAAATAGGATAAATAGGACAAATAGGACAAATAGGATAAATAGAACAAATAGGAAAATAGGACAAATAAGATAAATAAAACAAATAGGACAAATAGGATAAATAGGACAAATAGGAAAATAGGATAAATAGAACAATTAGGACAAATAGGATAATAGAACAAATAGGACAAATAGGATAAATAGAACAAATAGAAAAATAGGACAAATAGGAAAATAGGACAAATAGGATAAATAGGACAAATAGGAAAATAGGATAAATAGAACAAATAGGAAAATAGGATAAATAGAACAAATAGGACAAATAGGATAAATAGAACAAATAGGATAAATAGGAAAATAGGATAAATAGAAAAATACGAAAATAGGACAAATAGGATAAATAAAACAAATAGGACAAATAGGATAAATAGAACAAATAGGAAAATAGCATAAATAGGACAAATAGGACAAATAGGATAAATAGGACAAATAGGAAAATAGGACAAATCTACATCCAGTTAGGATCAGATAATTTCTTAGCAAGGACCATCTTTTTTTTAACCTTGTGTGCTGGCACTACAGATTCACAAAGAACTGTAGCAAATAACAAAAACCATATCACTTGAGGATACCAACAGCAGCAACAGCTAAAATGTATAGCACATGTAACTCAAAGAGAAAACAAATATAATCAAGATGCTCACATTCCACACAACTTCAAATAAAAGGTTAGGAAGGAAACCCTAATCAATACTGGAAAGAGCAATAACAGCTACTGAACTTGAGAAACCTGTTTTCCTGAAAAATTGTTTCAAAAGAAAGATTTCATAAATGCCAACCGATAACAGTACTGGTTGCTCTGTCAATGAATTCCAAGTGTTTACTTATAATGAAAAGGATAATATTACCATTACCATTGGGTGAGCAATCAGAAAAGAATCAGAAATAAACAATAAGTTTTATTTAATAATAGTTTTCTTTATTTTTTAATCATTTCACTCCAAGCAAGGCAATAAATCCACTAAGACACAAGAGGTTACTGAGTGTTAGAGAATATAAATAAAAACACTATTAAGGAGAGAGACAATAAAAGAACAAGAATCAAGAAGACAATAGATAACGATTAACATTGCATTTAAATTTTTGAAGATCAAAGTCGACTCAGATGCAAGGAGCCAGAAGAGAGTTCCCTAAATGAGGAGTGAGATAGAAAAAATTGTTAGCATAGGACTTATGGTTACATCTCGCCATTCCAACTGTAAAATGATGAGACCTTGCCACCAATTTAGTACTGCACTTAAATTCATAAAGTCTAGCTAAAGAGGAAAACTCGTCATTACAATTTTGTAAATCAACATTGTTGAGGGAGTCAAAAGTGTAAGTAGTAATAGCTGTGTCAAGAGAATAACTGTCCTTTTGACCTAGCATTTTTTTTGCATGAAAATATTTATAGAAAAGCACAAGAAAGCTATGCTACGCTAGCACAAAGTCACAAGTCATCATGACCGAGGATTTGAGCATATTGGCATTGTTCAAACTGTTGATCATGATGGATTATGCATACTCTCCCAGAAACAAGAATTAAGAAGATGGAAGGTAATGATTGACATTGGATTTAAATTTTTGAAGATCATAGTCTTAATGCTTTTATAAATTTCAACTGAAAAGAGTACTGGCTGCTTGGCCAATAAATGCCAAATGTTTCCGTGTAGGGAAGCAGCTAATATTACCATTGTTATATTTTAAATGAACTCTTTCATTATTAGTTTATACTTAATGAGTAGTTTCAAGCAGGGCCTACATTTTTCATCAGTTACAAGAAAAAAGTCATAGAGAAAATATGAGATGGAAGAAGTGTTATAAAAATCATAACATTGTATTGTGAGAAGGGGGGACAAAATTATATTTCTGGCAAAGTTTAACTCAGCACCAGGCAAATAAAATGCAGTTTGTTAGAAGGACATTTTTTTTTCTTTTGAGACTACTATTACCATATTATACACTTGCAGAAGTACAGTGGAGTAATGGATAGCGGCTCGGATTGAGAAATCGGAGAACAGAGTTTGAATTCCAGTCGAATCCTTTACATTCGTTTATGTGCTAATACCCTTGGGAAAAGTATGAATCCTCTTCTCCACCCACCGGCTATGGGTAAATAGCAGGACAGACTGGGTTCTATAGCCTTGGGTGGCAACTGGTCTAGCAGAAGGACAATTCTGAATTCAAAACCTGATCCTCCAGGTTGAGGGTGGTACAGTAGGCTAAGAATGTACTCATTTTAAAAAACTGGTTGTTACAGAAACTGCAATGATATCTTGCAGCCCTATGTTCCTCAAGGAATTTAAAGGCATAATATATATATATATATATATATATATATATATATATATATATATATATATATTACACCGTTGGTAATTTTTATGAGTTCAAAAAGGTACTTATACAATTTTAATAAAACAATAACATATGCAAGTGAATTTATACATTTTTTTTTCTGAAAAATTAACATGAAGCCATCTCTTCTTCTTCCAGCAACAGGTTCAATAGCAGGAGAAACTGGGTTCTATAGCCTTGATTGGCAACCAGTCTACCGCAGAAATGGCAACCTATTGTGGGAAAATCTTCTGCCTGGTCAGTCATGAATCAAAAGAGACATAATTGCCCAAGCATGTATCACATATTGTCTCTTAACTGTGACTGATTTATACAATTTTAATTAAACAATAACATAGGCAAGTTAATTTGTTCATTTTTTTCTGAAAAATTAAGAAAAATGTTAAACACTATTTATTTTTTCACCTATTTATTTACCAGATTATTAATTTATAATCTCTGTGTGCCATATGGTGTGATGGTTAATGGATCAGAATGAGAAATCTGAGACCTGAGTTTGAAATTCTGACTGGGTTCATTACATTCATTTACGCACAAATACCCTTGGAAAGGTATGAATTCAAATCTTCTCCCCCCAGCTATGGGTGGAATAACAGGACAGAGAGTGTCCTATTGCCTTGGTTGGCAATTAGTCTACCATATAAAAATGGCAGCCTACTATCTTTGGCTTAGTTATGAATTGAAAGAGATATGGTTACCGAAGCATGTATAACATATGGCAATTGACTTAATTAACCTAGAAAATTTAATTTTTGCATTTGCTTTGGACCTTTGAGGTTTTGTTTTGGCCTTTTTATTTTTGAATACATTCTATGGTAATTTAAAAAAAAAAATTTATGGTGACATTTTAAAAATGTACTCATAGAATTTTCACAAAACCATAACATATTTAAATGAATTTATATATTATTTGCAAGAATTAGTAAAAATATTAAACACTATTTATTTCTTCAATTGCTTAATTACAAGATTAATAAATTATAATCTGTAATTAAGTAGAACTAGATTAAACATACATTTTTTATGAAACTTACTTGTCGTTATGTATTTCTTTAAATTTTCTTCTTTTATAGTTTACAGTTATTTCTATAATTTTTTGAATAAAATATTTATTTTCCTAATTTTTTCTTCATAATATGGTAAATTACAAACATTTCATAATAGTTTGGACAGAGGCTTTTTATAGAATGATATTGCTATTGTTCTTGCATCTTTCTTTTATAATCTCGTTCAGCTCCCAAGTAGGGATCTATGCAGATGACACTACCATTTACTCCTGTCAGCATTGACAAAGTTAACCTGGCTGCTGCTCTGAAAAAGGACCTCCAATCAGTAGTTAACTGGGGCAGGAAATGGCTTGTAAATTTTAATGCCTCCCAAACTAAACTGTTCTCATTTAACCACCAGAGAGAAACTTCCCTGCCCACCATCAGCATGGCTGATGCTTGACTCCAGGAGACCATCTCACTGTGCCTTTTTGTTTTTATTTTTGACTGGCTTGAAGTGGAACAACTACAATGAAACAATAGCTGCATCTACTGCAAGGAAAGGTGGTTCATTGTGTTGTACCAGAAGTTTTTTTTTTGCGTCAAAGTCCATGTTACATATCTACAAATTCTACTATTCGCCTGTGCATTGAATACTGTTGCCATATGTGGTTAGGTGCCCCTGCTGTTCATCTCGAGGTTCTTGATAAAATCCAAAGAAGGATCTGCAATGTAATGGATCCTAACTTGGCATCTCGACTTCAGCCATTTTCTTACAGACATGATGTGGCTTCCTTCTGTCTTTTCTATAAATATTTTCAAGGCAACTGCTCTGACAAGTTTTTTCCCTAGTGCCTCGACTACATGAATTTAAGCATCCTACTAGTTTGGCATCTAGCTCCCACCCTTTTACTATTGAAAGAGTTAAATGTGACTCCCACTTCTACTCCAACAGTTTCTTTTCTTGCACTTCCTGACAATGGAACTCCCTTCCTCTTACTTGCTTCTCTGATAACTACAATCTTCAGGTATTTAAATGCAATGTCAATCATCATCTTATGTTGTCTTGAACCCTGTTCATCTTTTATCCTTTCCTCAATACCAGTTTTTTTTTCTCACTTTCACTCTCTGTAACAACTTGCATACTAGTAGCACTACTGCACTGCTTAGAAATATAAAAATAAAATAATCAATTAAATGAATAAATAGTACTTAACATTTTTGCTGTCAGTTCTTGAGAAAACATTCATAAATGACATATTTTTTTGCTGTTTGTATAGTATTTTTCCTTTCCAGAAATAAAAGAGCACCAGATGATGAAAATGTATCTTGTTTTCTTTCATTTTCACATTTAACATAAAATATTTCAAAATTCATAATATATTCACACAAATTTTATAGAAGACACATTGAAATGTCACCTTTTAGAATATGTGTATGTGTTATAAATTTCAGTAATGTGCAGTTCACCATCATAATATACATACATGTTAGAAGAAAACAGCTACTACACTTTGTTCTCAGCTTTCTGGCTTAGAAAACAGAGTGCTAGACTAAAGCAAAGGATCAGGAAGTGATATTTTGATCCTCCTCACAGGACACAGATACTCTGCTGACGAGAGGCAGTGTATCAGGTAGTGAGAGTATGACCGTAGTTTGAGTGCACATGCTGATCCTAGGTAGAGTTTCAGGGAGTGACACTTTGATTCTAGTCAGAGAGCACAGATACTATGCTAATCCGAAGCAGAGGGTCAGGGAGTGAGAAACTGATCCTAGTCAGAGAGCACAAATATTATGCTGATACTAGGCAAAGAGCTTGGGAGTGACGTTTTGATCCTAGTTAGAGGGCACGGATATGCTGAGCCTAGGCAGAGGCCCAGAGAGAGACACTAATCCTAATCAGAGTGCACAGATATTATGGTGATCCTAAGCAGAGTGACATTTTGGTTCTAGCCTAAGTGCACAGATGCTATGCTGATCCTAGGTAGAAGGTCAGGAAGTGACATTGATCCTAGTCAGTTATAAAGCTGATCCTAAGCAGAGTGACGTTTTGATCCTAGTCTGAGTGCACAGATACTATGCTGATCATAGACAGAGGGTCAAGGCGTGACAGTTTGACCATTGTCTCTGCAGATATACTATGCTGATCCTAGGCAGAGGGTCTGGGAGTGACACTTTGATCCTTAGAGTTCACAGATACTATGCTGATCCTAGGCAGAGTACACACTAATTTTAGAGAGTTCTGCTCTCTTTATACTTAATCCTGTCATATTTTATGGGTAATCTGCTATGACATTTAAAAGCCATGTAAATAAAAGCCCTAACATTTCCTGTTTATGACCCCAATCCATATTTCCTTCGTTGAATACAGAAGTAATCATAATTGTTTGTGTTTCTGTTACTCTTTTCAAATATTCTATTTGTGGAAATTTTGAAAAGGCCAAAACTGCAATCACATTACAGCTGGTCAGTTAGCTGGTCAGCAGTAAAGCTTTTCCAGATAATAATTTTCTGTATTAAATTTCTGGCAGTGATAACTAATCATGTGTGGGTATTTTAGCTTGTTTACTACAAAACCCAAGGCTAGTATTAATTTATATGGAGCAGAAAAAGTAGGAATTTGCTCAGCTGATAGTGATACGGAAAATAAAAATGGTGATCAGGGTTCAGATTCTGGAGCAAGTCACCAATATTTGTTTTTTTTTTTTTAAATTTTTTAAATACTTGTTGTTTCACAAAGATATAAACGCAATAAAGGAGGAAAGATTTAGAGGGCAACATCGAGAAAACAATGCTACATGCAAGAAAAAGGTATCCGAAAATTAAATATCAAAAAGTAAACATCAACTTAAAAAGAAATCCCTAATACTGTCTGAAGCTTCTGCCTGTAACTATAAAAAAATTCACATAAAGATATATTGACAAACATTTTATATTTACACCCGATCTCAAGTGGAACTCTTATATACAATCCATCATTAAAGATCCAGGCAAAATGATCGGCTCCCTGTACCGCTCCAGTAAGTACCTGACTCCTCATGCTATCCTCTACCTTTATAACAGCCCGATTAGGCTGAAAATGGAGTACTGTTGCCATATTTGGGAGGGAGCTGCCTGTCTTGATATAGAGTTCAAAAGCATATCTGTGGCCTTGTTAGAGAAGAATTATTTTCCACTCTCCAACCGCTCTCTCACAGGCTGGATTTGGCAAGTCTCTTGAGGGAGGTGGCTCTGAAGGAAGAGCAGAGTTGGTAAGGCCTGGAGTTGATGCATTTATCAGTCGACAGAAGTCACAATAGTGATGTCAAGGGAGGCCTGAAGTGGATTAGTGAAGCTTACTGTTCGTCGTCAATCTCTTTTTGCTGAAACGGAGGATGTGAACAGAATGCTTCTGTGGGTGGGTGTTTAGAGGAGGGTGGATCTTAAGTGGATATGTATATTAGGGTTGGTTGACCAAAGCCACAGTGGTGATGTCAAGAGCCTGCCTGACATTGGCAGTTGGCCTGTTCAACTTGCTCCTGTTCCAATTGTTTATGAGCGGCTTTCTTAAAAGCAAATCTGGTGGCTCCTGATCTCATCATTTTTCTTTGGCATAAACGTTCGTGATTGGCTTCTTTTATGTTGCATTTTAGATTTTTGAGGGATTTGTTTTGTGGCTCAGATATGATGCTCAGTGCCCCTACACATAGGATAGCTTTTTTTATGATGGATTTCGCTTTCTTAGCGCTCATATATGACTGATATGTAGAGTGAATTGGAAAGAGATCTAATTTGCTGTGACGTAGAACACTAAGAAAACGTTATTGCAGAGAAAGGACAATAAATGAAAATGTTTCAAGGAGAGAAGATGACAACTGATGTTGTATTTCAATTTTTGAATATCATAGCTGACAGCAAAACAAGGAGCTGGAAGAGAGTTCCAGGAGCGAGAAATATGAGAGAGCAATGTAAATATATTGCAAAAAAGCTTAGAAATACTTTGCAATGTCCCCTGTTAAAACACTTACAAGACATTTAATTTTCCAAGTCCAGAGTGGAGTGATAAAGCATTAACTAAAGTAAAAACAAAAGGATTTCTCACTCGCGCACACACACACACACACACAAACACACTCACGCAAGCATGCATGCATGCACACACGCACACACACACACACGCACACACATGTTCAAAATAATGTAAGTCTTTGGTGATGTCATTCTTGGTTAGTTAAAGCTTCGTTGATTTGAAAGTTGTTTGAGTCATTAGGGAATAAATCAGTGAAAATCTATATATTCATTTCTATATATAGTTTATATATTTCTTATATTTACCTTATTTTTTTAGATATTAAACATTTCGTTTCACAGTATTTACATTAGTCGGACAATTGTCCTCATCTTTGTCGCCATATTTATGACAAATATGGCGACAAAGATGAGGACAATTGTCCGACTAATGTAAATACTGTACATAATACCTCATCTCAGAAATATAGACAGATTTCGTTTCACGTAAACCTATTTCCCTGCCTGAGGATGATCGTATGAAACGATTGAAAGCTAGTAGTAAAAAAAGACCAGATAAAACCGGAATTTATAAACAAGGATCATACCATTCATAAACGGATTCGAGGTTAATATATTTTATTAATAAAAATTGTTTGCGAGAGGGATTCTTGCCATATCATTAACTTCATTATCTGCTTTTCGTATGAATCATTCATGTAATATATATATATATATATATATATATATATATATATATATATATATATATATATATATACACATGTCCCACATGCAGAACTATATATCACATATATCCACATAGCAAAGTATAAGGAGGAACGAAAAGAAAAGATCTTACATATAATTTGAAGATACTCCTCACCTGGGGAAACCATTTTTAGGACTCCAGATTTAAATGGGCTGTATTCATTTATATCCCAAACGGAAACAGCACCATGTGCTTGTAAGCTGCTGAGGGAGGGAGATTTAGCTTCGGCCTTGGTCATTTGGCCCAGGCTAGAAGGAAGCAACCATCCTGTTTGGTTTCTGCTCACCAACTGTAAAATGACTGCCACTTTGGGTCATTGTATAGAGTGACATCATGAAGCAGTTGTCATGTGACCATGTGACTTATCTTCCCCAAAGGGAGATAAGCACCTTCTTTATCCCTACAATCTCTTGGTGATAACATCCAATTAAATCATGGCTCTACAGATATTTCTACAATTTCACGTGAATACAGAATGCTCTTTGGTGAACAAAACAAGAACTTGTGAGTAAACTACTGCTCTGGACACTTAGCCATAGCATAAGACAGGTTGGTTGCCCAACACCCACCTACATTGGTCAACTATGTTATGACACAGGATGCCAACCTAATGACCTTCCAACCTTGATACAGGACCGTGATGGCTGACATGATAGACTCATGAATGTCCAAGCTAACTTGACCGAATGAATCCTCTTTCCCTCTTGCCTTAAATCCTGTGAGTGTCAAATTTTCCAAGCCCCTTTTCCTCATAATGTGCTCTCTGAATTTCAACTTTCTCTTCTTAATATATTCTGCTTAGGATCAGCATAGTAGTTGTGTATTCAGACTAGGATCAAACATTCATTTGCTGACGATCTACCTAGGATCAGCATAGTAGCTGAAATAAATAAAATTAATAAATATAAGTTTCTTTTTTGTTTACATTTCTGTTGCTTCATGTTTCTTCTGCTGTGAGGATATTTTCCAGCATTCACTGCCATATAGTAGGACTGATATCATGTAACAGTTCAATACTCTTTTGTTTGTTGCTAACAAAATTTTCCTGTTTCTTTATATTTTGCTTAACTTCTGCTGCTTCATGTCCCTGCTTCATCTGTGGGGAGATTGTTCAGCATTCACTGTCATATAGGAGGACTGATATCACGTAGCAGTTCCGTACTCTTTTGTTTGTTTCTAACAAAATTTTTCTATTTCTATTTCTTAATATTCTGCTTAGCTTTTGGAAGGCATATTTTGCTATCCCAATTCACCTTTGCATTTCAATGTCACATTTTCCATCCTCAGTTAAGTCACTTCCCAAATATCTAAATTACTGTACTTGATACAGATAAGATGCTGATCCTAGGTAGAATGTCAGGGAATGGTGGTTTGATCCTAGTCTGAATACACAACTACTATGCTGATTGATCCTAGGCAGATTGTCAGCAAATGAAGGTTTGATCTTAGTCTGAATACACAGCTACTATGCTGATCCTAGGTAGATCGTCAGCAAATGAAGGTTTGATCCTAGTCTGAATACACAACTACTATGCTGATCCTAGGCAGATTGTCAGCAAATAAAGGTTTGATCTTAGTCTGAATACATAGCTACTATGCTGATCCTAGGTAGATTGTCAGCAAATGAATGTTTGATCCTAGTCTGAATACACAACTACTATGCTGATCCTAGGCAGATTGTCAGCAAATGAAGGTTTGATCTTAGTCTGAATACACAGCTACTATGCTGATCCTAGGTAGATCGTCAGCAAATGAATGTTTGATCCTAGTCTGAATACACAACTACTATGCTGATCCTAGGCAGATTGTCAGCAAATGAAGGTTTGATCTTAGTCTGAATACACAGCTACTATGCTGATCCTAGGTAGATCATCAGCAAATGAAGGTTTGATCTTAGTCTGAATACACAACTACTATGCTGATCCTAGGCAGATTGTCAGCAAATAAAGGTTTGATCTTAGTCTGAATACACAGCTACTATGCTGATCCTAGGTAGATTGTCAGCAAATGAAGGTTTGATCCTAGTCTGAATACACAACTACTATGCTGATCCTAGGCAGATTGTCAGCAAATAAAGGTTTGATCTTAGTCTGAATACATAGCTACTATGCTGATCCTAGGTAGATTGTCAGCAAATGAATGTTTGATCATAGTCTGAATACACAACTACTATGCTGATCCTAGGCAGATTGTCAGCAAATGAATGTTTGATCCTTGTCTGAATACACAGCTACTATACTGATCCTAGGCAGATATTAGCTTTTGGGAGGCATCTTTCATGTACCTTTGAATTTCAGTGTTGCACTTTCTGTCCTCTGTTAAAGCACTTCCCAGATATTTCAATTGTTTTACTTGTTTGATTTTGGTATCTCCAATTTGTAATTTGCATGTTGAGCTGTTTCATTTACCTTTTGTTTTCTTGCAGTTGATGCTTTGTCCTTTCTTCTTGCTTTCCTTCACATCCCTTCTGTAGTATTTCTAGTATTTTCCTTTCTGCCTCTGCCATCAACACTGTGTGAAATTTGAACAACCATTTCTTAAAAAGGCTGCTACTTCAGTTATCCTCTGGCAACTGAAAAATAGTTCCAATATTTGGAACATTCTTTCATTGGAGTATTTGAGTTTCGGGCAACTTCATTGGAATTGGAATTAGTAATAAGCTGCTGAATTTATCTACAAACCGAGCAAAAATATTAAATAATTTCATTTAATGAGCAGCTGTGAGTTATATGTAATTCTTCTTTTCTTTTTTTTCAGTTACAAAGTTGTTTAATTGATTAATTAATTACCTAGTAATTAATTAGTAAATACTTAAATTCATTATCATAATTGAGCTCAACATATTGACATCACCAAAAATAGTCTCTTCATTTTCTTCAGCCATTAAGATGGCATTAGGAGCATTTAGTTTAACTTTTGAATTTATTGCAACTAATATAGCTGTAGTATTTTTATTCTGTGATGCTTTATTTTTACAAGAGTTTGGTTAGGCCAAAAATGGAGTATTGCTGCCATATCTGGATCTGTTCAATCCCTATATTCTAGCCTTGATAGATGATAACTTATTTTCCATTCTGCAGCTTCTTTACCATAGACTCAACTTCACAAACCTATTGCTATTCTGTTATTTCCCCCCAAGCAAGGCACTAAAGCCACTAAGATGCAAAGAGTTACTGAGTATTATTGTACACTGAGCATGTACATTGAAACCCACCACTGCCAAATTTCATTAAAATTAGACAGAGGTTTCTTAAGTTAGAACCAATTTTCTGTTTTTAAGACATTTTTAATAGGAAAGTCAGTATTCTTTTTTATACATATTCTTATATCAATCTGTGTATATAAACAAATACTTGCATATTAAATTCCAATTACATTTTTAATCATTTCACCCCAAACAAGGCAATAAAGCCATTATGACACATAGGGTTACTGAGCTTTAGAGAATATGAAAAAAACACTTAAAGAGAGAGGACAATAAAAGAACAAGAACCAAGAAGACAGTAGATAACAATTAACATTGCATTTGAATTTTTGAAGATCAAAATTGACTGGAAAGCTAGAAGCTGAAAGAGGGTACCATAAGTGAGGAGTGTAATTGAAGAAACTGTTAGTATAGGACTTACAGTTACATCTAGCTATTTCAACTGTAAAATGATGAGACCTTACTGCCAATCTAGTACTGCACTTAAATTCATAAAGACTAGCTACCAAAGAGGAAAACTCGTCATTATAATTTTGTAAATCAACGTTGTCGAGGGAGTCAAAAGTGTAAGCAGTAACAGCGGTGTCAAGAGAATAACTGTCCTTTTGACCTAGCATTTTTATTGCATGAAAATATTTATAGAAAAGACACAAGGAAACTATGCTATGCTAGCACAAAGTCACAAGTCATTGTGACTGAGGATTTGAGCATATTGGCATTGTTCAAACTGTTGATCATGAAAGATTATGCACACTCTCCCAGAAACAGTAACTAATATCCACTCAGCATAGTTACACTATAAACAACAGGTAGGTTCTGTGGGTGTTGTACAAACACAAATGTGTCTGAGCTGGTGTCTGTGACTGGGATTGGCTAGCTTGCCCAACAGATGGGTGCACCTGGAAAACAGGAATAACTGACCATTATAGTTTTATCAATATGTTCAAAGCCTAATGATGAAAATATGTTCGTTTTACTTGACCAATATTTTTACTTCAAAATAATTATGTGCCTTTACTAGGAAGGAGATTAAGCTGTGAATGTCAATCATATTGATTATAGATGGAAATTCTATATTTTGTGTGTCACGCTCCTCTCCAGTTGTTTTTTGCTAACCAAGAGAAGGATTTTCTCTTGAGGATGACCAATGAATGGATCAGTTGAAAGGTTATGGTAGCCAAATAGATAAATAAAATGAAAAAAATGAAAATGTTTAACTTTCGTGCACACAAAAAAGTATGTAAAAAAGCACAATTATACCCTTGACACTGCTATTACTGTATACACTTTTGACTCCCTCAGCTATATTTATTTGTTTGTTTGTTTGTTTGAGGTTTTATGGCATATCAACCACTATGGGTTATTTAATGCCAGATCCAGTATTTACTAGATATATCAAAAATGTATAGCTGGCAACATCATTGTTTCAAAAACTGGCAACATCATTGTTTCAAAAAAGTGTAGTTGGCAACATCATTGTTTCAATGTGCTGGAAAAGACCTGGATGTTCACTATTTTCCCATAGCTGGGACCCCCAACAGGTGCTACCACCCCAGGTCAGGGTGGACCTGGGAACACCAGCAATTAAGAGGTAGTTCCACGCCTTTGTGTTGGATGCATTTTAATGTCGTACCCAGGACGGGCTATCTTTATTGTTTTAAAAACCGTTGATTAGAATTTTAATTAAACCCAAGCATATGAAAGTGGATTTATACATTTTCTCTTTATTCTTGAAAAATCAAAGATATTAAACACTATATATATATATATATATATATATATATATATATATATATATATTTATTAGATTGAATTAAAAACTTGTTTTCATAGTTGTTTAAATAAAGGCAAATAATAAATACTGCATATATACCTTTCCCCTCTCAATGGATAGCAGCTCAGATTGAGGAATTGGAGAGCCAAGTTCAAATTCCAGTTGAATCCATTACATTCACTTACGGGGTAATACTCTTGGGAAAGGTATGAATCCTCTACTTCTCCCCCCAGCTAAGGTTAAATAGTAGAACAGATCAGGTTCTAGAGCCTTGGATGGCAACTGGTCTACTGCAGAAAGAAATGGCAACCTAATGTGGGAAAAAAATCTGCCTCGTCAGTCATGTATCGAAAGATACATGATCGCCTAAGCATGTATCACGCATGGCACATAATTGAAAGGATTTCTTTTCAAATTTATTACTTTATAAAATGGTAAATAATAAATATCAAATTGTACTTGGTTCACATGTTTTTATAATTCTGTCAATAAAAATTGTTAAGGGAGTCAAAAGTGTACACAATAATAGCAGTGTCAAGGAAATAACTGTCCTTTTGACATCCCATCTTTTTTTGCTGGCACAGATGTCAAACATTGTCAAAAAAACATCAGTAACAATGTGAATGAGATCAGTCATCTGAAATAATCTGTGAATAATAATTTACTTGAAATTACATAATATAACCATTGCCAGTTATGACAAAATGTAATTACGTGTTTGCAATTAGTTATTGTAATTTAACCCAATAGATAGATGTGTTTTTCAGTTACAAAAAGATCAGTGATTCCCAAACATTTTCTAGCTGCTTGGCTCACCGTTGGCTAGCAGGCAACATCCCTTAGCACCATCCTGCCACATCCATGAAGACATTATTTTTTTTTGGTATTATATAAACTGCAAATTCAAAGCCATGATTAATTTAGCACTGTGTTGAGATCAATAAAACATCCTTCGTCACCACTGTTGAGATGTTGAGTGTTTCCACGTGAGTATATGGTAATAACGAACAAACACAGTCGTAGGGAAAAATACTGGTATATTCAGAGAGGTATTTACATCAGAGAGATTAGTAGTAGAACGAACGTAGGTTAGTAGTAACAATAAGTAATAGTAATAAAGTCCAACGGTATCTTCCGGTCGAGAAACGGAAGTGTAACTGATCACTACAGAAGTCTCACTCTGCACTGCACTACACTGCTACACTACTCGCAGTCTCTAGAACTACTGTTCTATTTATAATAATAGGATCAGTCTATTATGGTTGTGAAGGTGGGTGTGCCCCAACACACTGGAAAGATACATATGCATTTTGCCTTTTCTTAAATTACATCAACAGAAATTACATGTCAACAGGAAGAATACTTACACTCAGAATCAGGAAGATACAGCAGAAATTTCATGGAAACATAATGAGGAAGGAGAGTTTGGCAAACTTAACCCTCACAGGGCCTGTTGAGGGCATGAGACATTACTTGTGTAAATGGACCAGTAAAGGGAGGGAAACTGCTCAAAGATCCAAAACAAAACAGGAAGTTGTGGAGAGCTGTGATTGCCTATATCCTGAAGGATGTGTCAGATAGAAAAAAGAAAAAGATGTTCACCAATACTGTAAAAGAGTTTTCTTTCTTTCTTTTTCATTGGTGGACCCTACCTGAAATAAAATATCGGTCCTGACTCGGGGTCTCGACTCCAGTCACTCGCTCACCGATGTGATGTGGCTTCCCTCTGTCTTTTCTATAAGTATTTCCATGGTATTTGCTCCAATGAGCTATTTTCACTGGTGCTCTGAATTCATGAATTTAAGCATGCTATTATGTTGGTATCTTAGCCCCACCCTTTTTCTCTCAAAACAGTTAAATGTAACTTCTACTCCAACAGCTTCTTCTCTCACACTTCCCGACTGTGGAACTCTCTTCTTCTTACTTGCTTCCCTGATAGCGATAATCTTCAAATATTCAAATGTAATGTCAATCAACATCTTCTGTTGCTCTGATCCTCATCCTTCTTTTTATCTTTTCCTCAACCCCCCCCCCCACTATCCCTAGTTTTTTTCCCTTATTTACACTCTCTGTAGCCCCTTGTGTACTAGTGGCACTCCCACCTTGAGTAGGGTGAATTGTTTAAAAAAATAAACCAATAAATAGTATATCTAATGAAAGATATACAGGGTACCCCTAAAGTTTGGATGCATAGGAAATTTTATTAACAATATTTTTTTTTAACTCCTCAGATTAAACATGGTTTTGCTGAAAGAAAAAAGATCTGACTTTTTTTCAGGGGTATACTAAAGGAGGTGTACTCAATGAAAATCACAGATGCGACACACTTGATTGAACGCATAAAGAGTGAATTTGCTAAAATCGATGGCAATGTGGAGTTATTGCATTGAGTTCACGTGAATCTTGCAAAGTGCATCAACCATTGCATCACGAATGATGGAAATCATTTTGATGATGTTATTTGTTAATATCTCAATCCAATAAAATATGGATTTTTGCCCATGTGTCCAGACATTAGGGAGAACATCTATCTATCTATCTATCTATCTATCTATCTCAGTCTGTTTGCATTTTCTCTTTCTCTCTCTCTTTCTCACTCTTTTATATATATATATATATATATATATATATATATATATATATATATATATATATATATATATATATGTATGTATGTATGTATGTATATGTCATTCACAGACAGTACTATATTGCTGTATCACAGCAACTCAGTGCAACTAGACATCAGAAAGCCTCAAGCCAGGATCAAAACTCGACCGATTTGGTGTCAGTCAAAGTATCTACCCTACCCCTAAGCCATCAGCACTCGGCAGAGAGAAACTGCTAATTCTAGCATATTGTTTTTACAAATGTAAACAAATGCCAGTTATATATATATATATATGTATATATATATATATATATATATATATATATATATATATATATATATATATATATATATATGTATGTATATATATATATATATATGATATGAGCTGTGATACAGTGAAACAGTCTGTCTGTGGATGCTTATATATATATATATATATATATATATTACAGGTTCACATTCTTACTTCTCAACATAGTCAACATATCACCTCCTCTTTCAATATGCCTTTTTGCATATGTATCCAAACTTAAGGGATACCCTGTAGAATGGGTCAACTGAAATGTTTTAATAACAATGAAAGCAACAGCAAAAAAGACCAAGATCAACAGTTCAAAGAATTCTTGGCATCATCATGATTATCATTCCAAAATCTTACAAATGCAGCATTCTTGAGAGTCTTTATTCTGCAAAGATCCGGTGTAATGTCCATCTTTAAAGATTTGACATTCCAACATCCATTTATTCAATGTAAAGCTATGGCTTCCAACAATTCACCCCTTGGACTAAACAATGAATGAACTTCATTCAAATATCTTCAAGAGGTCTCACAATAAAACCTTGTAAACATATTCATGTTAATCACAATTGATAGAACATTTGGTTCTCCTTTCTTCAAATCTATTCACTATGAACATTTTATAACAACAAAAAAACATTGCAAGAGATCCTTACAAAAATATACAACTGCTCATGGTTGCATAATTCTAAAACTTAGAAATCTATATATAAAATCTGTGACTTCTGTTAGTCACACCCTCTAAAATAGCCATACATTGACTGATCAAAAGCATATTTTGGGGAGAAGTGCAAACTGGTAAGTGGGTACAAAGTTAATTGGTTTTACTATGGTGCAAAGCTTAGTACAATAAATTATCATTAATTTTTTGGGAAAAATTAAAAAGTTTTATTAGATATATACTTTGTTCTCAGAGAGACTTTTATATAAACAAAGGCATACACAAAACGATATATACATATATACACATATCCCATGTGGAGAATAATATATCATATATCTATACAGCAAAAGCTGAGTTTAAGGAGAAACAAAATAATATGGAGATACTCCTGTATCTGGAAAAGCCATGTTTAGGACTCCAGATTCAAATAGGCCAGATTCATCTATGTCCTAGGGAAGGACATGTTCCACCAATAGGAAACAGCGACTCTTGGATTTTACGCAAATTGAGGACTGTGAGCGAGAGTTTCATTCTGTATCTGGGAAAGATATATTCCCAAAGAGAAATGGCACAATGGACTTGTAAGCTGCTGGGTAGACAGATTTAGCCACAGCCTGGATCAATGGTCCGGGCTAAAAGAAAGCAATCTCACATGGTGGCTGCTGTAAACAAACTGAAAATTGACTGCTGCTTTACTCACTGCATGAAGTGATGTCACTTAGAAGCTGTCACGTGACTCACTTGATATCTCCACAATAGAGAGTTAAGCACCTTCTATATCCCTACTTAATGATTAAAATAAATACTTATTTAATAAAAATGTGATATTGTTTTTTGCTTATCTTTTCTTTAAGTTTTTATATTCCATCAATTGGTTTATGAAATTGAATG
The DNA here is from genome assembly GCA_964036315.1 of Acanthosepion esculentum. Lineage (NCBI taxonomy): Eukaryota > Metazoa > Mollusca > Cephalopoda > Sepiida > Sepiidae > Acanthosepion > Acanthosepion esculentum. The sequence goes on along the minus strand of OZ038479.1, from coordinate 119,917,022 downwards.
AAACTCAGAGTTTGTAAATCTTGGCAAAAATGTCAATGATAACTTCACAAATACTAAATACTGGGAGGATTCCAACACATGTTGGGATGTTGAAAAAATTCTAATATATAGAATTCTGTGACTTCTGTTAGTCTGACACATGCTCTAAAATGACCATACATTGCCCGAATGAAAGCAAATTTTGGAGTGAAGTCCAAACAGGTAAGTGGGTACAAAGTACAGTATTAAATCTTTTTAATATACCTTTACATAAGCTGCCTAAACTAGCTGAAATCAGTTGTTTTCAAACAAAAACAATTCGATTTTGACTATATTTTAGGTGTTTTCATAATCTTGCAAACACCAATTTAAAAAAAAAAAGAATCCCATTTGCAGTTTGACCTGTGTTTACAAGAAATATAAACAAATCATGAGGTCAAATTCGTCAAACAGTTGAAATTTGGCTCCAGAAAGAAATATAGTTGAATGCTCAAGGGTAAGAACTCCTAAGAAGTTAGTAAAGCCACACAAGGGGATACATCGTGTGGAAGAATTAGGAACAAAAACATTTATAATAATGAGAGGGAAGAGAAAATAATAATCAGGAGGGTAGTAGATAGCGATTGACATTGCATTTAAATTTTTGCAGATCAAAGTTGTTTGGGAAGCATGGAGCTGGAAAGGACTTCCACAAGTGAGAAGTGTGAAAGAAGAAACTATTAGCAACTTACAGCTGCATCTAGTCAGCTCAAATGTCAATTGATGAAATCTTGACACCAGTCTAATGCTCTGCTTAAATTCATAAAGTCTAGATACCATAGAGAAGAGTTCATCGGAAGAATTACCATGAAAGTAGTTATAGAAAAGTCACAGAAAGGCAATCTTACTGTGGTGGGAATGTGACTTAAGCCAAGCTGCCAGATCAGGGCCAATAATATTGCTGATTTTTCTTTGGATTTTATCAAGGAGCTCAAAGTAAATAGCAGGGGCACCTGACCATATGTGGCTGCAATATTCTAAGCATGGATGAATGGTAAAATATTCTAAGCATGGGCGATTAATTAAACAAAAAGCTATTAAACATTATTTTATAATATATTCAAGAATTTTACCAATTCTAATAGTTTAGTTACATTGACATGTTTTTCTTTTCTATTTATTGGACCGAAGCAGAAAGATTTAAGAAAATTTCGTACTAATTCTTCCACACAAATTAAGCTGAGTACTGGACAAAATACTAAGTTTGTTATAGAAAAAACATTATGTACAACATGACCTTTACAAAAAGTGGAATATTGACCCCATAGCTTAAAAATATAAATAAGTTTGTGCCTAAATATATAAACAAAAAAAAAACTGAGATGCTAATTATGAAAATTGAAGTATTAGACATTTCCCTATAAGGAAACATATGGCATTTATTGACCAAGCAGCCAGCACTGCTTTCAGCTGAAGTTTATTAAATCTTTCTCTTAATTTTTCAGGAAAATAGATTTTTTAAATTCAATAACTGTATTGCTCTTTCCAGTATTGATGGGGATTTTCTGCAGATAAATTATGTAGAAGTTGTCCAAATGTTTTGTATGCCTGACCACTTTCAGTTATTCTTTTAGCCATTATCAAGGATAATTTTATTTTTACTTTTAACTGAATGTATGGATTCTTTTATGCATCTAGAATTATAGGAATGTTTTATTTTCCAAACACGGTCAGCACATTGTGGCCGTGTTCATAGCTGATATTATTGAGTGTTGGCGTTTTCTTTTTTTATTAATAATGCTTTCATTATTTTTAGCTGTTTTTTTACATGTGGATGAGGCTGTTATATTTGTATTATCAAATGCGTATATGTTGTGGACATGCAGAAAATTCAGACAATGTAAATAGTGTAAATAATTACAATACCTCATCTCAGAAATATAGACAGATACTTTTTGGTTTACGGACACATCACAATGGAAACCTGGTTTCTTGTAAGATTATGGAAAATTAAGCAATATTGAGACTGGTCAGTACCTTGATGGGTGACCACTTGGGAATACCAGGTGCTGTAAGATAAGATGTTTCAGTGGTGTAATGAATAATGGTGCAGAACTGGAAACTGGAGAGCCAAGTTCCAATTCCTGCTGTTTCGTTATATTCACTTATACACAAAAACTCTTAGCAAAAGTATGAATCCACCTCTTCTACCCCTGGCAATGGGTTAATTCATGAGACTTGTATCACTAAATCACTAAATCATTATTATCTCCAAAATTTCTTACAATCTAAAAATAATTTCTAGCTTTAAATAACCTGCAAATTGTTGATAACCCATATAAACAAAATAATCAATTACTAATTTTACTCCATCTTATTATTGTTGCTTTATTTAGGTGAAGCATTTTCATTATAATTATTTTATTACTAATTTTACTCCATCTTATTATTGTTGCTTTTTAGATGAAGCATTTTCATTATTATTATTATATTACTAGTTTTATTCCTTCTTATTATTGTTGCTTTATTTAGGTGAAGCATTTTCATTATTATTATTTTATTACTAATTTTACTCCATCTTATTATTGTTGCTTTTTAGATGAAGCATTTTCATTATTATTATTATATTACTAGTTTTATTCCTTCTTATTATTGTTGCTTTATTTAGGTGAAGCATTTTTATTATTATTATATTATTACTAGTTTTTTCCTTATTATTGTTGCTTTATTGAGGTGAAGCATTTTCATTATTATTATTATTTTATTACTAGTTTTACTCCATATCATTTTGTAAATTCTTCAGTTCCAAATATAAATCTACCAATACTCTAGCTTTTAAACTATTCAAACATTCACAGCCATCTTCTGGGCATTGCTGTCCTATCAGCTAACACATGTGTGGTGGGTAGACGGATACCATTAAGGTGACCTTTAAACAAGCAAATGAGTCTTGTGAGATTAATAGACTATATTCTTGGTGGTATCATGAAATGTTCCAAAGAATTAAGATGATAAGGATCTACTTCACGAAACCCCACAGAGAGGAAGATGGCCGAATATTAAAGTCGCTGACCTGTAAAAACACATCTGCTAGTACTCACGTCCAAAATTATCAACCATCTTGCAGTGAAGTAATTCCAACCTTGAACTACTTACTCTGGCAAAGGAAGATATTTCTTTTATATTCTGTGTCCCTTTGTTAGCCTTAATAACATTTGTCTCTTCACCATCATTCCCAGTCACTGTTTTGCCATCCATGCTTGTTAGATAATTTATTCATTGTTTACCTCTGTCCCTCTTGCCTTCAGTATGTCCTCTGGGTGTCAGATTCTCCAAGCTGTCTTTCTTCATTATGTGCCCTAAAAATTTCAATTCTCTTTTTCTGATTCTAAGTATAAGCATTCTTTTCGCTTCCATCTTCCTTAAAACTTCCTTGTTACTTACATGTTCTGTCTAAGCTTATGGCCATATCATGTTGAAACACCAGTTCCTGTACAATCACCAAAGTTAAGCAGCGTTGAGCCTGGTCAGTAGATGGGTGACCACTTGGAAATACCAAGTGCTGTAAGCTTGGATGTGTGGGTGGTGTAATAGATAATGACTCGGAATTATTAATCAAAATGCCAAGTTTCAGGTTCATTATATTCGCTTATGTGTCTATGAATCCATCTGTTCTACCCCCAGCTCTGGATTAATTAGTAAAACTTGTATCACTAAATCTTTATAATAACAAAAAAAAAAAATTCTTACAATCTAAAAATATTTTCTGGCTTTAAATAACCTACAAAGGGTTGATAAGCCATAAAAAATGAATGAATCAATCAAATACTGATTAACTACATAGATATATCATTTAGATTTATTATCTAAAAAAAAAATTCTTAAAATCTAAAAATATATTCTGGCTTTAAATAACCTGCAAAGGGTTGATAAGCCATAAAAAATGAATGAATCAATCAAATACTGATTAACTACATAGATATATCATTTAGATTTATTATCTAAAAAAAAAATTCTTAAAATCTAAAAATATTTTCTGGCTTTAAATGATCTGCAAAGGGTTGATAAGCCATAAAAAATGGATCAATGAAAAATCAATCATGTTCAGTTCATTGTATTCTTAGCATCCTTCTGTAAAATCACATTTCTGCTGCCTCAAGTCTTTTCTTCAGCCGTGAGAAGATTGTCCAATATTCTCATTCTTTACTTTCACTAAGGAAAGATAATAATGGTTAATATGTAAAAATCAGTGACAAAAATTCTTTTTATTGGTCATGATAATGATGAAATTAATTGTTTCCATATTGGAAACAATAGACATTCATTGACCAAAAGAGTTAGCGTTACTGTTGTTTTTAATGATATCTTCCCCATTATGGGCATTATTATGATATATACTGTATTTCATGGATGGAATGGAATGGCTGAAAGGAAAAGTAATGACAAACATACTTTGTTGTCAGAGAGACTTTTATACCATTAAGACATACACCAAATTATATATGTATATTTACACTTGTCCCACACAGAGAATAATATATCATAATAATATATCTACACAGTCAAGCAGATTAAATGGAGAATGAAAAAATAGGGTCTTACATATAATATGGAGATTCTTTTGTGTTTCTGGTGAAACCATGTTTAGGACTCCAGATTTAAATGAGCCCAATCCATTTACTATACCCCAAGTAAAGACATATTGTATGAACTGGAAATAGCAAGTCTTGGGTTTTCCAAAATTGAGGACTGCTAACTGATTTTTATATCTGGGGAAGATATATTCCCAAAAGGAAACAGCACCATGGACTTGTAATCTGTAGCATTTGGCAGCTGGCTGCCCTGGACAGAAGCCCATGCAGGACAAACAACACATGTCTTGACACCAATAAGCCAATAAGTTTACTGACTGAATGAATGCCTTACCACTTTCATGAAGTATGAAATGACGTCACTAAGCAGGCATCACATGACCTGTAAGGATGCAAAAATCGATTAACACACTTTGGTTGGGATAACCAAAGTGCGTTAATCACTTTTTGCATCCTTACAGATCCTCTAGTACTGATGGGAGTTTCCTTCTTAGCCTTTTGTTTTTGGTAGTGCGGAAAGTTGACATCTTGATTATATCATTATTTTCTCTTCTTTCTGTTGAAATTTTTAAAAAATTCAACCAAAAGCAACCTGAAATGTACTGTTACTATATTTTGAAACTTGTAAAATCTGTTTCTTAAAACAATATTTCAGGAAATTAGATTTCTCAAGTTCTTCAACTGTTATAATTATTTCTAGTACTGATGGGAATTTCCTTCCTAACATTTTGTTTTTGGTCATCTGGAAAGTTAACATTTTGATTATTAGAGTTTGTGTTACTTTCAGTTGAAATTTATAAAATATTTTTATGGAAACTATTTTCCATTTTTTTTAGAAAAATATATATTTCAAAAAAATAATCTGAAGACAATAAATTCCAAACATTTTAGAGATATTAAAAACTGTGTATAACCCAAATAAAGAAGAGAGGGAAGAATGAGTTCAATGCTTAAAGGGAAGAGAGAATTTCTGTCCAAAATAAATTTAATAAATTTCATTGTTTCCTTAAAAAAATGGTATTTAATAAGCAGACAACAAATATCCACCATCTTGAATCCTAATATTTTTCTATTGCTATGATGCAGCATGGCCAGTAAACAGAACATTAGCAAAAAATAGTAAGTTATAGTTTAAGTCTTATTTTTGAGGTGTGTTTTTGAAAGAAGAATTTTTTTTAATTTAAAAGAAAAGGATTCTCTTTCATATCCATAATTTGGGCAGGAGGGAAATCAATGCTTTAGTTTTACTGTTGACATGGAGAAATTTTGAAGCAATTTTTGTTTACATGGCTTCAAACATTTCCCCAGTCTCATCCAAAAAAAGAAAGAAAATGAAAAAAACATTCTTTATCTACCTTGTTAAATGAAAAAAAATATTAGTGCTTGTTTGTAAATAAACAAAAACCAAACCAAAAAAATTCCCTCCAAAAATGGAAGAATTAAAAAATTTAATGTTTGATATTTTAAATTATAAAAAAAGAAAGGATTTATTACTTTTGTGTTCAAATTTTTCTCATTCTTGTTCCAGGAATAATGTTTGTTTTGTTGTTAAAAAAATCCTAAGATTAACAAGAAAAAGAAATCCAAGATTCGATAAAATGACTGGAATTTTGTGGAGGAATGTACAAAAAAAAACAACAAACATCTGAATTACTCATAGGGCAGATAAGTACAATTAAAGTGGAGTATATATATCAATGATGCTTCTGCTGTGTTCTTCATTTCTCTGTCAGCAGGGCATGAACTTATTGCATCCCCTACAGAGAGGAAAGACCCCACCCTACCAATCCTACAAAGGGCTTCCTTCCAGTTGAATATTTGTAGGCTTTAGTGTAAACCTGATCTATATCTAACTTTCCAACTAAAAAAAAAATATGGGATATTGACTCAGAGAATCTAGTATGTAATTTCAGTTGTAAGTGTTTCTTTTTATCTGTAACCTCTTCATTTATCTCTTTGAATAAAATGGAATTGTTTGGCATAGTTCTGAGTTGACTGACCATAACCTGTTGCAAAGGCTCATATTTATCTGTTTTCAAGGGAAAAATGTCTTCAAGTTTTTGAATTTACATACACCGACATATAGTGAACATTGCTCTTTTTATACATTGTGATATGCTTTCTATGACACCCACAAAATTTTAATTTATTTATTTTTTTGTAGGTATCACAAATCAAGTTATTTTCTCACCAATAAAATTTTTTTACTTTTTCCCATGCATTTTCAATCGAACACCAATTTCATAGATTTTAGGAAAATTCAAACACATTTTAATCTGAGAACAGAATCACCATATAGACGTAGTAGGAAGCTTTTAGGGCTTGTGGGAAAATGAAATGAAATCAATACATAAAATAATAATAAAGAATAAAAAAAGAAAAAAAATACATTTGCTCATGATGCAATTAATAAAGGAACCGGAAAGTGTTTTTGGTCACCTGTTCGATTTTATGACCCAACTTCCATAAAGGACTGAACCTTTCTCTTTCCACTTTCTAACGTAGAATATCTGGACACATGCCTTTCAACTCCACTCATAAAGTAAGTAATTTGGTTGTTCCAACTCAGTGCAAAGCTGACTTAGGTTCAATCCTTTTAACTATTTTTCTCCTTACTTATTGTTGTAACTGAGTTATCAGAAACAACAGTAGAAAACTGGAATTGGTTTAACAAGTTTATTACTTTTTAGTACAGGGAAATATAATATAGAACAGAAACTAGGGAAGAGAATGTTTAGCCGTGAATGACTGTTTTCAGCAAAGGATTCTGCTGATACTGCTGCTCCTGCTACTCCTCTTGATGTAGGAGTATTTTTATGTCTTTTATCCGACAGCCAAGTCTAAACTTGTAGGGAAATATTCTCCCTTGCAACACTTACCCTAACTTACTTCTGGACCAGAAAAAGAAAACAGGCATACCCAAGACACATTGAGAACTTTGTTTTCCCTACACCAATATAAAAACAAAGTCCATAGTAGAAAACTAAGTTTTTGTTGCTTCTACATTAATTGTTTATATGTGAACACATGCACACCTACCATACATCAAAAAGGAACTTTTTAAATTCACGTTAAGATAAAGGTTGCCTTTTCTTCTTTCGTTTTTTTCTACAGTAGCAACAATTCACCAGAGACTATTGCTTCTACTCCATCCAAGAAATGTTGTAACAAGTGTACATTCTGGTTTATGCTTCTTCTCATTTATAAGAACAGTTGATGAACCATTTCTCTCTTTTTCTGCTATCCTCCCTGATGGCTAAGGCTGTAGAATATGCAGATTCATTTTCTATGTCTTCTCAACCCTTTTTCAGGTTATTTAAACCCAGAAAATATTTTTAGATTGTAAGAAATTTTTTTTGTGATAATAATGGTTTAGTGATACAAGTCTTACTAATTAACCCATAGCTGGGGGTAGAAGAGGTAGATTTATACCTTTCCCAAGTGTTTTAAGTGGGTGGCAACACATAATGCCTGAGGACAGAAACCTGGTGGGTGAACAGTCCATGACATATAAGTTCTCATGTGACTGGCAACACTCCTCTTTGGTCCTTTCTAAGACTAGACAGGCAGTCAGAAAGACCCCATCCAATCAATTGGCTGGTCATGTAAAGCCCTAGCACCTATACAATTAAGCCAGATAATGTTTCACAAATGGATCACATGATGATCTAACACCTAACCTTTCATTATTTTAAATATACTAGAAGGCAATGGCTGAGGGTCAGTTGAGTCAAGAAGAAATGATTTTGACTGCTGTTTCATATTAAGGCATCAGAGTACTGATGTAGAAAATTAGCAGAGGCTCGACTCCTTTGATGATGTTAGTATACAGGTTGATGTATCCCTGTCTTATCCAAGGCAAATGGGTATAACCTCCTTGATAAATTCCCAATAGAAATTAGACTCCATTGTAGGTGGGGGAGGACAGAACCAAGGCAAAAAAACAAAACAAATCACATGGCAAACTCAAACAAAAAACTCAAACAGAAGCTTTCTGACTAATTCAGAAATAGAAGCTGAACTGAAATTCATCATAATTGAATCTCAAGAGGAAATATTTCTGGACAATCTGTATCCATTCCTAATAGAAAAAATAATTACCAGCAGGACAAATCCTCAAACAGTCAAAAAGAAAAAAATGGAAAGTGGCAATCTACTATAAAATAAAATAAAAAAAAACATGCAGATGACTTACTTAGAATGAAATCTTTCTGCAATTTAAGGCGCATCTTACCCTCACAAAAGACTTAACACTTCAAAGGGTATTAGAAATAGGGAGCTGTCCCTGGCTACACAAAAGGAAATAAATGTAGCCTTATGAAAACATAGAGTCACCAACTATAGAAAGATAAGCATAAAAATGGATTATCAACAAATTCAAATGCACACATATATCTTAAATGTTAACAAACTCTCAATCCCAAAAGAAATAATAATTGGATTTTCAATTGAGAGAGTTGAACAATACATCCCCAAACCCTTGAAGTGTTCCAAGGTTTAAAAGTATAGGCACCACAAGGAGAATGGCAGAAGACATCCAGTATGTCGAAAATGTGGTAAAAAAGAACGAGATCATATAGAGGAAAAATTGTACTCACAATACAAATGTTCTGTTAAGAGAACCATCTACCTTTTTGATATATTTATTGATATATATATATATATATATGTGTGTAATTTGGCAGCAAATTTTCTTTTAAACATGTAGTATATATATATATTTTAAAGGAAAACAGAGCACTTTAAGGCTCCATGTAATAATTTATTTCACCATAGCCCTTTTAAAGGACGCTGGATCATCAGACTTCACTTCCAAAAGTTAAGTCTGATGATCCAGCATCCTTTAAAAGGGCTATGGTGAAATAAATTATTACATGGAGCCTTAAAGTGGTCTTTTTTTCTCTAAATTATTAGCTCTGAATTTACATTGCGCTCTCAGGATTTCATCCTCCTTGGGACTACCTATACGGATTACCAAATTTTTTGTAACTTAAATATATATATATATATATATATATATATATATATATATATATTGTGTATTTAGGCAGAAATCCTTCATTTATGAATGTTTCATTAAAAACGGCAGACAAGGTACTATGATTAAGCTTTTTATTTAATTTTTCTTGTATTCAAACAACTGTTTTCTTCTTTGAACACAGAGTGTGTAGATGCTGTCTAAATATCCTGCAATTCCAAGTGCTTTCAACTATATTTTTAGCCATTATCAAGGATATTTCATTTTTTCAATTTTAGTTGGGTGTGTGGGTTGTGTCTATGTTTTTAGTGTTATAGAGATGTTTTATTTTACGAACACAGCACATTGTGGCTGTGTTCGTAGTTAATATTATTAACTGTTGGCTTTTTCTTTATTCCTTTTTCTTTTTTATTATTAAGGAAGTAGCCAAAAGTCTTCAGATTACAGGACATTTGGAAAGTTTCTAAAGACTGTATCCAAAAAAGAAAACACTTGTTCAAACACAAGAAAAATTAAATAAAAAGCTTAATCATAGTACCTTGTCTATCATTTTACTTAAAGATGCATATATATATATATATATATATATATCTATATGCTCCTGAAAAATTTATTTTGGTTGAGCTCTCTGGGGAGGAAGTGTGGGTTTGTAAACAGTGACTATTAAGGTTAATAATGCAAGACTCCTTGGTAAATCGAATCGAGTTCTCTCAGTCACTGTGTGTTTATCTAAAAATAAATATGCTTAAATTAACCTTCATCCCTGCTGTCCACCAACGGCTTAGGGGTAGAATCCCCGACTGATGCCAATTCAGTTGGGTTTCGATCCTAGCTAGAGGCAACCGGATGACTAGCCACACTGATGAGCTGTGATACAGCAAAACAGTCTGTCTGTGGATGACAATATATATATATATATATATAAATATATATATATATATATATATATATATATATATATATATATATTGTCTGTGAATTACAATATATATATATATATATATATATATATATATGTAGGTATGGGTATGATAAAAAATATGCATATATGCACATATACTTGCACATATGTATAAGTATATTTCTTCCTCAGGGGTTGTAAATACAGTGCTCAATGTTATGCAACAGATCTATAAGTATATATTAGTGAATATAATATAGGGTGACCCAAAAAATCGGGAATTTTTGAAGTGTGTATTGCCAGGCATGAGCAAGTGGCAACACTGTAAGACAGTGACCTTGAGCAAGTAAACATTTCGCCATTTTAGTAACGAGAATGAAATTCACAGCTGAGATGTTGCAGCAGTCAATGAGGAATCTCAACAGCAGATTTCAAGAATACATTCATACAGGTGGACGCCATCTACAGGACATAATTTTAAAAAAATGAAAATTCCCTCATTGTTTCTTAAATGGCATGTTTTAAGGTTTTAATGACTATGAATTAAATATTTTTCTTCCATCACTCTTGGTTTTATTGGATTGTTAAAAAGTTCCCGTTTTTTTGGGTCACCCTGTATCATATCCAACATAAGTAGAACAACTTAGAGTATCACGTAGTTTTGCAATCTTCAGATGCCGAATATATTTTGACCATTATAGAGTTTACGTTCTCATGGTGTTGATTTAAAATTGTGTGTTAAGACTTGTTTATTTAATTATTGTTGCCTAAAATATTTTAATTAATTATAATTTATATTATTCAAATTCATACACTTTGTCTTTTGAGCTTATGAATTTGAATGATATAAATTATAATTAATTATAATATTTTAGGCAACAATAATTAAATAAACAAGTCTTAACACACAATTTTAAATCAACACCATGAGAATGTGAATTCTATAGTGGTCAGAATATACTCAGAACCTGAAGATTGTAGGACTGCATGAAACTCAGAGTCATGCTACTGACATTGGATATTATGCATATTCAGTAATATATATATATATATATATATATATATATATATATATATATATATATATAAGAGAGAAAGAAATCATGGAGGTGATATAACTTTGCCAGAAGCAAGAAAATAGCGGATTCATATATGAAAGGAAATACCTTTGCCAATGTATTACAGAATGTGTATCTAATTAGCAGAAATAATTATTACAAAACTTCCAGATATAGAACACTCATCAAGCAATTGGTGCAGCTAGGACCAAATGACTGGCCAAATTTCCAAGAACTTTTATAAAGAACATACATGAATGAAGGCTGCCAAACAGAGTTGCAAAATAAATTGGAAGGACCCATTCCAAATCCACATATTATGGCTCAAATACCATCTATAGAAACACTCAAAATCTCCATCCAATCTAAATCCGATTAAACAAAAAACTCAAAGTTTACCAATTCCCAGTATAAATATCTTTTGAAAGTCCCCCAAAAAACATGACCAACCAACAAAAAACTAATTCTGTCAACCAAAAGAAAACAAATTTGATATCCTGGAGAGAATGGATAATATACGATCAAAGAACTCCGAACAAAAATCTAAACACTAAAAAAGTATAAAAATACATTTTTGTAGGGAAATTGCCAGTAACACATTTTTATGAAAAATTTACCAGCAAAACATTTTTGTAGTAAATTTACCAGCAAAACATTTTTGCAGTAAAATTACCAGCAAAACATTTTTGTAGTAAAATTACCAGCAATACATTTTTGTAGTAAAATTACCAGCAATACATTTTTGTAGTAAATTTACCAGCAATACATTTTGTAGTAAAATTTTTGAATCAGTTATCTCAAGGACACATGGCCCAGTGGATAAAAGTGTTGGTTGAATCCATTGACTTGACCCAAAGGCTTAGGTTTTGTTTGGTTTGTTTTATGACATATCAACCTCAATGGGTTATTTAATGCCAACAAAATTTTTATTGCCGGTAATTTTTCTTCAAAAATCTATTTCTGGTTATAGTTTTTCTTCAAAAATGTATTGCTGGTAATATCGTTTTTTTCCCCAAAAATGTATTGCTGGTAATAATTTTTTTTTTTTTCACAAAGTATTTCTGGTATTAAAATCTATTTTTACATTTTCATAGTGTTTTGACACCAGTTTGGGCGGTTAACTATTTGCCCATAGCTGGGACCCTAACTGATGCTACCACCCTGGGTCAGGGTGGACCTGGGAACACCAGCAATTAAAAGGTGGTTCCATGCTCCTCAAAACCTCCTGATCAGAGGCCTTGCTGATGGTTGTAGTTTATCGTCATGCCCAGGATGTTTGACCCAAAGAGTTGTGAGTTCAATACCGGGCTACAGCCGAACAAAAACGTGGAGACTTGAATTTAAAGGGAGATAACTGATACCGAGACATCTGGAAGAGGTATGGCATGTGGAACTAGAACAATCTATCTTGTTTGACGAAATAAAGGGTTCAGTTCAAATTCCAATCACCTGAAGAAGGGCTTGTGGTAGCAAGGACGAGGACAACAGTCTGACCAATGTAAATAGCATGAATAACATAAAAGTAGTAATAAAATAATAATAATAATAGTAAAGACAATGCTGGAATAAAGCTAGTAATTAGATAATAATAATAAAACTTGTTCTTTCTCTATGTGCCATGCCCCTTCAGGGTGTTGGCAATCATGGCTCTCCCCAGTTTTCTGTCCTCAGGTAGTAATTTTTTTCTTTTCAATATCTCTCCTAATCCTTGTTCTGCCATGCAATAACACAAGCTCATTAGGTAGGTTCTGTGCTGTTTATCTCTGGCCTTCTTGCCTTCAATATGTCCTGTGAGTGTCAAATTTTCCAAACCCCATTTCTTCATTATGTACTGTAGAAATTTTAACTATTTCTTCGCATTGTTAAGTATAAGTGTACTTTTTGCTTCCATTTTCTCTCAAACTTTTTCATTGCTCACATGTTCAGTCTATGGTATTTTCAGCATTTCTGTTGCCTCAAGTCTCTTCTTCATCTGTGAGGAGATTGTCAAGCATTCAAATTCTTTAGTCACTCAAAGGAAGGATTCTTGGTTAATATGTTACATCTGATAAATAGAATCAAGAATTATTGATTTCAACACCTTCTTGTTAAAAGTGGTGATGCCAGTTCTTGATTGTTTCTAATTAACCAGTTTAAATTGTTTATGTTAAAACAGGATCTTGCTCAACAGAGTGACAGCACTTCACCAAACAACAAAAAAAACATTCCCTGAGGAGAAATTTCAAAAAACATAAATACTGCCTCATGGTTAAATCTACTTTGGCAGGAAAGGAAATAAGCTACTGCCACTGCTTAAAACATATCCATTAAGCTGAGGAGCAAGAGTCTAATTTGTTAGCCGAGGATGCTGAGTTCAGTCCTAGGTAGGAGTCAGCATACTTAACAGTTTCACTGCTTAATCAAGGGACTGAACTCATGACCACTAGATAACAGTAATACAATATTTACATTAGTCGGACTATTGTCCTCATCTTTGTCGCCATATTTGTCACAACGTTTCGGCCGTTGTACGCTCTGGCCTTCTTCAGGTGGTTGGAATTTCGAACCGAACTCTTTATTTCGATCACTGGGGTAGACTGTTCTAGTTCCACGAGCCATGTTTGATGGGTGTCAGTTATCAGTTATCTCCTGGTAATTTTCCCTCTGAAAGTTCTCCACTGCCTGAACCGGGTATTGAACTCACACTCTTTGGTCCTCAAGGACACATGGCACAGTGGATAAAGGCGTTGGTTAGATCCAGTGACAGACCCAAAGAGTGTGAGTTCAATACCCGGTTCAGGCAGTGGAGAACTTTCAGAGGGAAAATTACCAGGAGATAACTGATAACTGACACCCATCAAACATGGCTCGTGGAACTAGAACAGTCTACCCCAGTGATCGAAATAAAGGGTTCGGTTCGAAATTCCAACCACTTGAAGAAGGCCGGAGAGTACAATGGCCGAAACGTTGTGACAAATATGGCGACAAAGATGAGGACAATAGTCCGACTAATGTAAATACTGTACATAATACCTCATCTCAGAAATATAGACAGACTCTGAACAGTAATACAAGATTAACAAAATCCTATGACCACAATACCACTGTCCGAAAGGAGATCAGAAGTGTAATTTTAGATCCTTTCTATTCAATGTCAGATGGTTTTGAAGTTTTTAAAATTTTATGTTTCATTTTTGAGATAAGAAATTTTCAATACAGTTTAATTTGTTTGAACACATGTAACTCAAAACAATAATAATGACATCGTCAAGATATTGACATTCCACACAACTAAAAAAAGAAAAGATTAACAATGACCCCCCCCCCCCTCAATACTGGAAAGAGCTATAACAGTTACTGGACTTGATAACTTATTTTCCTAAATAATTGCTAATATTATCCTTACTATTAGAAATGAGGAAAACAGATACTACACTTTGATACCAGCTCAATGGCCAGAGAGTAAAGAAAAGCATAACTCAAATAGCACTGGCTGATCGGTCAATGAATGCTAAATGTTTCCTTATAAGGAAATAGCTATTATTACCATTACGATTAGAGATGAGGAGAACAGATACTACCCGTTGAAACCAGCCTGATGGCCAGAGATTGAACAAAATCCTAACTTGAATAGCACTTGCTGCTCACTAAATGAATGCTAAATGATTCTTTATAAGGACTCCTGGAAGTATGTTTTCCCAGTCATTACAATCTTGGCCTTTTCAAGTCTAGGGTTAATCATTATCTTTCCTGAATAACCCAATGAACTTCATTCATACAAAACGATTTCCTTCTGTATTCTATTGTGTGAACATTAGTATAAAAAAAAAACAACTAATGTTACCATTACCATTAGAGACGAGAACCAATACTACTCTGAGTCCAGCCTGATAGTCAGGAAGTGAAGAAAAGAGTATCTCAAGTAGCAATGGCTGCTTTGTCAATGAATTTCCATATAAGGAAATGGCTGATATTGCCGTTACAATTATTCTCATCTTGATTATTACAGATTATAGACACTGTTTCATCCAACTACTACTCTAGTCATCTTCATGTGTCCACTATTCCGGCTGATATAAGATATCTTTTAATTATTGCGTTTTTTTTTGTTGGGAGAATCAGGTAATCTTAATGATGACCTTTGATCAGCAACTGATGATTTTACTTGGATGAAATTAAGTCTATAGGTTTTCAAAAGGTCAGTTAAATTCTTACAAGTTCAAAATGTGGAAAAACTAAAATAAAAATAATGATTTATGTCTCCTTGTTTTCGTTAGACTATTGATTTATTATTTTTTTAAATCATATCACTCCATGCAAGGCAGTAAAGCCACTAAGACGCAAGGGATTTCTGAGTGTGAACGAATAAGAAAAAATAGAAACATTATTAAGGAGAGAGAAAGATTGAAGAGTAAATGAAAAGACAGTAGATAATGATTAACATTGCATTTAAATTTTTGAAGATCAAAGTTGGCTGGAAAGCATGAAGTCAGAAGAGAAGTGCGAGAAAAGAAACTGTTAGCATAAAACTTACGGTTGCATCTCGCCAAAACAACTATGAATTGATGAGACCTTGCTGCCAATCTAGTACTGCGCTTAAATTCATAGAGTCTAGGTTCCATTGGAACAATTACCATGAAAGTATTTATAGCAAAGGCAAAATGAAGCTACAATATGAGCAGTGGAAAAGTGATGGCAGCCGAGACACCAAGTCAGGACCAATAATATTGCTGATTCTTCTTTGGATTTTATCAAGAACTTCTAAATATACAGCAGGAGCAGCAGACCATATGTGGTAGCAATATTCAAGAACCATTTGCATTTTTATTTCTCTTAAGATTGCAAGAAAAGAATTTTTTTAAATCAACTGACTTAAATTGAGGTTTTAAGTGCTCTTTGGGTTTTGAATATCGATTTCTTTTCTTGGAACAAAGACAACCATTCTATACTTCAGAATAATAAATACAAGCTTGAATGCTTTTTTATTTCATGAATCTAACCTCAAAGTAATAATAATAATAATAATAATAGCAAATAATAATAATAATAATAATAATAATAATAATAATAATAATAATGGCAAAGAAGAAATGCTGAAGAAAACCTTATGAAAATCAGTCAAATAAAATGGAAAAACTGTTTAAATGTCATTTTTATTCTACTCTCAATTGATTAAAATAAACAAAACTGCTGTCTCTTTATTTCATACAAGTATCTTCTTCTGTGTGCCATGACCCTTCAGGGCATTGATGACCATGGCTCTCCACAATTTCCCGTCCTTTGTAGCTTGTAATAAATTTTGTCTTTTTGTTATCTCTCCTAAATCAAATTTTCTAAGACCTCTTTCCTCATTATGTGCTCTAGAAATCTCAACTGTCTCTTCCAGATGTTAAGTATAAGTGTCCTTTTTGTTTCCATCTTCTCTAGAACTTTGTTGTTGCTCACATGTTCAGTCCATGGTATTCACAGTATTCTGTAGAACCAGATTTCTGTTGCCTCAGGTGTTTTCTTCATCTAGGAGGAGGTTGTTCAGCATTCACTAGTAATAAAATAATAATATTAAAATGGCTTAGTCTAAAAAGCATCAATAATAAGATGGAAAGAGCTTAATCTAAAAAGCAACAATCATGGATTAAAATTAGTAGCTAATAATAATGAAAATGCTTCTTCTAAAAAGTAACAACAATAAGATGGAGTAAATCTTGTTAGAAAATAATAATAGTAAAAACTTTTAATCTCCGTATATATATTAGTAAGTTTATAGCCCTTTTTAACTGCATTAAATAAGAGGTTTTTTGAATAAATTTTGTCTTTATGTTATCTTGCCTAAACTTGTTCCATTATCCATTTACTCAAGTTCACTTGGTAGGTTATGTATTGTTTTCTTTTTGCCCTCTTGATTTTAATCTCTTGTGAGTACCAAATTTTCCAAGCTGACTTTCCTCATCATGTGCCATAAAAATTTCAACTATCTCTTCCTAATATTAAGTATAAGTGTAATTTTTGTTCAGTACTCTGTTTTTTTTTTTTTTCCTGTTTCTTAATACTTTGCTTAGCCTTTGGATAGCAACTTTTGATATCCCAATTCACTTTCGGATTTAGAAAATAAAGAAGAGTATAATAATATTAATATTAACAGGAAATGTGTTTGTTCAGCACAGCACAAGCCAAATCGCTTTTCTTTGTTTCTAATGAAAATTTCCTGTCTCATTATACCATGCTTATCCTTTGGAAGCCATCTTTTGTTATTCTAATTCATTTTCAGATTTAGACAATAAAGAAGAGTATAATAATATTAACATTAACAGGAAATGTGTTTGTTTAGCACAGTACAAGCAAAATAGCTTTTCTTTGTTTCTAATGAAAATTTCCTGTCTCATTATTCCATGCTTATCCTTTGGAAGCCATCTTTCGTTATTCTAATTCATTTTCAGATTTAGACAATAAAGAAGAGTATAATAATATTAACATTAACAGGAAATGTGTTTGTTTAGCACAGTACAAGCAAAATAGCTTTTCTTGGTTTCTAATGAAATTTTCCTGTTTCTTAATACTCTGCTTAGCCTTTGGAAGGCATCTTTCGCTATCCCAATGCACGTTTGGATTTTAGTATCACACTTTCCATCAAAAATACCAGATAGATACAATAAGCAATAGAACAAAAATGTCTACCTATTGAACATATATTTGTTTCAATTTAAGAGCTTTCATGCAGGCTTTAGCATGTGTATGGTGCAGGCCAAAAAATATCTTGATAAAAAGAAGTTACACAATATAATCTTAGCATGGAATGTGCAGAAGACTAAAATCAATGAATCAATAAGATTTTGCACAACTAAAAAGTAAGCTGTGACCAAAAAATGCAAAACAAAATGCTTTCAATTTCTTTCCTAAGTTCCACTAAACCATAAATAATATACAATGCTAAATGAATGATTATTATAGAAAATTTCCTATTAATGCTCAGATTAATTTTAAATGCCTCTTGCAAAACAACAGGAATTTCATTGAATTCCTGCAGCTCCAACATCTGCTGTTTATTTATATTATGATAATCCATGATGATAATGAAAGTGCAATTATATTGTTCAAAGTTATGAATGGAAACATTATAAGGTCCTTTCATATTTTTGTTTGTTTTTTTAAGTAATCTACCCCAAGCAAGGCGGGAGTGCCACTAGCATGCAAGGGGTTACAGAGGATAGAGAACAAGAGTAAAGAGGCATGTTTGAGGAAGGGATACAGAGGAGGACGGTGAACAAGCTCAGAGAGTCAGATGTCAATTGACATTACACTTGAATATTTGAAGATTACTGTCATCAGGGAAGCAAGTAAGGGGAAGGGAATTCCACAGATGAGAAGTGTGAGAGAAGAAGCTGTTCAAGTAGAAGAGCGGTTACATTTAACCATTTTGACAGTGAAAGGGTGGGACCGAGATGCTAGTCTGGTAGCTCTCTTAAATTCATGCAGTCTGCGAACAGCGAAAATAGTAGAAAGTTGCCTATAATGAATTATGATAATGACAGTATATTATATATTATATATAATACCTATATATACTATATATTATATATATTATATATTTTATATATTATATATAATACCTATATATATTATATATTATATTATATATATTATATATTTTATATATCATATATAAGAATAACACCCATGAATTTCACTTCTTGCCTTTTCTCATGCTCATATAACATCACACAGTAACCTCTACCTTGAGTGGTTCTTGGGTCTTATATTGGGTGAAACTAATAGGGACAGAGGAAAACAATGCATAACTAACCTAGTGAACTTGAGTAAATAGATGGTGGAACAAGGTTTAGGAGAGATAACAAAAAGACAAAATCTATTAAGAGCTGAAAAAGGACAGGAAATTGTGGAGAGCCATGATCGCCAACTTTCTGAAGAGACACAGAGCATAGAAGAAGATAGAAGATGTGTGCATTGCATATTACATGATTACCACCTCCATTTTTTATCAATGTTTTTTGAAAACCAATTTTTGCAATCCAACATATCAGCTATCAGCACATGCTTGCATGGTTTCGTTCATTGCAACTTTAAAGAGTGCACAAGTTTTGGATCTTCCTAAGTTTCCAGGAAAAAATATGCAAAGAGAAAAAAAAATGAAAATATGTCTATCTTAATATGACATCTTTTTTTTTTTAAACAAATATTATCAGTTTAATTTGGCTGGTTATAAAACACTATCTACCAGTTGTCTAAATATTTAAACATTTTTTTAAATATTTACTTATTTTTTACCATTTGGTTCTCATGAACAGAATTATGAGCTCTCAAATAATTTTGTGTCCTTTCATCTGTTGATAAGACATCACCAGCAATGAAATAAACTCCAATTTTCTTTTATCAATCTAAGAAATTAATGAATTTATAAGGAAAATGGATAAAAAATAACAAGAAAAGAAATACTTTTATTTTTTAATCAGTATCACCCCATACAAGGCAGTAAAGTCAGTAAAGCACAAGGGGTTACAGGGTGTGGAAGAATTAGGAACAGAAACATTAATGATGAATAGGAAGAAGACAGACTACTCAAGAGGACTGTAGATAGTAATTGACATTAAATTTTTGCAGATTAAAGTTGGCTGGAAAGCATGGAGCCAGAAGGGAGTTCCTCAAGGGAAAAGTGCAAGCAAAGAAACTGTTAGCATAGAGTCTATGGCTACATCGAGCTAGCTCAATTGTAAATTTACTTATTTTTTTACCATAAATAGAATTATGAGCTCTCAAAAAATGTATCCTTAAACTCCCAATTTTATAACAAAAATGCAGAAAATGAATGAAAAAATAACAAGAAAGTATACAAGTACGAATTTAACAGAAAAAAATAACAAAAAAACTATTTTTTCATTGAAAAAAAATAGATGACATGCATTGAACAAATGTCAAAATTCGTTGAAAAATGCACCCCAACCCTCCCTATACTTAACCTCTTTTTCAAACGTAACTCATAATTGATACAATAATAGTTAATAAAAATGAACACGCTACCGCCCCTGTCTAAATGATTGGATTTCTCTGTATCCTTGGAAACGGGAAATTATGGATTGTATGTGCGTTTAAAACTCAGTAAATTTAAAAATAAGTTATTCCAAAATTCGCTTGAAGATGAAACAGAACTAATGCTTTTAATTTAATTATGTGATTAAATTTGAAGTTTTAGCTTTGGATTTTGAAACATGGTAATTCCTGTGTAGCAAAGAAGCCATATTTTAAATCAATTAATTTATAACAAGAAAGGAAATATTTATTCATTTATTTTATATTTGGACTACTGAAGCCAAGGTAAATCTAGTGAAGCCTGACAGAAGCAGCAGAAGTGTCAGCAGCAGGAAGGATTGAAGAACCATTGGTTTAATGCGCCAAATTCTAGATATAGTACCTAGATGTTGGCGCCTTAAACCAAATGTTCAGGTTTGTCCTATGGGACAATAGCATATTGCAATCTTTTTTAACCATAAATTTTCAATTTCTAAGATCTATATGTATGATTGATTGATTTGTTTGTTCAACAGCATATCAACACCTTATGGGTCATTTAATGCTGAAATTTAATTTTCTTGGGAGCTTTGAAATATTACAAATATACATTATTCTGCTTTCACAATTGAATACATGGTACATGATACTCAGCTTTTGTGCATGTAGAGGGTGCGATGGATAAATTGTCGTCTAAATTACATAAAAAATGAAAATAACACTAACATCTCATTTTGACAGATATATTTACCAAAATTACACAAAAATATCTGGAGTAACATTATTCAATAAAATCGCCATAGGCTCCAATCATGGCCTCCATTTTTATACTCTCATAGTGTTTTGTTTTTGTTTAGGGGTTTACTATTTGCCCATACCTGGGATCCTAACAGGTGCTACCACTCCAGGTCAGGGTGTACCTGGGAACAACAGCAATTAAGAGGTGATTCCATGCTCCTCCAGACCTCCAATCACCTGATCAGAGGCATTGCTGCCGGATGTAGTTTATTATCATACTCAGGACTGAGCTTCTATATTTAACATTGATTCTATAATTTTATTTATATTTACTAGGTATCATTATTATTTAACATATTTTATTTATTTATATATATATATATATATATATATATATATATAGGAATGGGGTGGATAAGAAATCTACATATACTTTCACATATGTATTTATTATATTTCTTCCATAAGTGTTATAAATATAGTTCTCAATGTTGTGAAACATAGCTATAAGTATATATTAGTGAATATATATAATATCTAACATCAATAACATGACTCTGCTTTTAATGCAGTTCTTGCAATCTTCAGGTACAAATTAATCTGACTGTTATGTAGTTTGTGTTATCATGGTGATGATTCGAAATTGTGTGTTAAAAGTTGTTTATTTAATTGTTGTTGCATATTATATCAGAATTAGCTATTAATAATTGATATTATATATATATATATATATATATATGTTATTTTTTTAATTCTTCAACTTTTAAACTTAAGAATTTGAATGATATAAATTATTAATTAACTAATTAGTTAATTCTAATATTTTACACAATGGCAATTAAATAAACAAGTTTTAACACAATATTTCAAATTATCATGATGAGAACACAAACTATATAATGGTCAGATTATATTTGCACCTGAAGATTGCAAGAACTGCACGTAACTCCAAGAAACTCGATGTTGGATATTATGTATATTCACTAATATATATATATATATATATATATATATATATATATATATATATATATATTTATTTATTATAATTTTATCATATAGACAAAACCATTTTACTCACTACAAAGATGCAACTTGGTTTCAGTGCATTTCCACTGCACATCGACGGGTGAGGGTCGAAAATGGTTATGAACAATCCTGCTTGTAGGCAAGCTGGATGTGAAACGTCACTTCCTTATTTTCTTTTGTTTGAGAAGAAAAATATACATACAAAAATATATATATAAGTATCTGAGTGAAACAATAGTGTTTGTTGATAGCAGTTTGGTGATGGATGGACCGGGTGTTTAATGTTGATTGGTCTGTGGAAATTTTTTCGCTGATAAACATCGGTCACCAAACTGCTCACCCGTCGATGTGCAGTTGAAATGCACTGAAACCAAGTTGCATCTTTGTTGTGAGTAAAATGTTTTTGTCTATATGATAAAATTATAATAAATAAATAATTATCGCTCTACTATCTGTATCGAGCTCTTTTTTTAATTAACTCTGCGAACATTGAAATTTATATATTACTTTCGTTCTCATCGCATCGGATATATATATATATATATATATATATATATATATATATATGTATATTTGTGTATTTAGGCAGCAAATTCTTTTTTAGGCCAGTGTTACAGTGCATTTCTTGCATCATTTGATTGTAATACACAAAAAAATATCTGGGAATATGAAAGGATTATGCTAAAAATAATCAGACATAATATTTGTAATTTATTTAAACAGACATGCCTAATATATATATATATATATATATATATATATATATATATATATATATATATATTATATATATATATATATATATATATATATATATATATATATATATATAGCTGTTAATGTATTCAGTAGATTTTTCTGAGCAAGATGAGACCATCATGCACTCATGAAGGTGGACATAGGAGAGGACACCAACACAAAGACTTGTTGGACAATGTCAAACAATGGACAGTTATGACTATACCAAAATTGCTGATCGGTGCCATTGATAGACTGTTGTGGAGGAGATTCAGTGTGGCTTCTGCATTTGATACCTCCTATGATTACAAAAGTCAAGGGGATGATGATGATGATGATGATGATGATGATGATGATGATGATGATGATGATGATGCATTATAGGTGGGGTGCATGTCCACATGTAAACAATTAAAGAAGCATTCAAAGACTTGGGTTTCTACTATGGACCGTTTATTCTTTTTTTCTATATAAACTGTAGTGAAACAAAATTTTCAATGTCTCTTGGGCATATCTGTTTTCTTGTTCAGGTTCAGAAGTTAGGGTAAGTAAGGATTACCTATTGCCTGGTTTACACTCCTCCCTGGTCTTTTGGACAGGAGTAGAGGTTTATCCATTGTTTCCAGTTTTGGATTTGGTTTCCAGTTCCATCTAAATTTTTCTCATTCTCCTTTACTGCCAGTAACTCCTTGCGCCTTAGTGCTTTTATTGCCTTGTTTGGGTTGAATTGATTAAAAAAAAAGCATGTTTATAATGGTTGTGCAGAGTTGGAACAACCAAAAAAAAGTTTGTATTTACTTCATTGTTTCAGGGTTTAAGCCTGATTATGGGTATGTTCATTTTCTTTTTTTGAATCCAGAAGTTAGAGTGAGTAAGGATAAGCATTGTTATAATGGTTGAGGTCAAGTTAGCCTTGTGATGAGTTGGAACAACCAAAAAAAAGTTTGTATTTACTTCATTGTTTCAGGGTTTAAGCCTGATTATGGGTATGTTCATTTTCTTTTTTTGAATCCAGAAGTTAGAGTGAGTAAGGATAAGCATTGTTATAATGGTTGAGGTCAAGTTAGCCTTGTGATGAGTTGGAACAACCAAAAAAAAGTTTGTATTTACTTCATTGTTTCAGGGTTTAAGCCTGATTATGGGTATGTTCATTTTCTTTTTTTGAATCCAGAAGTTAGAGTGAGTAAGGATAAGCATTGTTATAATGGTTGAGGTCAAGTTAGCCTTGTGATGAGTTGGAACAACCAAAAAAAAGTTTGTATTTACTTCATTGTTTCAGGGTTTAAGCCTGATTATGGGTATGTTCATTTTCTTTTTTTGAATCCAGAAGTTAGAGTGAGTAAGGATAAGCATTGTTATAATGGTTGAGGTCAAGTTAGCCTTGTGATGAGTTGGAACAACCAAAAAAAAGTTTGTATTTACTTCATTGTTTCAGGGTTTAAGCCTGATTATGGGTATGTTCATTTTCTTTTTTTGAATCCAGAAGTTAGAGTGAGTAAGGATAAGCATTGTTATAATGGTTGAGGTCAAGTTAGCCTTGTGATGAGTTGGAACAACGAATGGAAATGTTGATTTACTTCATAGGTGAAGGTTTTTGAAGACATGTGTGAATGCCATCTGTTGGTAAGTGTAAAGAGAGTTCAGTTATCAGTAGAATGAGTAAACTTACATATCCGCTGGGAACGTAATTCCCACATGGTGTTACATCTTGGAGCAAAGGGGAGAAAGAAAGAGAGAGAGAGAGAGAGGAGAAAATGTTTGTCTTTTTATAAACTTCAACAGCACCACCTAATAGCATCTGATGAAGCAAAATTGGGTAGTAACATTTCCAGTTACTTTATTGCCAGCATCATGGGAAATTGTATTTCTTTTCTTTATTATTATTATTATTATTATTATTATTTTATTTACTGATTTTATTTCATTTTCCTACAATAGCAAGGAGACAAGCATTGTTTTGAGCTATAAAGAACAGGACAAGGTGGATTGCCCACATTTTGAAGAGACATAGTAAATAAAAGAAAAAGAACATTGTGAAGAGGAAGGTTTACATTGGTGAACAATAATTTGCCACCAAAAGGTTTTGAAATGTCTGGTGAAGTCACCTTTGCTCAACCTTAACCCAGTTGAAAATAAATTTAAATATCTGGGAATTTTTATAACAGATGATGGAAATCTAATGATTGCATATTATAGTGACAGAGAAAATATTAAAAGCAACTACAGAAATTCATTGGAAATTATTTTACTGTAGAAAAGAATTGTAAATTATTTATTATAAAATTTTTCCAGAACATTGCTTTTATATTTACTCTGAACCAGACACGTCATCACCATAAACAGGCTCAGAAACAAGGCTAATAAAAAAAGTCCCATTCCGAGACTCATTGGTTGGTAATGCCTTTACCATAAGTATTGCAAAGATGCAGAAAGTTGTTTTTCTTTTTTGAACATGAATTTTTATGAAACTAATGCATACAATCACAAAGAAACAGCTGAAATATTTAGGGCACATAATAGAGAAAAGAGGCTTGGAGATTTTAATACTCAGAGAACATATGGGAGGCAAGTAAAGTGGGGGGTAAAATAGCAAGTTAAGTGAATGAAGCAAAAACAAGGCACGGAAGTTACTGAGATAAACAAAAGACATTGCTAAGATCTACAAATGATTGGAAATTATGAAAAGCCATGACTGCCCAAATCCTGAAGAGCCATGGCATACAGAAGAAGAAGGTATATTTATATGAACATATATTTTCCCTCCAATGTAAGTGGATGGTGTTAAAAACCAGATAAAAATTATGATTTTTAATTTTTTAAGAAGGCAAGCCCTCCTTATTTGGAAGATCAGTGTAACACAATCTTCTTAACTCCATTTCCAGCTCATTTGACCTTGTACTGGACTAAACACATTTATTAAAGATCAGTAGCAAAGAGCTAATGCTGTTCTTTATATGCAGTCATTCTGATTGGTTGAAAAATGTCATATGACCACCTGATAAAGGCCAGGACTTAATCTCACATCAGCTTTCTGCATGTAATTTATATATGACTGCATAGTATTTATATTTATCGGATGACATTATCTTTATGGATGTATTTGATCATTGGATAAGGATGGAGGGTTCAAAGTACAGTTATTTTCATAAGTAGAAAGAACACTTTTAATATCACACCAGAAAACTAACAGCTTGTTTACTAAACTTTGACATATATCTGATCAAAATAGCCAAAAGAGATAAAGAGACACTATTATTAGCCATATTGTCTCATTTTTCTTTAGTCTTCTATTTTGTCTTTGTATATGTTTTAAGGATTGATTTGCCATGTGAGATTTTGATCAGAAAATTCATTTGAATTGTGGGTAGTAGAGAGGCTACTATTGACAGGGCAAGTGCATTCTGGTTATTCAAATATTTTTCTTTTTTACTATAAAAAAGGATTGCTGAATATATACAGGGTGGTCCGAAAGTCTTGTCATGCTTACATAATATAATTTTCTATTTAAGATGGCTGACATGATCTCCTACAGCTTGGAAGAGAGGTAGCGGTGACAAGAGTATCGGATCACTCTATACTATAGAAATTTAATACAATTATTAAGTATATTAAAATTTTTATTCATTCACATGTTTATGTATAGACAGACACAGAAAATACAAAAAGCTTCAATGAAAATTATTATACTATAAAATGCATTGCAAATTATTTATTATAGAATTGCATTACAATTATTAAATATGCCAAGACATTCATTCAGTCTAATGATTTCATGTAGAGTGACAGTAAATACTAAAAGCATCTATTGAAATTTGGATGAGATTATTTAACTATAAAAATGCATTGCAAATTATTTACTATAGAATTGCATTCTTCTGCAATCCCTCCGGATGTAGGCAATCATGGCTTTCTGCAACTTCCTGACCCTTGTATCTCTGAATAAACTTTGTCTTTTTGTTATTTTTCCTGAGCCCTATTCCACCATCCATTTACTTAAGCTCATTAAGTATTTTATGCATTGTCTTCTTCTGTCTCTCTTGCACTCTATCTGTCCTGTGAGTATCAGATTTTCAAAGCTTTCCTTCCTCATTATATGCCACAGAAACCTCAACTGTCTCTTTCTGATGTTAAGTATTAGTTTCCTTTTTGTTTCCATTTTCTTCAAAATTTTGTTGTTATTCACATGTTCAGTCCTCGGTATCCTCAGCATCCTTCAGTAGAACCACATTTCTGTTGTTTTAATTCTCCTCTTCATCTTTCAGGAGATTGTCTAGCACTCACTGCTGTACATGAGGACAGATATCACATAGCGGTTTAGTACTCTTTTCTTTGTTTCTAGTGATATTTTCCTATAAGTAACCTGCTTAGCTTTTGTAATGCACCTTTGGTTATCCCAATACACCTTCGGATTTCAGTGTCACTCTTTTCATCCTCTGTTAAAATGCTACCCAGATATTTAAATTTCTGCACTTGCTTGTTTGATTTTGGAATCTCTGATTTGTAATTCACACTTTGGGTTCATCCTTTTGCTAACAACCATGCAGTCTGTCTTCTTGCAGTTGATTTTTAATCCTTTCTTGCTTTCCTTCACTGCCTTCTGTAGGAGTTTTTGTAGCTTTCTTTCTGTGTCTGCTATCAATACCGTGTCATCTGCATACGGATGGATGGTAGAACAGGGTAGGGAGAAATAACAAAAAGGCAAGACTTATTAAGAGCTACAAGGGACAGGAAGATGTGGAGGGACACGATCGCCTACGTTCTGAAGAGACATGGCATATAAAAGAATGGCTAGATACACAGTAAATACTAAATGTATCTAAAGAAAATAATTGGGAATTATTTGACTATGAAAACAGTTTCTTTTCTTTGTATGAACTTTGGAATCTTTGTGCGGAAAGAAGGATTTGATATTGATAGACGTAGCCTCAACAGGCAGAATAATAAAAAAAAGTCATATGTGCCACAGAAAATATAAGTGTCCTTTTGGTTTCCATTGTCTCTAGACCTTTGACACTGCTCACATGTTCGGTCCATGGTATTCTCAGTATCCTTCTGTAGAACCACATTTCTGTTGTGTCATCTGTGAAGAGATTGTCCAGCATTCATTGCTAAATAGGAGGACTAATATTACAAAACAGTTCAGCAATCTTTTCTTTGTTTCTCTTGCTTCAAGTTTCCTCTTCATTTGTAAGGGAATTGTCCAGTATTCACTGCCATATATGTATGGAAAATGTCACACAGCAATCTGAAGATGCAGTGCAATAGCAGTATATGTCTTACAGAAACTAAGCAAAGTAATAAGAAACAAGGAAAAATGTTGAAATACCTTGTAATATAAATCCTCCTATATGGCAGTGAGAGCTGAACAATCGCCTCACAGATGAAGAAGAGACTAAAGACAATGATGTGGTTCTACAGAAGGATACTGAGAATACGATGGATGGAATATGTAAGCATTGAGGAAGTTTCAAGGAAACTGAAAGCAAAAGAACACTTATATTTAGAATCCAAAAGAGAGAGTAGAAATTTTTCAGATACATGAGGAGGAAAGAAGGCTTGGAAAATGTGATACTCACAGGACATATTGAAATCAAGAGGGGCAGAATGAAACAGCTAGTAACCTACCTGATATGATCGTGTAAATAGATGGCAGGGAGGGATAATAACAGATCAAACATTGTTTAGTGCTACAAGATATAGGAAGTTGTGGAGAGCTATATTCTCCCACATTCTGTTGGGCTACAGCTCATAAAAGAAAAAGTGTTAATGGAGAAGCAGAGTTTCCTATAAAATTAAAAAAAATATTCTAGTTAATAAAATATTTTTAGTTCAACCCCAAGTAACTTGTAGTTAAATAGAAAAAGAAAACTAAGCTTACTTATGTATGGATTCTTCGTATATATTTGTATGTAGGATATACAAAGTATACTACAAGCAGTAGTTCACCATACTAATAAATGTCTGGAAAGTAAAGGCCACTATTTTGAACATTTCTTCAACGTCTGAATAGATTTAGTATAATAATATCTGTGCAGGTTTTTTCTTTCCTGAAGTGTATATTCATTATTTTAGTGGACTATATATATATATATATATATATATATATATATATATATATATATATATATATATACCAGGTGTAACAAAAATTGTTCAAATAGTGTAACAGCAAAATTGTCCAATTGTTAGATTAAACTTTGAACCATTGCATCTTAGAAGTGATTAAAGACATCTTACTGGAATTCTCAGAGTTTTTTTTATAATGCTATTGGACTCTACTCTGAGCAATAAGAATGTATAATTACTCTCCAAGCTTAACAGCTTAATGAAATCGATCATAAACGAAAATGACATGTTTATCATTAATTAATCACAGATAAGGATTGGAAGCTAATGAAGGATTGAAATTAAATTCAAATACATATATATATATATATATATATATATATATATATATATATATATTATTCCAAGATTATTTTCCAACTTATTCAATATAATCTATGTTTTCTCTAACCTTCTAACTTTCTGTTCTGGGGTAACAAGGTGCCTCACAGGTTTCATGTATGATTTCATTTTCAAC
Source organism: Acanthosepion esculentum (assembly GCA_964036315.1). NCBI lineage: Eukaryota > Metazoa > Mollusca > Cephalopoda > Sepiida > Sepiidae > Acanthosepion > Acanthosepion esculentum. The sequence continues at coordinate 119,887,450 of OZ038479.1, read as the reverse complement.
TCTTTTTTCACTGCTCTTTAGGCTGCTATAGCTGAAAATCCTCTTTCATGTGCTAAAGGTCTTATGGATTGAGTTGGATCTTTTCTAATTTATCACTTTAGATCAAGTTGAACTGATAATCCCTCTTCCTGTTGTGACCTCCAGATCCAGTTTTCTTCTCTACTGTTCCATCTTAAACTTATTCGCAGTTCTCTTAATGGTTCTTGAATGGATTTTGAAGCTGGAAGCCAGAGTATGAATGTTGGCACTATAACTGAAAGACTGAATGATCTTTTTCCTTCCACCATTGCTCAGTTGGCAAGATATAGTGGGGCTGACACAAAGTGATTTTACCTGTACACTTTCTAGCTGAATAACACAAATGGTTTTTCAGTGATCCTTACAACAAATGCTATTAAAATGGCTAAACATCTTATCCGAAAAACTGAAAAAAAGAAACTCAATTAGTCTAGTGGATTTTTGGATATTAAACAATTTTGTGTGATAGGCAATTATGCTGCTACATGATTTGGACAATTTTGCTGTTACACTCAGTATATATATACAAAAGAATGAATGCTTGAAAGAGAGAGAGAGAGAGAGAGAGAGAGAGAGAGAGAGAGAGAGAGAGAGAGAGGGCAAATTTTAATGACACTGCGTCTCTTATATATATGTAAGTGGACATTGAGGTCAACACCTAGCAGCGACTGAAAATTGTGTTTAAGCATGAATGAGACAGATTGCTATTGCTGGGTGTTGATCTCGATGTCCACTTTTATATTTATATGAGCTCTATGCCTGAAATTGAGCACTGTGTGTGTGTGTGAGTGTGTAGGATTTATAATAGTATCTGAAACAAAAGTGAAGATGATGAGACAAAGCAAAACATTTTATTTTATTAATGACACGTTTCAATCCCAAGGCATTTTTCTTTTTAATCTGAGGAAGCCAAAGAGATATGCTCACCCCAGCAAAATGCATCAGTAATAAAACTTTTACTCACATTAATCCTACATATATATATATATATATATATATATATATATATATATATATATATATATATATAAAATGAAGAGGTTATAATGGTTCCAACGAGAGAAAAGTGTGTATATTAAAAAGAAGAGGTACCGCAAACTTTTTGGGTTGTAATGTGGATTTAAAAAAAAAATATTATCCTTTATTTTTCATAATTTTACAACACGTGTTTCTGGTCTCGCGACCGTCTTCAGGTAAAAGGTGGAGATTTCCACATATTATTAAAAATAATTAATTTTTTCTTTATGTTTTTCAATGTTAAATATTTTCGATATGAGACATTCTCTGTTTTTGTGTTGGTAATCTGAATGACTTTCTTGAAATGGCAATGAAGAGTTCTGCGTGAAGGGTCATAAAACAATTAAGGTTGGTTTGAGAAGTGATGAATTAGTTGTCGGTATCTTATCTTTTAATGTTTTAGTGACCACTGTGTGTTCTTAGATCTATTTTCATTTTTGTGTGTTCCTGTCAGCATGCGTGTATATATGTGTGTGTATATTCCCCCTCAATACATACACTCTCTCACTATGAAGAATTAGTAAACACATTTGTATACATACATACACACACATAAACATACACACACACACACATAAACATACACACACACACACACACACACACACACACACACACACACATATATAATTAATGTGAGTAAAAGTTTGTCACTTAGCTGACTAATGTTACCTTCAGCATCCCAACTCCAGAGTTTTGTAGGCAGACCTGTTCGTCCACTCTTCAGTGCATATCAGCAATTTACTGCTTATATTTATTTGATTTTTTTCCTTTTTATATGCAGTTAACATTGGTGTAAGTTTTTCTGTATTTTTTGTGTTCATGTGTGCTTGTGCATGTGCAGCTAGGCACTTATCTCTGTGGGTGTGCATTTGTGTGCTATGCCCTGTCCATGTGTATGTGTGTGTGTGTAGGATGTCATGATTATTTTTCCTTTTTTATTTTCATTTTACACACATTTTCCCACATATATATGTGAATAAAGACAAAAGGAAATTTTTTTTTACTGACACATTTTGTCATCTGATCAACTTTAAATGTTAATATATATATACATTGTATATGTGAGTGTCTGTGTGTGTGTATGAGTGTGTGACTATGTGTGTGTCACTATTCCTTTAGGTTTCTGTCACATTTTCTGTTGTATGTTACTCACTACCCAGATAGTTAAAATTCTCTATCTGCTTGATTTCGACATCCCCATTTTGTAGCACACACCTAGTGCTGTCTTTTTTGTAGACAACCATATCTTCTGACATATTCTTTAATCAAGGTGACATACTTTTCTCTTGCATGTGCCTGTTGAAGCAATGTACATTTTTTTTTTTACTCTTACATCTATTCAGAATTTAACTCTTCTACATTCAAGTGGAACAAATTAAGTTGTTATGGCAATCAGAGACGTTACTTAATAGCCTATCACAATTTAATCATGTTGATTAAACAAATTAGCACCAATGATGCTGACATATTTGAAAGGAGAGCAAAATGCACAGACATCTCATTTTTACCCGCTTCTAGTTCCTTCATCCCACTAACCTCTATTAATTGAATATCATATATCTACATATTCTTGGCAACGAGTATTATTTACATTTTAAATTAAGGAAATATTTTTAGAAAAAAATATATTAACACATTTATTTTCAATAATGTTTCATAGATGACAAAAGCCATTACTTACCTGACTTACAAACATTGTGTTTTTTTTTTTAAAAACTTTTCACCCCAAGCAAGGTGGGAGTGCCGCTAGCACGCAAGGGGTTACAGAAAGTGGGAGCAAGGGTAAAGAGACATGAAAGAGGAAAGGATGAAGAGAAGGATGGGGAATAGATCAAGGCATCTGGAGATGTCGATTGACATTGCATTTGAATAGTTGGAGATTATAGCTATCAGGAAAGCAAATAAGAGGAAGGGAGTTCCACAGATGGGAAGTGTGAGACATGAAGCTACTGGAGTAGAAGAGACGGCTACATTTAACCATTTTGACAGTGAAAGGGTGGGACTGAGATGCTGACCTAGAGGCAAACAATTCATGTAGTTTGGGAACTAGCTAAAATAGCTTGTTGGAGCAGTTAACGTGAAAGTATTTGTAGAAAAGACAGAGGGAACCAATGACACATCTGTGAGAGAGCGAGTGTAAACAAGATGCCAGATCAGGGCCAACCACATTGCATATTCATCTCTGGATTTTGTCGAGGACCCTAAGATGAACAGCAGGGGTACTATACTATATATGACAACAATATTCCATGCAAGGGTGAATGGTTGATTTATTGGTTTGAAGGATGGATTCGGAATCTTGACGTGGGAGGTTTCCAGTCTTACCAAATCCCTTATTGTAAACAAAAATTTATTTAAAAAAAAGGGCTCAATCATAGAGTCATTACAAATGATCCTTTCCTTAGCTGAATATTTGTATGCTTCATCTGGGCTACATACAGTTTTGAATTCAGAGTTTTCCTCCTCCTAGACTGGTTACCATCCAAGACTATAGAACCGAGTTTGTCCTGCTATTTACCCATAGCTGGGGAGAGGGGAGATGGATTCATACCTTTCCCAAGGGTATTAGCCCATATGTGAATGTAATGAACTTGACTGGAATTCAAACTAGGCTCTCCAATTCCGCAATCCATTACTCTATCATGCTCTCTTTCTTTCTTCATTTGTAATGCCTGAGAAGTTACTTTGTTTTTACATTTCGGATATGAAAATAGACTATAGTTCACTGTGTCATGCAAGACAATTTTTCTCTCCAGAATCTATCTTACATGTCTATAAGTCTACCATTCAGCTATGCTTAGATTACTGCTGCCATGTATGGTTTACTGCTCCTGCTGTATATTTAAAGTTTCTTGAAGAAGAATCAGCAATATTATCAGTCCTGATCTGGCAGCTCAGGTTCAGTCACTTTCCCACAGCCATAAGGTTGCCTCTCTATATCTTTTCTATAAATATTTTCATGGTAATCGTTCGGATGAGCTCTTTGCTATGGTACCTAGACTTTATATCGTTAAGCGCAGTACTAGATCGGCATCAAGATCTCATCACTTTACAGTTGAGCTGGCTAGATGTAGCCGTTCTATGCTAACAGCTTCTTTTCTTGCCATTCTCACTTGTGGAACTCCATGCTTTCCAGCCAACTTTGATCTGCAAATTTTAAATTCAGTGGCAATTGTTATCTACTCCTGCTGATTATTCGTTTCTCTTTTCAAGTGTAATTGAAGTGTGCATTGCTGTAAAGTCTTTCATGCTTGAGTGGTCTAAAGCACACCTGGAACATTTGGCTCAAAGCCTATTATTACTAATTCTCAGTCATTAATCAATTTTTATTCATAATCCAGCTTTATTTCTTACTAGCGTAAAGGCCGCACTCTATGCAAACTTTTAAGCTAGTTTCGGTGGATGTCTAATTGCGCCTCTGACACAAATCTAACAGGACATCTGGTCCAGCTTAGAAAACAGCAATGATAATTTTGTAGAGATAACTTTGAATTCCTCAATGCACTCCATGGAACTTCAAAACCTTACTTTAATTATGATTTGGGCTATAAATCCAATTCCATCCAAAAGACCATTTTGGGCAAAAACTCCAATTTATGCCGAAATTCCAATTCGAGATGAAAAGTGAGTTCTTCAAATCACAAACTCTGTGGAACTTCAAAACCGCACATCACAGAACTGCTCACTTTAACTCTAATTCTTTGGCATTTTGAAAAATAAAATTGTTTTCCTCAATTCACAACGTTTTGGAGATATTTTAAGCTGAATTTAAAACAAAAATTTAAAAATTCACAAAGTTTTAGTGTCTCTTTAAACTCAATAAAAATTAAAAACTTTTAAAATCACTAATTTTTTTCTGTTTTATTAAAATTTGAATTTTTAACTGTTCCCTACTCATCTAGACGCAAATCCCAATGCCAGTTGTTCATGCATCAGATGAAGGGCAGATTCCAAAAAGGTATAATATATCAAGTGTGACCTGAGTTAAAGAGGTTTCAGACATGCAGACAGGCAGAAGTTGCCATTTATTTATTTAGATAGATGTATATCTTGATTATTCAAGCAGGCAGATGAAAATAAATAAAATATAATGTTTAAAATAAATGGAGTGTCTACTCAAATATGGGTATCACTACAAATAACATTTAAAATGATAATATATATATATATATATATATATATATATATATATATATAATCATTTTAAATGTTATATATATATATATATATATATATATATATTATCATTTTAAATGTTATATATATATATATATATATATATATATAACATTTAAAATGATAATATATATATATATATATATATATATATATATATATATTATCATTTTAAATGTTATATATATATATATATATATATATATATATATATATATATGTATGGAGTAAGGAGGCACGGTGGAGTAATGGATAACGGCTTGGATTGAGGAATCGGAGAGCCGAGTTCGAATCCCAGTCGATTCCATTACATTCACTTACGTGCTAATACCCTTGGGAAAGGTGTGAATCCTCTTCTTCTCCCTCCAACTATGGGTAAATAGCAGGACAGACTGGGTTCTATAGCCTTGGATGGAAACTGGTCTAGGAGAAGGACAACTCTGAATTCAAAACCTGCGGAGGGTCGTTTGGGGACCTTGTGGCATCCGTTGCACCAGGTCCCTGTATCCGTCCCTCCAAAAAGTGTGGATGGCCCTGCACAAGGCCTTCACCACTATAATCAAATCCTGTGTGGCTGTCGGGCTTTCAGTTTCTGGGAACTGATCTGTCTGACCCGAGAGCGATAATATATATATATATATGTGTGTGTGTGTGTGTGTGCGTGTGTGTGTGTGTGTGTGTGTGTAAATATATATATGATATTGCACAATGAGAGCTGTTGTTAATAAAGTAGTGCTCAATGTAATATAACAGAGCTATTAAGAATATATTAATAAATGTGCATATTATCCCTCACTGCTAGTACAACTTGAGTTTCATGCACAGCGCAATTTTCAGGTGCTGGGTAGAGACTGAACGTTACATGTAATTTATTAATATATATATATATGGATTTGTGTCTGTGTGTGTATGTATATATATATATATATATATATATATATATAAATATATATATATGTGTGTGTGTGTGTGTGTGTGTGTGTGTTTATATATATATGTATGTTTATATATATAAAATAAAAAAACAGTAAACTCACATATTCGAATTTTGCTTTGTCTTTTCCACATTTTCATCATATATATATATATATATATATATATATATAAATAAAAAGAAAGAACAGTAAGATATAAAATCCGGTGTTCTTATAGATATTTTTATTTTTGCACAATAGTGCTCAATGTAAATTTACAGAGCATTAATATTATGAATTAATTGATTTAAAATATGGTTTTTTCACTACACAGTGATAACCATGTTTCAGAAATGGAAGCTAAATCCCCTGAATTTAATTTTGTTATTAAACCAAAGACATTAGTTCCATTTCCTCATCAAGCGAATTTTGGAGTAACTTATTTTTAAAAATTTACGGTTGTTAAAGACACTGCAAAGATTCATAATTGAGGGTTTCCAAGGATACCAATAAATCCATTCATCTAGACAAGGGGTGGTAGGGGGTTCAAATTTTAATTTTCGTTGTATCAGTTAATAGTTACATTTGAAAGCAGGGTTATGTTTAGGGATGGGTAGGGATGTATCTTTCAACAAATTCTGACATATGCTAAATTGAGGTCGTCTGGGTTTGTTTTTTTTTCCTAACAGCAAAAATTCTTACGGTATTTTTATATATATATATATATATATATATATATATATATATATATATATATATATATATATATGTACATGTAAGAAAAAATGGTCCTTCCTCCTTCCAGAGTATTCATGGATGTCATCACCCTTCTGGAGAATGAAGGCTAAACCCAAGAAAAGCCGGAGTTTATCATTAGTTCGAGGCTCTGTCAGGGAGATTCACTTCTGGACTGTGGGTGACATGATCCCGACAGTCAAAGAGAAGCCATTCAAGAGCCTCAGATGGTACCAAGGTAAAGAGGTGCTGAAAATGGCACTAGATGCACTTGTATCCACCAACAGAACCCACTTCCCTGGTAAACTGAAGTCTTGGTGCTACCAATCTGGTGTTGGTTGCTGGTGTATGATATTACACTGTCTTGCATTCAGCAGACACAAAAGGGTATCAACAAGTACCTGTGTAAGTGGCTTGGAGTCCCCCACCGCTTCCACACAGAGGGACTATATACCAATGCTGGAAACCTGCAGCTTCCTAACTCTTCATTGCTGGAAGAGTTCAAGGTCAGGAAGGTATGCCTTCACGTGATGATGAGGGACACGGAGAATGAATTCGTCCACAGGTTACAGCCAGATATCAAAACTGGCACCAAATGGTCAGCAGTAGGAGTAATCCAAGAAGCAGAATCCTGCTTTCAAACCAAGGAGATTATGGGGGTGACCCAAACCAATCGAGTTGGCCTGGGCAACACAAGCAACCATGTTTTCCCCAAAAAGGATCCAAAGCGAAAACGAGACATGGTGATTGAAGAAATCAGGAATTTTGAGGAAGAGCAGTGAACAGCTATTGCCATTTCTCAGTCCAGACAATGTGTTTGGACTACATGGAATACCCTGATTGCGATGGAGCCATTGGCAATATCATTCCTCACGCGATCTACCTATGATCTCCTACCAAGTGCAACCGACCTCAAGCTCTGCGGGGACAGTGACACCAGTGTATGCGCATTATGTCAAAGTGATAGAGGAACTTTATGAACTTTAGGAACTGCTTGCCCACAATTATTGCAGATGTACAAGTGGCATCATAATAAAGTGCTGGAAGTGGTCATGGACTTAGTCAGTACACAGTGAGAAGCAGGCAAGAATTAGTCAGAGATCCTAAAATCCATTTTCACAACGAAGGTGAACACTCTGTGCGAAAGACCCAAATAACTCCAAAAATGATGCTACTGAGTGGAACCCGTGATTGAAGGGTATCAGTTGATCTTAGATCACATCTGTCATTTCTGGTACCCATCATTCAGACAGATGGATGCCCTGAAATTGTAGCATGGTCTGATTCAAAGAAGTGTGTCCTCATAGTCGAATTAACAGTTCCATAGAAAGAGGCACACAAGCAAAAGAAAAGCTGCTAGGAATTGCTGTGATCCAACTGCATGGAAAAGAGCTGGACATGTCATGTGAATGAGGTCAGGTGCTGTGGATTCTTTTGTCGGTCAATCGTTTCCTACCTTTTGAAGGTGGGCATCACTGGCTAAAGTCTGAAGCATTCTTTTTATGATTTTATGAAGGAGCACCAGCTAAAATGAAGATATCTAAAGACATGGCACATGGAATTAGAACAATCTATCCCCGTGTGCTAAATAAAGGGTTAGTTTGAAATTCCAACAAATATCACCTGAAGAAGAACGGAACGTACAAAGGATGAAACGTTGTGAATATGGCAATAAAGATGAGGACAACAGTCTGAATAATGTCAATATGTGTAAATAGTTACAATACCTTGTTGCAGAAATATAGACAGAATTGTATTTATATGTTTTTAAAATCTATAATATCCTTTGTTAAAAATTTAGAAAATCAATATGGGTGAACTAGGTTTTTTTTATACGCATTTATCTCCCTTTGTAAAATTCTGACAGAAAATGTTTCAAATTATATTAACAACTGTTGCACGTTTTCTTTTTGTTTTTGTTTGTTACTTAATGGCTTTGGTTGAACAATATTCATTGGATCTGTCTTGCAGAAAATTTCTGGCTTCATTATTTTGTATGAATTTCATTCCATGCATAAGATCAACTTTAAATTTTAAATTGCCAGCATTGATTCAAGTCAATAATATTGCTTTAACTATTTTAATGATGTGTGAATTACTTTGAGTGTCCTCCCATATTTCCTACTTTTTGAAGAGTGAAGGAAATTAAGTCAATCAATTTAATATCAGTGAGTGAGTACCTGTGCCTTTGGGCTCTATCTCCAAGCTTTATTCTTAAAAGGATGGAAGAAACTCTACTCTGCTTCCTCTATATTACCTGGCATTTCTCACAAGGATTTTCATTTTTAGGTGAAGTATTTTTAGAATTACTTTATTACTAGTTTTATTCTATCTTATTATTGTTGCTTTCGAGATGAAGCATTTTCACTAGTATTATTTCATTACTAATTTTATTCCATCTTATTATTGTTGTTTTTAGGTGAAGTATTTTTAGAATTACTTTATTACTAGTTTTATTCTATCTTATTATTGTTGCTTTTGAGATGAAGCATTTTTGCAATTATTATTTCATTACTAATTTTATTCCATCTTATTATTGTTGCTTTTTAGGTGAAGTATTTTTATGAGTATTTTATTACTAGTTTTATTCCAGCTTATTATTGAGTTTTAGTTGAAGCATTTTACTATTTTTATTTTATTACTAGTTTTATTGCATCTTATTATTTTGTCTTTTAAATGACAGATTTTCATTTTTGTTTTAAGACTAGATTTAGGCTGGTTGATTTTATAATGTCATTAAATTTGTAGGGGCATCAGTGAGGACTGAACTCACTACTCTGTAGTAATGGTCATCTAGATTATTGTCACACCTCACTAAAGATTTTCTCGCGCCAACACAGCCTGATTTATTTTGTGCATGTATGGTTCATCATGATTTATTTTGTACATTATCAGAATACATTCTGCAGTGTCTGAAAAGCAGCAGAGAGTTTTTCAGAGTATTGTGTTGAATGTAAGAGCGGTCAAGCATATTGTCATATTTCAAAATTTCCCCATAAGTTACAGCTTCTAACATTTGGCATGGCAGTATATAAATTAACGGTATTTATTTACTTTATGGATGTGTGTATAGCATAGAGGTTATTGGTGCAGAAAGTAGGATCAACAATCCAGGTTCAAATTCTAACCAGGGTAACTGTGTTCATTTTAAAAAAATACTTTTGGAATGGTATGAATTCATTTTTTCTCCCTCCTACCAAACTGTAGGTTAAATAGCAGTGCAGATGAGCTGTCTAGTCTTGGTTGGCAACTAGTCTAGGAGAAAGATAATTCTAAATTCAACACCAATTGTGTATGGAACTGCCAACTCTACCCCTTAAAGGCCTACTTGCTATGAAAGCAACTACAGTAACGCCTACTATGGTGAAGCTTTAGTCCTATTCTTCACCTAGTCTTGGTTGGTAACCATTCAAGGAGAAGGATAATTCCGAATTCAAAACCAATTAGTTGTGGAACTGGTAACTCTAACTCTTAAAGGCCCACTTTCTATTAAAAGAACATCAGTAACACCTGGCATGGTGCGGCTGTAGTCCTATTCTCCACAAGAGAGTCTTATAGGGCTAACATATATATAATTATGTGTGCTTATTGTAGCAGGTACTGGTACAGAAAATGGGATCAGGATATAGGGTTCAAGTTCTAGTTGAGGTTGTTATATTTACTTTTGCACAAAAACCCTTGAAAAATATATAAATTAATTTCTCTTTCCACCAACTATGGCTTAAAATGCAAATCACACTGGGCTACTGAGCCAGTCAAGAAGAAAGATAACTCTTAATTCAAAATAGATTGGACATGGGGGATGGGAATTTCACCCCATAAAAACTTGCTATGGAAACTACAACAGCAACATCTAGCATTTTGAGGCTGTAGTGCTATTCTCAACCTGGCCATGGTTGGCAGCCAGTCAAGGAGAAGGATGTGAATTTTATATTTTATGTATATTTTATATTTTTACGAATTTAATATTTTTGTCTCTGTCTAGTGTTACTGTTAAAGAAAATAAAAAAAGAGTGTGTTATTGAATGTTATGCCATATTATATCTCATGTTATGACAACTTGAACAAAATTCACCTGACACTTTCTGCTTTTTCAAAGAATATTGAATCAATAATTCTGTTCAGATGTGTTCACTTCTGAAACAGGGAAATGCATCAAACTTTTTATGCTTCAATAATATTGTCTCAATAATATTGATTGCATGGTAAGGATTCTTTTCGTTTGCGTTTTTTGCTTTTAAATTTCCTTATTGAAATTTCTTCTTGGATTTTCTACAGAAAAAAACAAGCAAACAAAAATAATGCGAAAGTGAATGCAGCTCCCTGAATCAGTTTTAGTGAAACATAAATCAAGAAAAGGCTTTATTTTGTCATGTTATCACTAGTTAATTGCATAGAATTTCTCAAGTTTAATTTTTTTCTTTACCTCCACCCCAATCTGTTTTTTTCATTCATTTTTTTATTTCTTTATTTTATTCTCCCTTTCATTTGTTATTTTAGTTGGATTTTACCTGCTGTTCACTTCCTTCTTTGCCTATTTTCTTCCTTCCTTCCTTTTCATTTGCTTTATACTTCTTTCCTACATTGATTTGTCTTCCAATCTATTTTTCTTTGTTTTCATTCTTCATCTCATTCACTGTTTTGCCACTTGTTTTCTTAATTTGTTTAAACTTCCTTCCCATCTCTTTTTTCATTCTTCATTCTTTTTCTCATTCCTTTCAAACATTACCAATACCCAGTTGCTGTTTTTCTGTTTCCTTTTGAACTTGAGACTTGCCATCTTGATATTGTCCAAATTTTCTCTTGTTTTTTATTTATTTCATCTGATTTCCTTTCTTGCTCAATTTTCTTTTAATCATTTTTTCCTCTTTTTTCCCCTTCTACATCTTCACACTTTCACTTATTGTTTTCTATTTCATTCTTGTTTTTTTTTCACTTTCCTTTCTTCTTTTTTGTTTCTTTTCTTTTAGTCTTTTCTTTTTTTCTATGATTCTGTTTTTTCACTTTTTCTCAACTTTTTTCCTTTTCTTCTTTCTTTCCTTCTCCTTTCCTTATTTCTCTTTCATTTTCTTCTGCTTTTCCATGATTCTTTTTTTTTTAAAGTTTCCCTTTTTTCTTCATTCTATCCTTCTCTTATCCTTATTTCTCTTTCATTTTCTTTATGTCTTCATTCTTTTTCTCATTCCTTTCAAACCTTACCAATACCCATACTATTTCTCTGTTTCCTTTTGAACTTGAAGCCTGCCATTTTGATATTGCCCAAATTTTCTCTTGTTTTTTTCTTGTTCCATATGATTTCCTTTCCTGCTCAATTTTCTTTTACTAATTCCTTCCTTTTTTTTTTCTTTTACATCTTCATGCTTTCATTCACTGTTTTCTATTTCATTCTTGTTCTCCCATTTTCTTTCTTCTTCCCACGCTTCTCCAATGACTTTATAAAGAATGTCAAAAGAAGCACTTTTCTCATTTCAGTCTCAATTTTTGCATTCTTTTTGCATTCTTTAAACTCCTGGGCAAATTTGTCCTTAGATTTTATTATTTTATTACTCACTACCTTTCTTTCTTTTCATTCCTTACTTTTCTTCTAGTTCCTTTCACCAATTTTTTCTTTCTTCATTTTCTTTTGCTTAGTTTCTTTCTTTATCTTCGTTTATTCATTGTCTTTTGAGTCACCATTTTCTTTCATCATTTCTTAGTCATCTTTCTTTCTTTATATTCACTTTTTCATTTTGTTCACCTATTCTTTCTTGATACCTTTTCTCTTTTCTTCATCTTAACTTTTTATTTTTCTTATCACTCTTCTTTCTTGTCACATTAATTTATCTTTCTTTCTTTGTTTTTCTTCAGTTTTCTTTATTTTTCTTTGTCATAAACTTTCTTTCTTGTTTTCGCTATCTTTCATTGTTTTTTCACTCATTCATTCTTTCTTCCTTTGTCTTTGACTTTCTTTGTTTCTATCTTTGTCTTCAATTTTCTTTCTTTATATTTGCCTTTCTTTCTTTCTTTCTTTTCACCTTTTTTCTGTTATCTTGTTTTTGTCTTCATCTATTATTTTCTGTTTGTCAATTTCTTTCTTTCTTTCTTTTTTTCTTTTCACCTTTTTTCTTCTATCTTGTCTTTATCATCAACTATTATTTTCTGTTTGTCAGATTCATTCTTTCTTTCTTTCTTTTCACCTTTTTTCTGTTATCTTGTCTTTGTCTTCATCTATTATTTTCTGTTTGTCAATTTCTTTCTTTCTTTCTTTTTCTTTCTTTCTTTCTTTCTTTCTTTCTTTCTTTCTTTCTTTCTTTCTTTCTTTCTATTAATTAATTTCAACTTTACCTCTCTTTTCATTTCACATTCCAGCCCTCTACTCCCATCTCCTATTTTTCCAAAACTTTTCTTATTTCCCTTACTCCTCCTACTTTATCCTCACCTCTTCCCTCCCTCCTTCCCTCCCTCCTTCTCTCCCTCCTTCCCTCCCTCCTTCCCTCTCTCCTTCCATCCACCTCCTCCTGGCTTTGATCTCCTCCAAATAAAACAATCAAAACTCAAGCAAGTTCAGACCATAATTCAATTTTGATTTTATTTATTCTCATTATTTGTGAATGCCAAAAATATTAAAGACCCCTCCCTACCACCCACCCACCAAAAAAAAAAAAAGGATCTCATTATAAAAAAATAAGGGTTAATTAAGTTTAAATAGTTATTTGATAAATAAAAGTGAAGGTTATAAAAGCATGAGATGGGCAAATGCACATAGCTGTGCATATTCGTGCATATACACATATATAATAGCCCTGACATTCATGTGCAATGATGTGTGGCTGCATATACATGCACCTGCAGTATGAACATGATGTGCATAAAGTTCTCAATCTGCCGAATTAGACTTTCATTGCCGTTCATGTCAGTTTCTTGGATTGTGCCATACTGCAAAAAAAGGAAAAAAATCTGTTTGATATTAGCATCTATTAGCCCATATGTCAGTGATTGGACCCAGAACTTTCACTAAAATCCTGATGGATGGATATGCCCTCAGGGAGGCCCCATTAGAGCTTAAACACAGCTGAGACCTCAAGTGGAACTTTTACATACAATCCATTGCTAAAGATGCTGGAAAAATGGTCGGCTCTCTGTACCGCTCCAGTAAGTACCTGACTCCACCTGCTATCCTCTACCTTGGCAAAAGACAGGTCAGGCCAAAAATGGAATACTGTTGTTATATCCAGGCTTGATAATTCAAAAGCGTCTCCAAGCCCTTGTAGGTGACGAACTATTCTCCACCCTTCAATATGGCAAGCTTGTCACTGTTCTACCACTTCCACTGCATTACCTGGTCCCGCCGAGGCAAACCTTCCCAGCAAGATCACGTCATATCACCTATATAGTAGCAAACTACCCACATTCTCTGTATTCCATCGGTGAGGAGTAAGGTCCTCTCGGAGAAGCACTGTGTCTTGCAAGACTGTTGGGCCTCAAACTTACACCCGACATCAAGTGGAACTCGTACATTCGATCCATTGCTAAGAATGCAGGTAAAATGGCCGGCTCTCTGTACCGCTCCAGTAAGTACCTGACTCCACCTTCTATCCTTTACCTTTACAAGAGACAGATCAGGCTGAAAATCTGAAAATAGAGTACTGCTGTCATATATGGGCAGGAGCAGCTTAGTCTTCACTTTTTACTCCTGAAAGAATCCAAAAGCATTTCTATGACATTGTGGGTGACTAATTCTTTGTCCACCCTACAGCCCTTTCTCACAGATGAGAAGTCGCAAGCCTCTTGCTTTTCTATTGCTTTTTCTATGGAAAGTGCTCAGATGAACTACATTTCTTAATTCCAACAGTTCTAACCCTCATAGCTAAGACCCACCATGCCATGCACATTTTAGCAAACCAGCCTCATTCCTTTTATATTCCTTTGGTGAGATGCAAGTTCCACTTGAGCAGTTCCTTCATGAACCACTGCCTTGTAGAACTGACTTCCAAGAGGATGTTTCCCCCAATCACTATGTTCTCTTTGTTCATAATATTGGATCCAGTGATGAAATATTTCATCCTTCTCTAAATGACAATAGAAGTATTTAAGATTTTGCAGGTTTCAAATACTGGTAAATATTAGTAATACTTCTTTTTTTTGATTTACCGTATTTTCTTATTTCAATGTTTTGAGTTTCTTTGTGTTCAGAATAGTATATACAGTGTAACCCGGATATAAGAGAGTTGGCGGGACCAGGGGAAGAAGTCTCTTATATCCGGGGTTCTCTTATATCCGGGTTTGGTCTATAATATATACATTAACACAGGCTCTAATTTGGGACCAGAGAAAATCTATCTTATATCCGGTTTCTCTTATATCCGGGTTACACTGTAATGATATTTACAGTATCAGATTGAATTTTTCTTTGATAAAAATCTTTCTGCAGCTTTTTTCCAAAATTTTGTTTTCAAATAAGGATTCATTTATATACCAGTACATCTTATATTCTGAAAAATGGAATAATTATAGTTTTTTTAAAAAAATACAGTATTAATTATAGGTTGCTGCCTATAACTCATTTATGTTCCTCATCCCCAAAACTGGATAGCAGGTATGAATTGGTTAATAGCATTTTTGGTACTTATTTAAATTAAATTATTATAAAGAAATTTCTATTCCTAATTTCAGAGAAAAAAGTTTTCTTTCAGTTGATTACACCTCATACTTTAATTTATTTCAGCAAGACTTATACCAGTGTATGTTGTATCAGGATAAGTTTTTGTTTTTTTTAATCATTTCACCCCAAGCTAGGCAATAAAGCCAATAAGGCACAAGGGCTTACTGAGCATTATACACATTTCCTTCTGTTTAATTTTCCACTTAATTTTTTCTTTCTTTCTTGCTTTTTTTATATCTTTCTTTTTAATTTTCTTTCTTTTATTTTTTCTTCATTATATGTATTTCTTTATTTTTCTTTCTTTCTTTTCATTTTTATTTTATTTTTATTTTCTTTAATTTTTTTCCTTTTATACTTCTCTTTTTTTCTGTATTATACACTTTCTTTCTTTTTAAGTTTTCCCTTATTTTCCTTTCTTTCTTACTTATATATTCTTTCTTTATAATTTTTTCATCCATTATACATTTCACTTTATTTTTAAGTTTTTCTTATCTTTCTTTCTTTCTTTCTTTCTTTCTTTCTTTCTTATTTTTCCTCACTTATACACATTTCTTTCTTTTAAATTTTTCTCTTATCTTTCTTTTTTTCTTTTTTACTTATGCCTTTTCCTTTCATTCTATTTTTTTACACTTTCTTTCTCTTATTTTGTCTGCATTATATACATTTCTTTCTTTTTAATTTTTCCCTTATTTTTCTTTGTTTCTTTCTTTGTTTCTGTCTGTTCGTATAAGCTGAGAGCACCTATAATGTATTTCTTTCCTCTCTATGACAACATTACTTTAATTGGGGGTGATTCCTGGGTCTAAGTCACATTGGCCCTCATGGAACAATTATGGGGAAATATTTTCCTTCATGTTTATAAATTAATTGGTAAAGTTTTATACACGTATTTGCAGATAACCTTGTATGAATGACTCTGCCTATTTAAGCTTGTATGAAAGCATGAGTGTGTGTGTGTGTGTGTGGAGGGGAGAGTGCGTGGATGTGCATGTGTGGATTCATGTATTGAGAATCCCTTGAAAGAAAGAAGCCATTTTTGCCTTGGAGATGCCCAAATTTGATATCTTTCAAACAGGTCAGACTGGATTGAATTTGATTTTATTTAATTTTAAAACAGAATGGTGACCAAATTCACTAAATAATTTGAAACAGAAAATTTTTTTAATTCTTCTTTTCTTTTCTTTTATTTTTTGTTTTTCTTGTTTTTTGCTTCTTTTTCTCTTTTTGATTTTTTTTTCTCTTTTTCATTCTTGTCTTTCACTTTTTCTTTTTCATTTGTTATCTCTTACTTCTTTTCGCTTTTCCATACTTGTTTTTTTTCTTTTTTTTCTCTTTACCATTATTGTTTTTTTTGCTTTTTTCTCTTTTACTTTTTTCCTTTCATATCTTTTACATTTTTCTTTTTTCTTTTGTTGTCTTTTATTTTTTCTCTTTTCCATTCTGATTTTTTTTTTTTAATTATCCATTTTTGTTTGTTTCTTTTTTTTGCCTTTTTCCGTTCTTGCTTTTTGCTTTTTTTCCTTTCTTGTCTTTTACTTTTTTCTCTTTTTCTTTCTTGTTTTTTGCTTATTTTTTCTCTTTTCCATTCTTGTCTTTTATTTTTATTTTCCAATTTTGTTTCTTTCATTTTTTGCTCTTTTCCATGTTTGTTTTTTGCTTTTTTTCTCTTTTACTTTTTAAATTTTCATGTCATTTACTTTTTCTTTTTTCCTTTCTTGTCTTTTGCTTTATTTCTCTTTTTCATTCTTTTGTTCATTTTTTTTCTCTTTTCTTTTCTTGTATTTTCTTTATTTTTCACTTTTCCTTTCTTGTTTGTTTAATTTTTCTCTTTTCTATTCTTGTTTTTTGCTTTTGTATTTTTCTTTTTTTGTCTTTTCCAATCTTTTTTTGCTTATATTTTTCTTTTCCATTTTTGTTTTTTGCTTTTTTTCTTTTACTTTCAGGTCTTTTACTTTTTCTATTTTGCATTCTTTTTTAAGCTATTTTCTCTTTTTCATTCTTGTTTTTGCTATTTTTTCTCTTTTCCTTTCTTCTTTTTTTTCTTTTTTTCCTTTTTTTGTTACATTTTTCTTATTACCTTTCTTGTCCTTTACTTTTCCTGTTTTCCATTCTTGTTTTTTACTTTTATTTTCTTTTTCATTCTTGTTTTATACTTTTTTTTTCACTTTTCCTTTCTTGTTTTTTACTTTTTTGTCTCTTTTCTATTCTTTTTTATGCATTTTTCTCTTTACTTTTCTTGTTTCTTATTTGTTTTCTCTTTTCCTTTCTTATTTTTTCTTTTTTTTCTTTTCCATTTTTGTTTTTTGCTTTTTTTTCTCTTTTCTATTCTACTTTTTTCCATTTGTTCTCTCTTTCATTCTTGTTTTACTTTTTTCTCTTTACTTTTTACTTTCTTGTCTTTTAAATTTTTCTCTTTTCCCTTCTTGTATTTTGCTTATTTTCTTGTTTCCATCCTCGTCTGTTACTTTTTTCTCCTTTCCATTCTTGACTTTTCCTTTCTCTTCTCTTTTCATTGCCTTGTTTTATTTTTTATTGCTTTTTTGCTTCATTCTTATTTCCTGGCATCATTTTCCTTTCTCCATTTTTACTTTCTTTTTCTTTCACTTTTCCTTTTTGCTTCGTTTTTCTTTCTTCTTTTGAAATTTTCTCTTTTCGTTTTTCTTTCTTTACTTCACCTTCTTCTCCTTTCTTGTTTCTTTTTCATTTTCTTTTTTCTTCTATGATTCTTTACTTTTTTCCCATTTTCTTCTTTCCTTCCTTCTCTTCATCAATTCAAGGATCAACTCGAAAACACCTTGCCGAGGACAGAAATCCATCCAGTCAATTGGGAGACAAAAGATGCAGAAAGAACCGATTGGAGAAGAGCAGTCCACAAAAAATCCACATCCTTCAAAAACACCAGAAGGCAAATAGAAGAGATGAAGAGACCCCAAAGAAAAGCCAGAGCTCTCCATTTACTGAACCAACCTACCTGCCATGTAGTGGCATGTGGACATCTTGTCACATCCAACATAGCACTCATTTCACACAGAAGGAAATATCAATGAGCACCCCAATATTTGGCAACAAGTTTTGTCACCAATCACCATCAAGGATACTGAGTACTTTCCCCATAAATATATGTTTATATTTAGTTCTATGAAAGGACAAGCCAATTACTTGTTTCTTTTGTATTTTTCTATGGTGTTGTTTTACCCATTTTAGTTTAGGTTATGGTTGAATTTTTGTGTGTATATATCTGTGTGTGTGTTTTTGTGCAGGTTGGTATTTATGCATGCGCTCACATATGTGCATGTGTATGCATGCTTAAAAATATGCATGCATACACATGCTTTTCTTTTCCTTTCCTCTCTCCTCCTTGCTTTTGCACAAACTGTGGTCGTGTAATTTAATAATTGTGTTGTTGTATAAAAGAGGGATTGCTGGCCAGATGCACAATTATTAAATCACATGACCCAGCAACCAACAAGGAAATTAACTGCACTGCCATGTCAATCGGTTTTTAATAAAAATTGTATAAAAGAGGGATTGCTGCCTAAATACACAATTATATATATATATATATATATATATATATATATATATATATATATATATATATATAAAGACATTTATATATTTATATATATTATGTTTAACGTTCTTTTTATAGATACAAGTATTTAAGCAAATGCTCTGTTTTAAACAGAAATATATATAAATGTCTTAAAATAAATTGTCGGACTATGTCCAATTCAAAAAAAAAAAATATATATATATATATATATATGTATGTATGCATGAAGAAATATAGTCTTAAGATGTGCTATGTTTATGGGATGAGAGTGCTCAATATCAGAGATAGAGCGTGTGTAAATATAAAAGTGAACATAGAAGTCAACACTTAGAGGCGACAGTCTGTTTCATGCTAGATGCAATCATCGTGGCCTGACGATTGTATTTAGCATGAAACAGACTGTCGCCTCCAAGTGTTGACTTCTATGTTCACTTTTATTTATATATATATATATATATATATATATATATATATATATATATATATATATATAATTGTGTATCAGGGTATTGGGAATGCTTGTTTACAAAACATTGTAACTGCAATGATTAATTTTAAAATAATTATAATTATAACAGAATGCATATTTACAAAAATCACTACCACAATGATTACAATTCAGTTATGTGCCACATGTGATACATGCTTAGGCGATCATGTATCTTTTTGATACATGACTTATGAGGTAGATTTTTTCCCGCAGTAGGTTGTCATTTCTTTTTCCGTTAGACCAGTTGCCATCCAAGGTTACAGAACCTGGCCTGTCCTGCTATTTACCCATAGCTGGGGAGAGAAGAAGAGAAGTCATACACTTCCCAAGAGTATTAGCATGTAAGTGAATGTAATGGATTCAACTGGAATTTGAACTCAGCTCTCCGATTCCTTAATTCGAGCCACTATCCATTACGTCACCGTAAGTTTATCTTTGCAATTCACCCCTGGGGATGACTTTGGATGAGATTGAAAGGACTCGGGTTAACAAGAACTATGGCTGCCTTCCTTGATGAATTTCAGCTTAACATGCAGAATATAATTAGAGAGCTATAAAGGATCATTATAAAAATAAATAGACATCATATGTCTTTATTATTTAATTAAACATGCTTGAATATAGATATGTTGCCTAAACATATATATATATATATATATATATATATATATATATATATATATATATATATATACCCAAGTATAGGATTGGTATATGCGGAATAAATTCCAATAACCAACAATTATTATTCTTAAAAGAGTGCTCAATACAGAGTAGAGCAGATATAATTATTTATTTAAATATTATAACATAAATATGTTCTAAAATCACTACAAAAATAGCCATTTTGTTTCAACACTTCTGGTGTCTTATCAAGTGATGATGTTGAATGTAGAATCAGCACTTGATAAGACACCAGAAGTGTTGAAACAAAGTGGCTATTTTTGTAGTGATTTTATAACATATTTATGTTATAATATTTAAATAAATAATTATATATATATATATATATATATATATATATATATATATATATATATATATATATATATATATATAGTTGTGTTGATGTCAATGCAACTAAATATGTTAGCACTATCACTGATATTGAGCACTCTCGAATAAGTACAACACATACATAATATATAGATAATATATATAAAAACTGGATATATAGATGTGTGTGTGTGTGTTCATTTTTTTTAATATATTTTGTATGTAATAATTTATATTATATTCTTTTTCTTTCTTCTTCTGACTTTATCATACTTTTCTATTTTTTTTTACCCTCATTCACTTCTTTCTTTTTTTTCCACTGGGCTATTTTTCTGTTTTTCTTTATCATGTCTTTCCTCTTTTACTTCCTACTGCAGTCTTCCTTCTTCCTTTCTTTCTCACTATTATATCTTTTCCTCCTTTCTTTGGTGAAAAAAAGAAAAAGAAAAAAGAATGTGTTAAAACCTTGACATGTAATTAATTCTTCACCCCTCTTGCCAATGCTGCCTGACCTGTTGCTCTCTTTACACTCACACCAGCAATTAGCTCACATCCCCCAAGTCACATTTGTAATCACAACACAAGATTTTTTGCAAGAATCCTGCTCTGCCGACTATTTCACAAACGATGTTGCATCGTCGGCCAATGCTGTATGAAGAGAGGATCATCTCAATTTACACCTTGACATTAATTATTGGACACTGGTAATTGTGTGACATGACATTTTCTCCCACGATTAAAGAGGAACGAATGCTTAAAAGTGTTGATTACAAATAAGGCCTGCAAAAGTCACACTGCCTCGCCTCTATTTTTGACTTCTGGTAAAATTTTTATGGATGACCCTAACCTAATGCATAACGTTATCTCTACAGCCATGCATACAAAAAGATTTGTAAAAAATGAAATTACTTTTGATACAACTTAATAGGAAATAATATTAATAATAAGATTTGTTGTTCAGGTCTGTAAAAAATGAAGATACTTTTGATACAGTTTAATATACAATAATATTATTAATAACATGGAGTGATAGCTAGTCTCTAGAGGTTTTCTTGAAATAAGCTTTGGAGTAAAGAGCTTTAAAAAATGAAGATACTTTTGATACAGTTTAATATACAATAATATTATTAATGATATGGAGTGATAGCTAGTCTTTAGAGGTTTTCTTGAAATAAGCTTTGGAGTAAAGGGCTTTCAAAAAATGAAGATACTTTTGATATAGTTTAATATACAATAATATTATTAATAACATGGAGTGATAGCTTGTCTTTAAAGGTTTTCTTGAAATAAACTTTGGAGTAAAGGGCTTTAAAAAATGAAGATACTTTTGATACAGTTTAATATACAATAATATTATTAATAACATGGAGTGATAGCTAGTCTTTAGAGGTTTTCTTGAAATAAGCTTTGGAGTAAAGAGCTATAAAAAATGAAGATACTTTTGATACAGTTTAATATACAATAATATTATTAATGATATGGAGTGATAGCTAGTCTTTAGAGGTTTTCTTGAAATAAGCTTTGGAGTAAAGGGCTTTCAAAAAATGAAGATACTTTTGATACAGTTTAATATACAATAATATTATTAATAACATGGAGTGATGGCTTGTCTTTAAAGGTTTTCTTGAAATAAACTTTGGAGTAAAGGGCTTTAAAAAATGCAGATACTTTTGATACAGTTTAATATACAATAATATTATTAATAACATGGAGTGATGGCTTGTCTTTAGAGGTTTTCTTGAAATAAGCTCTGGAGTAAAGGGCTTTAAAAATGAAGATACTTTTGATACACTCTGATATGCAGTAATATTGTTAATAACATAGTGGAGTCATAGCTAGATATGTACATTTTTATACTAGAAATAACCATGTAAACCTAATTGTTTTCCTAATTTAATTTTCTGATGTGTCTTAATTTTTGAGTTAAAGATTGAGTAAGGTCTTCTTGAAATAAGCTTTGGAGTAAAGTAAAGTAGAGATAACCCTTTTGATACACTCTAATATACAATAATATTATTAATAACATGGATTGATGGCTAGTCTTTAGATATCTACATGATATAAACTTTAAAGTAAAGGGCTATAAAAAATGAAGATACTATCGATGTGATATGGCTTTCCTCTGTCTTTTCTACATATATTTTCATGGCAAGTGACCCTCTTCAGGGCTTGTGTATCTATGGATGTGTTATGTATTAACACTGTAAATTCACAATATTTTGTTTTAAATCTATGCAAGGGAGGTAACTTATGTGATTTTTTTTTAATTGTAGTATTTTAATTTAGTATATTTTACATAACACTTTGCTGCTACAAACATTTAAGAACTTTGTTGCTATACTCATAGTTGACTTTCTTTTTGGCTGCAATACTCTTATATAAAGGGCTTCCAGAATTTTAAGTTCTTGGTTATTATTATCTTGATGGATCACTGATGTATTTTTGATTAATATCTGTCTAAACTGTATATATATATATATATATATATATATATATATATATATATACAGTTGCACTGCCAAATTCACGCATATAAATGCACTGATTCAGAATTACTTTGATGTGTCTACTTTGAAATAGTGAGCAAGACCCACGCCTACTTACAAATACCATAAATGATTCACATTTCCTGGAATTTTAATGGAGGAATTTATATATATATATATATATATATATATATATATATATACACAAACATACGTATATATATATATATTTAAATACATATATATATATATATATATATATATATATATATATATGTATATAGGAAGTTAGCAGATGCTAAGATTTTCAAACTTTATTTAGCATATGAACAGATATAATGTATAAACCATTAAAATATTTAATTCACTCTAATGATTCCATATAGATCTCCTCTTTCAATCATACTACATTGCATTCAGCATAACCATTTTAACAGTAACCGTCTACCTTAAATGGCTCTCAAGCCTTTTTTGGGGTGAACATTAGTATAAAATATCTCTTTCAATCTCTTCATAAAGATGGTATATGTCTAGATAACCAGAAGTCAAAATGGCTACAATTTAAAGAAAGAAAAGAAAAAGATAGAAAAGCTTAAAGGGTGACTGTAAAGTGAAAAAAAAATGGTGAAACTGAGAAATAGTCACAACATTCTACATACATGCAGATGGACACATGGGAACACACATGAATATGCACATTACACACATGCACGCATGCACACATACACTATGAAAAAAAACTTGCACCAATGAAAGGCGCATATAAGAAAGAAGAATCAAGAAGTATAAGTGGTCAGTTGCTGTTATCTGCTGACAAGTGGATGGAGTGATTCCTGCAAGGTCTCTTTATGAAACTCTGTAGTCAGGATGTTGAAGATAACATCAATCACTGAAGTGACAAATCATTTACTTGTATTAATTCTCTCTCTCTCTCTCTCTCTCTCTCTCTCTCTCTCTATATATATATATATATATATATATATATATATATATATGAGAAGAAATATAGTTTTAAGGTGTACTATGTTTATGGAATAAAGTGCTCAATATCAGAGATAGAGCATGTGTAAATGTAAATATAAAAGCATGAAACTGCATGTCGCCTCTGAGTGTTCACTTCAATGTTCACTTTTATATTTATATATATATATATATATTTAAAGACATTTATATTATGTTTAACATTCTTTTTATAGATACAAGTATTTAAGCAAATAAAAAGAACGTTAAACATAATATAAATGTCTTTAAATAAATTGTCGGACTATGTCCAATTCTAAAATATATATATATATATATATATAATATATATAATATATATATATATATATATATATATATATTGTGTATATATGGCAGCAATTTTTCATTGATGCATGTTTCATTAAATAATATAGACAAGTTTTGTCTATTTATTTTAAGTAAGTTCCTTTCATATTGTCTGATAAGCTTAATAACATTATCATTGAAAGACGAAAGGAAATTACCATATTGATACATGTTTTAATCCTATTAAAGCTTTCCGCTTATATAAGTCATTATCAAAGATGACAATTACATTTCAATATACCAAACAATACATGGACAAAACAATAATGATAGTCTATTTTTGTTGCATGAAAAATTTCAAAGCAACGACAAAATGGTGTATACAAAACACAGGAACAAAAATCACGTCACAGCTCATGATGTCACACATGACCATGCGAGAGTGAAAACAAGAAGTATTAAATATGGGAAGCCATTGGTATAAACCAATGGCTTCTGTTATCAATTATAGGCATTTAAGAATATTTGTGGAGATTTCTTAGTTTATTTTGTTCAGGTTAGGTTTCAACTGCTTTATGTATATAGCTTCAAGAATTTTTAGTTTTTATTTATTGTTTTCATGTTTAATTATAGTTGTGTTTTCAACGAGGTTTTTCTGGAATTGCGTATGCGGCCAGGCATGTTGTTTTAAATGCCTAAAAATGCTAGAATTATCATTCAAATGTAGAGTCAAGCGCCGTGAAAGTGTGTTTTTGTGGTGTGACAGTTGAAACCTGTTTTCATCTTTCAATGATAATGTTATTAAGCTTATCAGACAATATGAAAGGGACTTACTTAAAATAAATAGACAAAACTTGTCTATATTATTTAATGAAACATACATCAATATATATATATATCTATATAAGCTACATTTGTCTACTAGGGTGGCTAGATAATCCCTGTTGCAGAAACCCTGCTGGGGTACATTTGTATTTCTTCAATACCTGTAGAACCCACATGTGGTTTATACAGGAATTATGTTGTGTAGTCTTTAGTTACAGTTTCTGTGAGAGAGTGCATAATCTGGCATGATCAGCAGTTTGAACAATGCCAGTTCGCTCAAATCCTTGGTCAAATTGACTCATTACTGAATTGGTTCTGTCTAGCCAATTTCATTAACAAGACATGGTTCAATTCATGATTTGGTTTTCAAGAACTTTCCAAAGGTGCTGCATGATGATCAAGAAGTCAGCTTTCTGACAAATAGACCATGGTGACATAGATTTGAACCTGGTCAATTCTCTTGATATATTTTAATCTCAAGTTTGTTTATATCTCTTTATCTTGATTCTGTTTCTCTCACTCTCGCTCTGTCTTAGCCTATCTTAGTTCTACTTATATATATATATATATATATATATATATATATATATATATATATATATATATATATATATGGATTTATTCTACATTCAACACCATCACTTGATAAGACACTGGATGTGTCGAAACGAAATGGCTATTTTTCTAGTGATTTTATAACATATTTATGTTATAATATTTAAATAAATGATTATATCTGCTCTACTCTGTATTGAGCACTCTTTAAAGAATAATAATTGTTGGTTATTGGAATTTACTCCGTATATACCAATCCCACACTTTGGTATATATATATATATATACTCCTTATCTTCATAATTTTTATTTCCTATCACATCCTCTTTTGCACATATCACACCTTATGCATCATAACCATTTTAGCAGTAACGCTCTACTTTGAGTGACACTTGAGCTTTGTATCTGGTGAAATTAGTATAAAAATGTTTGATCTCCTTTAAGACTCCAAATATAAGAAGAAAGTTCCATTCAAACATGGTTCCTGTACAACCACCAAAGTTAAGCATTGTCAAAACTGGTCAGTACCTAGATGGGTGACTGCTCAGGAATACCAGATGCTGTAAACTTGGATGTATGGGTGGTATAATGGATAATGGCTTGGAATTGTTAATCAGAGAGTCGAGTTCCAATTCCCATTGGATTTATTATATTCACTATGGAAAGGTATGAATCAACCTTTTCTACCCCTAGATATGGGTTAATTAATAAGACTTGTATCGCTAAACCAATATTACTCCCCCCCAAATTCTTTTAATCTAAAAAAATATTTTCTGGCTTTAAATAACCTGCAAAGGGTTGATAAGCCATAAACAAAAAACCAAGCAAACAAATTATCCCTAAAGACTATCACAGGATTGTGTATGGCTAAAAGGCAGTGGAGGTTGGAAATCAGAGTTTTCCTTCTCTCATATGAGCTACCCTCCCAGCTAATATGTTTCATATTATATATATGATATATAGGGTGACCCCCAAAAAACGGGAATTTTTTAAGTGCGTATTGCCAGACACGAGCAAGTGGCAACACTGCGAGACAGTGACCCTGAGCAAATAAACATTTCGCCATTTTAGTAAGGAGAATGAAATTCACAGTATCCCAGCTGAGATGTTGCAGCAGTCAATGAGGAATCTCAACAGCAGATTTCAAGAATGCATACGTACAGGAGGACGCCATCTACAGGACGTAATTTTAAAAAAATGAAAATTCCATCATTGTTTCTTAAATGGCATGTTTTAAGGTTTCAATTACTATGAATTAAATATTTTTCTTCCATCACTCTTCGTTTTATTGGATTGTTAAAAAGTTCCCGTTTTTTGGGGGGGTCACCCTGTATATTCCCAAGAAGTACCACTTGGTGGAATAAATTCCCACATCCATTATTATCATCATCATCCTTTGATCTCCCTATGGTTTGTCGAAACTCCATTGACAGTCCCTTTCCCCCACTGTTTTGTCCTGTATTGCTGTCCCCAAATCTCCAATGTCCAACCCCTGAGTCTGAGTTATGATACCTGGGAAAGTCAATTTCTGTGAGAAGACACTTCCAGAAGGATACCATAGGAGTAAGGATGAGATGATTTCTCTATCTACATTAAGGCTTCCCGGAATGCTACAATCTTAACCTCTTTAAGTCAAGGGTCGATCATTATCTGTCCCCCTTATCCTCATAATTTTCATTAGGGAAAATGATCAATGATCCCCAAAGAGGGTAGATGCCAGTATAAATGTTTGCTAACCAAACATGATTAGAAATTTTTCCAGCTCTTAGCACTTTATGAAATAAAATATCAATAATATATTTTCTTTGCGTATATGTGTGTCTGTGAGTGAACGCACACACACACACACACACACACACACACACACACACACACACACACACACAGAGACACACACTGTACATTTCTCCTTCCAAAATGCAGGACAAGATTTGTGTAATCAGGACATTGGCAGGAAACAAAATTCCTCCCAAGTAAGAACTTCCTTCCTTGCTTCTTAGCAAGTACTAAATCAAAAGAAATGAGTAAACCAGTTTTCTCCAGCCCCAGTCCTAACCCTAACTCCGGTCCAGGATTTCTGGTTATACTTATTTAAAGACAAACTTAAAACTCAACCAACGCCTGACCTACAACTGACAATTTACAGTACATGATAATTGTACGTGTCATTTTAGAAATTCATGAGCTGCAAAGATTCTTAACCTTGTACTGAATAAGAAAAAAAAAGAAAAGACGACCTACCTCATGCCTGAAAGTCTTGCTACCTGGGTTAGACGTCCATGTTGAAGCCCAATTAAAAGCTAGATATTCTTCAACAATGATTTCCAAAGAGCCACTCAAGGTAGAGTGTTACAGCATAACAGGCACAGTTTATGTAGATATTTGGGGAAGATAATGGTTAACCCTAGACTTGAACAGGTTGTGACTATAGTGATTGAGGAAGCATCATCTTGGGAATCAGTTACACAAAGCAACAGTTCATCAGAAGAAATTGCTCGAGTGGAACTTACAAAGGGAATGAGGATAGTTCATTACAATTTGCTTGGAATCACTGGTCTTAGATGTGAAGGTTAGATGTGTTTGAACTAAGGAATGTAGTTTGTCTGAACACTTTCCACAGAAATAGTGATAGAGAAGCAAGAGGCCTGCAATGTTTCGTCTGTGAGAAAGAGGTTACAGGGTATGAAATAATTTGTCACCCACAAGGACACAGAGTCGCTTTTGGACTCTACTGAGACTGGAAATTGAAAACTAATCGTATTGTATTTTCAAAGCAGACATATTCTCCTATTTTTTTAATCTTTCTTCTATTTCTCCTCAACTTTTCCACCTTAAAAAATTGTTTGATCCTGCTACTAATTTTGTCTTATTTCCTTGGGTTGTGAGTTCAATCTCTGGTTTAGACAAAAATATGATATGGTTAAGGGTAGATTTTAAAATATTAAAGAAATGAGCATAGTACTCATAAAAATAATTACAGGATTTTGATCAGCATTTTTTGTCCAAGATCAGTGTAGTATCTGTGCATTTTACCTAATTTCAAAGTGTCACTTCTTGGCCTTTTGTCTAGGAACAGTATAGTATCTACACATACTGCCTAATATCAAATTCTTCTCTGATCCATTGCCTGGATTCAGTGTAGTATCTGTGCATTCTGCCTAGCATCAGTTTAGTGTGTGTATGCTATGCCTAGGATCGAAATGTCACTTCTAAACCCTCTGCTTAGGATCAGTTTAGTATCTGTGCTCCCTACTTAATATAAAGATTGCTCTCTGGCCATCTCCCTCAGATCAGGGTGGTATCTGTGCATTTTGCCTAATTTCAAAGTGTCACTTTTGGGCCCTTTTTCTAAGTGTAATATCTAATACATGCTACCTAATAAAGTATTTTCATCTGGCCCTCTGTCTAGGGTCAGTACCTTGATTGATTTTATTTTTATGGCTTATCAACCCTTTATGGTTTATTTAAAACCAGACTGTCTGGTTTTAAATAACTGCACATTCTGCTTAGGATCAAAGTGCCACTTTTGGAAATTCTGCTTATAATCAGTGTAGTATCTGTGCACTCTTACCTAATGTAAACATATTACTCTCTGGCCATTTTCCTAAGATCAATGTAGTATCTGTGCATTTAGCCAGGTATCATATTGTTCTTTGTATTTCATATTCTATTTTGGATTAGTGTAGTACCTGTGAACTTTGTATAATACCAAAATGTTGCTCTCTGGCTTATCTGTGCAGTAGGCTAGTATAAGTCTTGATCTCCGATCCTTTGTTATCGATCAGTCTAGTATCTGTGAGTTTTTCCTAGGATTGAAGTTTAGCTCCCTGGCCCTTTGCATAGGATCAGTGTAGTATCTGTAAGCTCTACCTAAGATCAAAGTTTCGCTCCCTGGCCCAATGCATGGGATGAAAATGTTGCCTCCTGGCTCCCTGCCTAAGATAAGTGTAGTATCTGTGTACTCATCCAAATATCAAAGCACTTTCTACTTTGAATCAGTCTAGTATTTATATACTCTGCCTTGAATCAAAGAATTACTTCCTGATTCTCTGCTTAGGATCAGTGAAGTATATTTGCACTCTGCCTAGTATGGCCCTCTTCCTAGGATCTGTGAGGTATCTGTATGCTCTGCTTAATATAAAAGTATTGCTTTCTGGCTCTCTGTTTAAGATCAGTGTAGTACCTGTGCTCTCAGCCAGGTATTTTTTAATTGTTTCATACTAAGCAAGGGGATAAAGCTACTACGACGCAACAGTTTACTGAGAGTGAAAGAAAATGAGAAAACATTAATGAGAACAATAAAAAAAAATAGGATTCAAAAAGACAGTAGATGGCAAATGATGTTACATTTTTCTCTGGCCTTCTACTTCTGATCAGTGTAGTATCTGTGCTCTCTGCTTAATATCACTATGTTGCCCTCAGGCCTTTTGCTTACAATCAGTGTAGCATATGTGTACTCTTCCTAGGATAAAAAAAATGTAGCTCCCAAGGCCTGTGATAAAATCAGTGTGTAATCTTTACCAATACTCCTTCTTTAGGTTATGTGTTCCATCAGGATGTAGGCAATCATGGCTCTCCACAATTTCCTGTCCTTTGTAGCTCTTAATTTTGTATGTCATGCGTTGTTTTCCTCTGTCCCTCCTGATATCTATTTGCCCTGTGAGTATCAAATTTTCCAAGCCCTCTGAGTATCAGATTTTCCAAGCCATGTGTGTATCAGATTTATGTCATTATATGAAATTTCAACTGTCTCTTCCTGATGTTAACTGAAAGTTTGTTTCCATAAGTTTTGTTTCCATTTTCTCCAAAACCTTGTCATTGATCACATGTTCGGTCCATCCAACTTTCTGTTTCAGATGAGTGTAGTATCTGTGCACTCTGTTAGTATAAGTGTTGATCTCTGACGCTCTGTTATCAATCAGAGTAGTATCTGTGAACTCTACTTGTGTAGTGATCCTCTGTTATCAATCAGAGTAGTATCTGCGCACTCTGCTGGTATAGTGTTGATCTCTGACCCTCTGTTATCAATCAGAGTAGTATCTGTGCACTCTGCTGGTATAGTGTTGATCTCTGACCCTCTGTTATCAATCAGAGTAGTATCTGTGCACTCTGCTGGTATAGTGTTGATCTCTGACCCTCTGTTATCAATCAGAGTAGTATCTGTGCATTCTGCTGGTATAGTGTTGATCTCTGACCCTCTGTTATCAATCAGAGTAGTATCTGTGCACTCTGCTGGTATAGTGTTGATCTCTGACCCTCTGTTATCAATCAGAGTAGTATCTGTGCACTCTGCTGGTATAGTGTTGATCTCTGACCCTCTGTTATCAATCAGAGTAGTATCTGTGCACTCTGCTGGTATAGTGTTGATCTCTGACCCTCTGTTATCAATCAGAGTAGTATCTGTGCACTCTGCTGGTATAGTGTTGATCTCTGACCCTCTGTTATCAATCAGCATAGTATCTGTGCACTCTGCTGGTATAGTGTTGATCTCTGACCCTCTGTTATCAATCAGAGTAGTATCTGTGCACTCTGCTGGTATAGTGTTGATCTCTGACCCTCTGTTATCAATCAGAGTAGTATCTGTGCACTCTGCTGGTATAGTGTTGATCTCTGACCCTCTGTTATCAATCAGAGTAGTATCTGTGCACTCTGCTGGTATAGTGTTGATCTCTGACCCTCTGTTATCAATCAGAGTAGTATCTGTGCACTCTGCTGGTATAGTGTTGATCTCTGACCCTCTGTTATCAATCAGAGTAGTATCTGTGCACTCTGCTGGTATAGTGTTGATCTCTGACCCTCTGTTATCAATCAGAGTAGTATCTGTGCACTCTGCTGGTATAGTGTTGATCTCTGACCCTCTGTTATCAATCAGAGTAGTATCTGTGCACTCTGCTTGTATAGTGTTGATCTCTGACCCTCTGTTATCAATCAGAGTAGTATCTGTGCACTCTGCTGGTATAGTGTTGATCTCTGACCCTCTGTTATCAATCAGAGTAGTATCTGTGCACTCTGCTGGTATAGTGTTGATCTCTGACCCTCTGTTATCAATCAGAGTAGTATCTGTGAACTCTACTTGTGTAGTGATCCTCTGTTATCAATCAGAGTAGTATCTGTGCATTCTGCTGGTATAGTGTTGATCTCTGACCCTCTGTTATCAATCAGAGTAGTATCTGTGCATTCTGCTGGTATAGTGTTGATCTCTGACCCTCTGTTATCATCAGAGTAGTATCTGTGCACTCTGCTGGTATAGTGTTGATCTCTGACCCTCTGTTATCAATCAGAGTAGTATCTGTGCACTCTGCTGGTATCGTGTTGATCTCTGACCCTCTGTTATCAATCAGAGTAGTATCTGTGCACTCTGATGGTATCGTGTTGATCTCTGACCCTCTGTTATCAATCAGAGTAGTATCTGTGCACTCTGCTGGTATAGTGTTGATTTCTGACCCTCTGTTATCAATCAGAGTAGTATCTGTGTATTCTGCTGGTATAGTGTGGATCTCTGACCCTCTGTTATCAATCAGAGTAGTATCTGTGCACTCTGCTGGTATAGTGTTGATCTCTGACCCTCTGTTATCAATCAGAGTAGTATCTGTGCACTCTGCTGGTATAGTGTTGATCTCTGACCCTCTGTTATCAATCAGAGTAGTATCTGTGCACTCTGCTGGTATAGTGTTGATCTCTGACCCTCTGTTATCAATCAGAGTAGTATCTGTGCACTCTGCTGGTATAGTGTTGATCACTGACCCTCTGTTATCAATCAGAGTAGTATCTGTGAACTCTACTTGTGTAGTGATCCTCTGTTATCAATCAGAGTAGTATCTGTGCATTCTGCTGGTATAGTGTTGATCTCTGACCCTCTGTTATCATCAGAGTAGTATCTGTGCACTCTGCTGGTATAGTGTTGATCTCTGACCCTCTGTTATCATCAGAGTAGTATCTGTGCACTCTGCTGGTATAGTGTTGATCTCTGACCCTCTGTTATCAATCAGAGTAGTATCTGTGCACTCTGCTGGTATAGTGTTGATCTCTGACCCTCTGTTATCAATCAGAGTAGTATCTGTGCACTCTGCTGGTATAGTGTTGATCTCTGACCCTCTGTTATCAATCAGAGTAGTATCTGTGCACTCTGCTAATATAAGTGCTGTGCACTTTGCTTAAGATAAATGTGTCACTTCTTGGTCCTTTGCCTAAGATCAGCATAGTATCTGTGCACTCTGCTGGTATCGTGTTGATCTCTGACCCTCTGTTATCAATCAGAGTAGTATCTGTGCACTCTGCTGGTATAGTGTTGATCTCTGACCCTCTGTTATCAATCAGAGTAGTATCTGTGTATTCTGCTGGTATAGTGTGGATCTCTGACCCTCTGTTATCAATCAGAGTAGTATCTGTGCACTCTGCTAATATAAGTGCTGTGCACTTTGCTTAAGATAAATGTGTCACTTCTTGGTCCTTTGCCTAAGATCAGCATAGTATCTGTGAATTCTCTCTAACGATTTGCAGGTTAATTTGACCCTGCTGACACAGTTGGTATGCCACTTGCTTGCTCACTGCCTCCAGTTTGGGAGGTTAAATCAGGGCAGGATTCACTTCTACATATCTCTATGTCATATCTTAATTTAAAAGAATATATGCACTGATCATTTGTGAATGTCTATTCTGATGACACAATGGTATATAGGTGCACATCCAAAAAGTATAGATGACCAGGACTTGACAGCTGATCTTGACCTGTCTCTAACAGCTTAGTGGGGGAGAAACTGGATAGTCACATTCAATGCTTCAAAACTTGTGACATTCCACCATCACCAATCGGATCCAGAACATTCACCAATCAGATCCAGAACTTTCACCAATCACAATGAACGGATATTCCCTCAGGAAGGCTCCGTGCTTTGAGAGCATATTGGGACTTAAACTCAGCCCAGACCCCAAGTGGAACTCTTACATATAATCCATTGCCAAAGATGCTGGAAAAATGGTCTGTTCCCTGTACCGCTCCTGCAAGTACCTAACTCCTCTTGCTATCCTCTACCATAAAAAGAGACAGGTCAGGCTAAAAATGGAGTGTACTCCTGCTATATATCGAAAGGAGCTGCCAAGTCTTCATTTTTAGTCAGGATTGAGTCCAAAATATTTCTGCACCCTTGTAGATGACAAATTATTTTCTACCCTACAACTCCTTTTCTAACAGACAAGACATTGCATTTTCATTCACTCAAAGCCTTTTTTAACCATTGGTCTTAGGAAGCGGTTGTATACAGCAGATAGTTTA
Source organism: Acanthosepion esculentum (assembly GCA_964036315.1). NCBI lineage: Eukaryota > Metazoa > Mollusca > Cephalopoda > Sepiida > Sepiidae > Acanthosepion > Acanthosepion esculentum. Next base: position 119,853,497 of record OZ038479.1, on the reverse strand, counting down.
CATATTTTTTTACTGGGTTTGGCACCATGCATGACATCCATATGAAAGTCTCGATCTGACAAGGCTATTTAAGATATGACTAACGTTTTTAAGTTGATGTTTTGGTCTTGTAGCAATTCTTCTATACTTAATTTGGTATAGTACTGAGGTATCAGATGTGTTCAATATTTACTAATTTCACATATAATAGCCCTCCACAACTTCCTGTATTTTGGCGCTTTAATTAATTCTTGACCCTGTACTACTCCTCTTTGTCCTTGTTCTCTGCCTTGAGTGCCTACTGGGACTTAAACTCAGCCCAGACCCCAAGTGGAACTCTTACATTATAATCCATTGCTAATGATACTAGAAAAAATAGTAAGTTCCCTGTACTACTCCAGCAAGTATTATCATTTAATTTTAGGATTTTACAATATTTAGAAAAATATTGTGTCGTTAATATAAATACAGGGTGTCCCCTAAAATTTGCCATCATTTTAAAAGCAATTATCTTGAAAACTACTAAGTCTAGCTCGATGAAATTGGACAGTTTAGGTGTTGAGCATCATAAGTTTATTATGGAACCAATTTTATAAGTGCACCACCTGTGATATGGTACACGTCAAATCAGTAGTTAAGCACTTGCCAAACACGCTGTAGCATGTCTCTGGTAACATTATTCAGTGCAGAAATGATTCTCTGCTTGAGTTCATCAATGCTAGTGGGAAGAGGGGGGGGACATAGACCAGTCCTTTCACATATCCTCATAAAGCAGGGACAAATCTGATGACCAAGTCAGCCATTTCATCAGAAAACTGTCTTCATCTCTATCACGCCCAATCCATCTCTCTGTCAGATTCTCATTGACATAACAAAAATAAAACATTAAATATAAAATCTTGATCTGTTTCTATACATTCTGGGAAAATTTGAGGTTATTTCAACAAGAACTGCCAAAATTATTGGCCTGCAAAATGATGTCAAATTTTTTGGGACACCCTGTACATATATATATATATACATATATATATATATATATATATATATATATATATATATATATATATATATATATATATATATATAAATGAATATAAATGAAATAATAATAATAAAAACATAAGAATATTAATCTACAACCCAGTATGTCTGAAAATTTTAATTGATTTTTTTAATAATTTTTATCATTCAAAATATATATATATATATATTATATACAGTACATACATAATTACATATGTACATACATAGACACATATTTTTATGCATACATACTGTGCATACACCATATGTATTAATTTGCGCACACACTCATAGTCAGGCTCACTAGAAAAAATTAATTGTTAATAAACCATTCTATAATTGCCACTCTTAAAAATAAAATTGTCCCCTGTGGGGTGTGTACACTAATTTGGGTACTATGGCTCTAGATAGTTACTGAGCACTTTAGTAGCAGAAACTGTTCAGCCTGACATCTGTTGAATTAGAGAATTTTATGTATATCAGTATGTGCAATTACTATCATTTTATTATAATAGATAGATAGATAGATAGAGAGATAGATAGATAGATAAACAGGGAGAGATAAATATACATTATAAAAGAAATAATAATGAATAAAATAAAAGATAAATCATTTAAAAAATTGCTTTCTTTTTACGTGGCCTAGTTCCCAACGTCACCATAGACAATATAAAATTTCCAGGTTTCCAAAGAATACCAGGATGTTGACAAAGAAATTCTAACTACCCCACACAGTCACCACATTAGTTCTTGATAAAGAATGAGATCGTTGACAGTACGTTAGCAAAATGAGAGCACAATATGAACTTCAGATAAGTTAACCACAATTTAAAAACTAAACAGCCAGATCTGGGTTTTTTTAATCAAACTGTTTAAGTATACTACATACATAGACACACACATGCATATATATATATATATATATATATATATATATATATATATATATATATATATGTAATACTGTTGCCATATATGGTCTGGTGCCCTCACTGTTCATCTCAAGGTTCTCGACAAAATCCAAAGACGGATATGCAATATGATCGGTCCTGACTTTGGGTCTTGAATCTAGTCAATGTAATGTGGCTTCCCTCTGTCTTTTCTATAAATATTTTCATGGCATCTTCTCTGACGAGCTATTTTCACTGGCAACCTGACTGCATGAATTTAAGTGTGCTACTAGGTTGGCATCTCGGTTCCGCCCTTTTACTGACGAAATAGTTAAATGTAACCACCTCTTCTACTCCCACAGTTTCTTTTCTCACCCTTTCTAACAATGGAACTCACTTCCTCTTACTTGCTTCCCTTATAACAATAACCTTCAAAACTTTAAATGTAATGTCAGTTGACATCTTCTAATGCCTTGCTCCCTGTTCATCTTTTTAGCATTTCCTCAATACCGCCCCCCCCCCATGCCCAGTCTTTTCCCTTACTTTCACTCTCTGTAGCTCATTGTGTACTATTGGTACTCCTGCTTTGCTTGCAGTGAAACGCTTTAAAAAAATAAATAAATATATATATATATATATATATATATATATAATTATTTATTCAAAAATTATAACATAAATATGTTATTAAATCACTACAAAAATAGCAATTTTGTTTCAACACTTCTAGTGTCTTATCAAGTGATGGTGTTGAATGTAGAAAAAAGGGTTTTAAAAGATTAAAATCAATCAAACATCCCTTGTTAGGGGAAACACTGTTACATAAGCTGGAATGACCAATCAAAATACAAATATATGAGAATTCAAAAAACTTGACAACGGACTACGTTTATAATAATTATTTAATGCTTTAATGTTGGTGTTAGACTAAAATAGAATTTATTCTAACTAATAAATATTAAATTATACGATAAAATTTGAAATTATAAATTACCCATTTTAAAATTTAAATTTAATCTATATTAAGTTTAAAATTTTAAAATTACTGAGGAAAAAAGAAAAAAATACATATGTTATTCTATTTATTTTGTTTTCATTGAAATTAAGTTGGAATAAACGTAAAGATCAAATGTTGCTCTGAACTTCATGACAACGTGGATACATTTGAAGCAGAAACATGGGCAGGAGAGGACGAAATCTTGCAAAAGACAATACATACACAATCAGATTATAATACATAAACACGCAGATGTATTTAGATATATACACACGCAAAAAAGCGACAAGACAGGAAATATCTCCACAACCCTTTAAAAAAAACAAAAAAAAAATAATAACATACATACACAATGAAAGGTACGCACAAGTGACCATACACACAGACACCAACAAAGACACGTACATACATACACATATACATTGACAAAGACACGCCGATACACCTACCAAGAAATATTCAAGTTTGAAAGTGTTATTAAGCGAATTCTAACCACTTATTAAAATATAACTTATACGGGCAAATATATATAGATAAAAATGGTAGAACAGATAAAATACAACATGGGCAGAACAGGAAAACAAACATTAGGGAAAAAAGGACATTAAAACAGATAGACATGGACAGAAAAATAGATATATACGCATAAAAATAACACCATCTAATATATAAAAAAGAAAAACTTTAAACACACAAATATATATAAAAATATTTCATATATACCTATATACGCACTAGTGCAAATACACAAGTACAAAAATATAACAGTATGTGAAAGAAAATAAAATATGCATACAGACATGTGTACACACATTCTTCACTACAGACAGAAACACAGAAAAGCATACCTACAGACAAACATATACACACATATATCTATACATGTATATATACATATATACATCCATATATACACATACACACATACGTATATTCATATATACACATACAGAAGCATGCATAAATATATCAACCCACACAGCAACATGAAAAGTAAACAAACCAAATATATATATATATATATAAAGAAATATAGTCTTAAAGTGTGCTATATTTATGGGATAAAGTGCTCAATATCAGAGATAGAGCGTGTGTAAATATAAAAGTGGACATGGAGGTCAGCACTTACAGGCGACAGTCTGTTTCATGCTAGTGCAATCGTCAGTTGCCTGATGATTGCACTAGCATGAAACAGACTGTCGCCTCTAAGTGCTGACTTCCATGTCCACTTTTATATTTATATATATATATATATATATATATATATATATATATATATATATATATATATATGTGTATATATACAGAAACACACAAACATACATATATACACACATACAAATATACAAATATACACATATACAAACATGCATATATATAAAAAACACATAGAAACGCAAACTTAAACACACACACACACACACACACACACACACACACACATATATATATATACACACACACACACACACATATATATATATACACACACACACACACACACACACAAATACACATATATATACATAAACCTACACATATTCTAACAATATTATCTTAGTGACGATAAAGGACGGTAAAGTCCATACAATATTAAAATGTAACGAGACACAATTGTTAATTATTAAGTCTATAAGCAACTATAAAACCATTATCAAACAAAAGTAGATTTTAGTTAGTATTGATGATACATTCCAAGACACTAAGATATACATATATATACATATACGAAGACATATGCACATACACCTACATATATACAAACATGTATAAATACCCATATATACACATCCACATATACACATATATAAGTATGCACACACACACACACAAACATATATATATACACATATAAATATACACATACACACGCACATGTAGACACATGCCTAAGTTTACATACCCACACATACACAAGCACACAAACAAGCACACATATGATAGGTGTCCACACAGACACACACACATACACATGCATATAACTATAAGTACAGATATATTCGTATATACACATAAACACATACACATTCAACCATACATACATATATTTATATATATACATATATATATATATATATATATATATATATATATATATATATATATATACCCCCACATACATACACATAAACATATACATACATACAGAAGTACATGCAAATAGAAATATTTACATATACACACACAGACATATATATACATATATATATATATTTTCCCTCCTCTCTTTTTCTCCTTCTTTTTTCTTTTTATCTTCTTTCTTTTTATAAAAAAGAAATCTTACATATATATATATATATATATATATATATATACATGTATCAGTAAAAACACAGACACATACAGACACGAATAACACAATACATGCACACCAACACACATGCGCACATCAACAGGAGGACCATCAGGTAATAAAAGTAATAACCTACTTACAGTAACATATCATTATCGTTATATATATATATATATATATTATATATATATTATATATATATATATATATTATTTATTTTAAGATGTTAAATCAAAATATATTTAGAATTGTACTCTATCCGTTCTCATCTTACCTCTATATATATATATATATATAGAGAGAGAGAGAGAGAGAGAGACAGAGAGAGAGACAGAGAGAGGGAGATAAACTGATAGATATATAGATATTTGGTAAATTAATGACAAAATCAAAAATTTCTATCGGATGTATTTCGTCATTTAGGATGTGATCTCATTATGCTATATATATATATATATATATATATATATATATATATATATCTAGATAGATAGAGAGAGAGAGAGAGAGAGAGAGATAAACAGATAGATATATAGATATTTGGCAAATTAATGACAAAATCAAAAATTTCTCTCAGATGCATTTCGTCATTTAGAACATGATTGAACTAGAGATGAAACATGTCAAACAATTTTTTCCCACATTCATATTAATTTATCTAACATTCTGTTATATCAAAATGTATAAATCATATTCCCCATACAGACAGTATGGTCATAGGTGGTTGTCAGCTTTACATTTCAATATGCTTTAAAGTTTTCTTTGTCGGATGAAACTGGCAGTTACCATGCAACATTGGTTCCTATATCCACACTGTCTATAGCCATCAATGCCCTATCTTGCTAAATGCCTTACTAAGTTACTAGAAATCATCGATGTAGAGCATGTCCCACATGATACTAAGTACCTATTTCATGAATTATGACATATCAGTATAGATTCATTTGAGTCTCAATAAGCAAGGAGCAGTTTGACTTGGGTAGCTTGACTGACATCATAGGCAAAATGTCAGGACTGTAATTCAGTTGATGGTTCTATCAGGAGAATGGGTTTCCATACCAGAGGCTGAACAAGTGTAAATGATGAAATCAGAAATTGAAAACAATATAAAGATTCAAGTTTCATGTTAGTTTGTTGGCACCCGATTCATTACATAGGCAGTTGCTACAGTGTCTGTAAGCTTCTGATGAATGGTGTGGCCACCATATAATAGCCAGTAAGAGCCGAACCAAGAATGTATGGGATACAACAAACAGGTCTAATTTCACATAAGATTCAGCAGATAAAAATATCAGAGATATGAAATATATAAAGTTGGCATGGCTTAACATCTCTTGACCAGTTATCCAACCACTTGTTGAATTGATGCCATATCAAGTTACCAAAATTCATCAGGTTAGAAAGATACTAGTTATCTATTTCATGAATTTTGATATATCAGTATAGATTAACTTGTGTCCCAATAAGCAAAGAGCAATTATGCCCCTTGGCAATCTCCAGTTTACAAAAATAAAAAATATAAAGGATTTTATTTATTTAATCTTCCAACCTCTAATTCTTTTATAACTCAGTGACCCAATCTTGACATTTTGCATCAGCCTCCAAGTCATGTTTCACAATTATTCTTTTAATTAAAACTCACAGGTAAACCAGAGATATTTATTATGGTGTAACTTTAATTAACATGACTTGAGCATATAATTTAGCATGAGGCCTGGAGCCTTGGAGTGATTTTAATAGATCATGAATCAGTCGGCTGAATTACGTTATACGTTTCCAAGTAAAGATTTTTGTACAATTCATTGGATACGGAAAATGTTATGTTTATCACCACTGACCTATACTGGTTCATTTATTGCAATCTAATTCTCTATATTCAGATTATCCAATTTTCAGAGTGTCTTTAAATAAAAATGTAATCTGAAGACAGTTTGGTCTTCATAATTACATCTGAAATTAAAACTTGAAATTAATGAATCAATATTGTTGCCCAGGTTTTGATCTGAATGTTTTAGATTAGAAATTATTAATGTTGTCTGTATATTTTGTCTTGCTCTTTCATACAGTCATGTTCCTTTCATTTCTATCTTTTTGATCCTCAATATTTATTATTGGTATCTGTATTTTCTTAGATAGGATCTTAATTTCTGCTAATTAATGCATAGATAATGGCCCACACCTTTGAGTATCATGTAATTCTCTTCTGGCACTAAATTCATCACTTTTTGGATTATTCTTGCAGTTCCTGAGAAGCCTTTTTACTATAACAATTCCAATTGACAATCAATGTCAATTTTCTTTATCTGTGATTCCATTCTGTCCATCACCATACAAAGTGCACCAATGGCAACTGGTATGATTATGATTTTATTTTAATAGATCATGAATCAGTCGGCTGAAATGCGTTATACATTTCCCAGTAAAAATTGTTTTTTATCATTTATTGGATGTGAAAAATTATATGTTTATCACCACTGACCTATACTGGTTCATTTATTGCAATCTAATTCTCTATATTCAGATTATCCAATTTTCAGAGTGTCTTTAAATAAAAATGTAATCTGAAGACAGTTTGGTCTTCATAATTACATCTGAAATTAAAACTTGAAATTAATGAATCAATATTGTTGCCCAGGTTTTGATCTGTATGTTTTAGATTAGAAATTATTAATGTTGTCTGTATATTTTGTCTTGCTCTTTCATACAGTCATTTTCCTTTCATTTCTATCTTTTTGATCCTCAATATTTATTATTGGTATCTGTATTTTCTTAGATAGGATCATAATATCTGCTAATTAATGCATAGATAATGGCCCACATCTTTGAGTATCATGTAATTCTCTTCTGGCACTAAATTCATCACTTTTTGGATTATTCTTGCAGTTCCTGAGAAGCCTTTTTACTATAACAATTCCAATTGACAATCAATGTCAATTTTCTTTATCTGTGATTCCATTCTGTCCATCACCATACAAAGTGCACCAATGGCAACTGGTATGATTATGATTTTATTTTAATAGATCATGAATCAGTCGGCTGAAATGCGTTATACATTTCCCAGTAAAAATTGTTTTTTATCATTTATTGGATGTGAAAAATTATATGTTTAGCACCACTGACCTATACTGGTTTATTCATTGCAATCTAATTGTTTATATTCAGACTATCCAATTTTAAATAAATAATCAATCTGAAGACAGTTTTGTCTTCATAATTATATCTGAGATTAAAACAAGGATTGATTCAATATTGAATGTTTTAGATTTAGAAATTATTTTTAAAAGATTTAAATTTGAATTTTGAATGTCTAAGATATTTTTGATGACTGTTCATTTGACATATCAAACAGTGTCATCAGAAAATGCGAATTTTATTTTGACCAATTCTGACTCATCAATGTCAATTTGGCCAATGAAAAATCTATTTATCTGATAGTGCTTATGAATGAAATTGGGTAAATGGAACTGTTTGTGAGCCGTCGATGTTTGTGCAAGCATGAAGTCACAAGTCTTTGTGCATTTGAGAATACTGGCCTTGTTCAGATACGTGATCAGTAAAACATGTCAAGAAAGGAATTTTTCAATTTGTCTTATATATTTACTTCTACTAGTTTCAACAAGCGAAAATTTCACACTTTCATATTTTAATTTTATGACGGTCTTGTTCAAACTGTCAATTTAGCCACATAATACACTCTCTCCCACAAACATTAACTATAGTCTATTCAGGATAGTTGTACTATAAACTACAGTTGAGCTCTGTGGATGTTGAACATGCGCAAATGTGCCTGAGCAGGCATCTGCTAACCGCCCTAGTTGAAAGTCATATGGCATATTCAGATATGAGCAACCAGTCATTGCATATATATATATATATATATATATGCAGAAATATAGTCTTAAAGTGTGCTATATTTATGGGATAAAGTGCTCAATATCAGAGATAGAGCGTGTGTAAATATAAAAGTGGACATGGAAGTCAGCACTTAGAGGCGACAGTCTGTTTCATGCTAGAGCAATCGTCAGGCAACTGGTGCTGTTATTTTTCTCGGCTATTTATATAAGGGTCAGTGGTGCATTATGGGTAGTCTATTTTGGCGGTTACTTTTACCGGAAGTCGCTTATTTGTTTATTTATTTATGTCAAATTATTTTGCTTGTTTTTTTGTTTGTTTTTTTTAATTTTATTTTTATTTTTTATCTTATATATTTATTTATTTATTTTTTTATTTTGATCGCTGTTTTTTTGCTAACGTAGTAAAAATTTGTTTATATAGCTTATTGTTGGTAGTCTATTATGGCGGTCATTTACCGGAAGTCGGATGTTTGCTTATTTATTTGGGTCAAATTGTTTTGCTTGTTTTTATTTATTTTCATTTTTATTTTTTATCTTATATATTTGTTTATTTGTCATTGATTAAATCTATTTGTTGAATTTTGGGCTGGGATGTTGTGTTTTATTCTTACTATTATTTTGGTCGGAACGGTTTTTAATTTATCTATTTGGGTTGATTATCTTTATTTGTTTTTTCTAAACTGCTAGGTTATCGTAATCGGTTGTTAGTTTATTTATATATTTGGATGTATTTAGATCAATTTATTATACTTGTTGTTATTTATTTGTTACACTATATATTTTTGGCTTTCAATTTTTAAGTAACGTAGTATATTATCTTTTATTAATTTTTTTTTTTTTTATCGTTATATAACAGTTATAACTTTCGTCCGTTCTTTAGTTTTGATTTTATTTTGCATATTCTAACAGGTGTGGTTTTGTAATTTGTTTGGAGTAATTTATTTTGCTTATTTTATTGTTGTTTTGTTTGTTTATATATTTTTCTATTTTAAGTTACGTAGTAAAAATTTGTTTTCATGTCTGCATTTTGAGATTAGCTCCGATCTTTTATTTAATAATTTATTTTGATCTGGGAAGGTAATGATAGCTATTTTTTCCTCCAAGCAAAGTTTGCAAGTTTTTAATAGGTTGTTGTAGGCTGATGATTTTTTCCTTATTTTCCAAGATATTTTTGGTGTGGTGTGTGTTTTGTTTTTTATTTCCCAGATATACTTAGAAAGCATTGTGCTGTTCGCATATTTACTATTTGTGAAAGACAATTTGACATAAATAAATAAACAAATAAGTGACTTCCGGTAAAAGTAACCGCCAAAATAGACTACCCATAATGCACCACTGACCCTTATATAAATAGCCAAGAAAAATAACAGCACTAGTTGCCTGACGATTGCTCTAGCATGAAACAGACTGTCGCCTCTAAGTGCTGACTTCCATGTCCACTTTTATATTTACACATGCTCTATCTCTGATATTGAGCACTTTATCCCATAAATATAGCACACTTTAAGACTATATTTCTTCATATATATATATATATATATATATATATATATATAGATAGATATGTATATTTGTTTTTTGCAATGTCGCGGTGCGTAGCACGACGCTTTCAAGGAGGCGGCCTGTTTCACCTAGAATCAGGTCGGGGTTGCTGTTGGAGCCGATATGATGCGAAACCCGAAATCGGCGATGAGAACAGTGCATCACTGAAGACCACCCTTGATGCAACTAAAATGTATGACTTAACTATATATATATATATATATATATATATATATATATATATATTTGGAAATGGCACACTGTACTGCTTGGTATTTGCACCAGAAGTTCCACTACAAACATTTCAGATTGTTTGGGTGTCAATCTGAGAAAGAGTTGGGTGAGTCTAATGATGATTACAAAGGTACTGCAGCTCGGAAAACTCACTCTGATCATTCTGATAAGAAAAGAACTCCTGAATTTGTTGGTGAGGGCCTCAAACTCAACATACAACAAGTGCTTTAAGGAAGTAGTGCTGCTCTGATTCAAGAGGGTGGCTGCTGGAAGACCCTATGTCTGGCAGCAGGACTCTGCACCATGCCACACAAGCAGGGGAACCCAGTCATGGCTTTCAGACAATTTCTGCAACCACATCACCCCCTTACATCTGACAACCTAACTCCCCAGGCTGCAACCTCCTTGATTATTATGTGTGGGTTGCAGCTGAACGAGAGACCAACAAAACTCCTTGTAACACCAAAGATGAAATGAAGGCAAAAAATATGGCAGCTTTCAACAGCTTAAACAAGGAGAGAGTCCCGGGGGTTGCAGAAGATTCCAAAGTCACCTGGAAGCCAATGGCGATGTTATTGAATAAATTTACTCTTTAGTATTTCAAGATATTTTTGTGAAATTTTCCTAATTACATCTGTTAAAATGAGATGTCAGACGACAATTTATCCATCGCACATTGTGTGTGTGTGCGTGTGTGTGTGTGTGTGTGTGTGCGCGCGCGTGTGTGTGTGTGTGTGTGTGTGTGTGTGTGTGTGTGTGTGTATATATATATATATATATATATATATATATATAGAATGACTGGTTGCCCATATCTGAGTATGTCGCATGCCTGTCAACTAGAGTGGATAGCCAATCCCTGTTGCAGACGCCTGCTCAGGCACATTTGCACATGTTCAACATCCACAGAGCCCAACTGTAGTTTATAGTACAACTGTCCTGAGCAGACCTCAGTTACTCTTTCTGGGAGAGAGTGCATTATCTGGCTTGATCAATGGTTGAACAAGGCCATCATAAAATTAAAATATGACAAGTGTGAAATTTTCACGGGTTGAAACTAGTAGACGTAAATATTTATAGACTTGTGTCTTCATGCTAGCACAAACATCAACTGCTCACAAAAAGTTCTATCTACGCAATTTCACTCATAAGTACCATCAGACATATAGATTTTCTTTTAACAAAATTGACATTGGTGAGTCGGAATTGGTCAAAATAAAATCTGTTTTTTGATGACACTGTTTGATAAGCGTGACATGTCAAATTAGATTTGCAATGAATAAACCAGTATAGGTCATTGGTGCTAAACATATCATTTTTCGCATCCAATAAATTGACCAAATTGACATTGATGAGTCAGAATTGTTCAAAATAAAATTTGTTTTTCTGATGACACTGTTTGACATGTCAAATGAACAGTCTTCAAAAATATCTTAAACATTCACAATTCAAATTTAAATCTTTTAAAAATAATTTCTAAATCTAAAACATTCAATATTGTTTCAATTCCTTGTTTTAATTTCAGATATAATTATGAAGACAAAACTGTCTTCAGATTGATTATTTATTTAAAATTGGATAGTCTGAATATAAAGAATTAGATTGCAATGAATAAACCAGTGTAGGTCAGTGGTGCTAAACATATCATTTTTCGCATCCAATAAATTATACAAAAAAGATTTTACTGGGAAATGTATAACGCATTTCAGCCGACTGATTCATGATCTATTAAAATAAAATCATAATCATACCAGTTGCCATTGCTGCACTTTGTATGGTGAGGGACAGAATGGAATCACAGATAAAGAAAATAGACATTGATTGTCAATTGGAATTGTTATAGTAAAAAGGCTTCTCAGGAACTGCAAGAATAATCCAAAAAGTGATGAATTTAGTGCCAGAAGAGAATTACATGATACTCAAAGGTGTGGGCCATTATCTATGCATTAATTAGCAGATATTATGATCCTATCTAAGAAAATACAGATACCAATAATAAATATTGAGGATCAAAAAGATAGAAATGAAAGGAACATGACTGTATGAAAGAGCAAGACAAAATATACAGACAACATTAATAATTTCTAATCTAAAACATTCAGATCAAAACCTGGGCCACAATATTGATTCATTAATTTCAAGTTTTAATTTCAGATGTAATTATGAAGACCAAACTGTCTTCAGATTACATTTTTATTTAAAGACACTCTGAAAATTGGATAACCTGAATATAGAGAATTAGATTGCAATAAATGAACCAGTATAGGTCAGTGGTGATAAACATAACATTTTCCGTATCCAATGAATTGTACAAAAATCTTTACTTGGAAACGTATAACGTAATTCAGCCGACTGATTCATGATCTATTAAAATCACTCCAAGGCTCCAGGCCTCATGCTAAATTATATGCTCAAGTCATGTTAATTAAAGTTACACCATAATAAATATCTCTGGTTTACCTGTGAGTTTTAATTAAAAGAATAATTGTGAAACATGACTTGGAGGCTGATGCAAAATGTCAAGATTGGGTCACTGAGTTATAAAAGAATTAGAGGTTGGAAGATTAAATAAATAAAATCCTTTATATTTTTTATTTTTGTAAACTGGAGATTGCCAAGGGGCATAACTGCTCCTTGCTTATTGGGACACAAGTTAATCTATACTGATATATCAAAATTCATGAAATAGATAACTAGTATCTCTCTAACCTGATGAATTTTGGTAACTTGATATGGCATCAATTCAACAAGTGGTTGGATAACTGGTCAAGAGATGTTAAGCCATGCCAACTTTATATATTTCATATCTCTGATATTTTTATCTGCTGAATCTTATGTGAAATTAGACCTGTTTGTTGTATCCTATAAATTCTTGGTTCGGCTCTTACTGGCTATTATATGGTGGCCACACCATTCATCAGAAGCTTACAGCCACTGTAGCAACTGCCTATGTAATGAATGGGGTCAGGGCAGCAATTGCGTCCAACATGAAACATTCATATATATATTTCATATATATATGAAACAGCCTGTCGCCTCTCAGTGTTGACTTCAATGTTCACTTTTATATTTGTATTTACATACGCTCTATCTCTGATATTGAGCACTTTATACCATAAATATAGCACACCTTAAAACTATATTTCTTCATATATATATATATATATGTATATATATATGGATAAGAATCTGACAAGACAATAAAATAAAATGAAGGTCCAGCAGGAAATGTATCTCAGCCTAATATGCTTCACTTTTATTAAAGCTTTGTCAGAGAACGAGATAGAAATGAAAAAAGCAGAGACGCAGAGAGTTGTTATGTTATGATATTCTTTTTGGTTAGTTCTTATTGGTCAGATATGTGTCATGTGTATTAACACAGGAGATAATATATAAATATGTGTGGGGAACATTTTGGATCTTAAAGTGTGTAATAGCATAAGAGTGTGTATGTAAAGAAATGATTGTTTGTCTTGGTCTAACTCTCTTGTCTTACATTGAAACGTGGGACGTAACTTTGATTTCTCTAATGGCAGCCTAATTAAAAAAAGAACATATATAGTCGAAAAAATAGATACTTCCAAAAATTACACAAAATTCATTATCTTGCTCTCCAACAAAACTCGCAAATGAATTAGCCATCCCTAAAACTAGGATCATTACCACCATCCCCATGACAGTCAACGATATAACCAGGAAGAAAAATAAACCAAACCCCATTTCAAATGCTGGAATTTATCAGATATTATACAGTGCAAAAACATTTACGTGGAGTAGACATCACGTGCTCTAAAAAAACCTGTATCTATGAACGCAAAAGAGACTTGCATTTAGACAGGCATTCTAATTCTCTCATCTTGCATTGAACATGGGTCATAACTCTAATTTCACTAATACTAGCCTAATTAAAAAAGAACATAACTCTTTGAGGAGAAAATATTATAAAAACATTAATAGCATTACTATCAACTATAAACATTTTCTTATAACTTTACATAACATCACCATTTTCCTAAAAATCCATTATTCATGAATCTAACTTATGTTTATCTAATACATCAAATAATGAAAATAAACAAGTCCTTTACAAAAATATGCATGAGAAATGCTTTAATGATAAATCCAACCAAAAGAAGATTATTATAATATCTTGATCTGTTCCACTGACCTGTACAGAGTTGATGACAACAGTCATTCACCACACATACATACACATACATGAGAATATAAAAATCCAACCAAATACAAAATTATTGCAACATTTCGTTACATTTCACCGATACATACGAGAGTGACATCTATAGACATTCCTCACGCACACACTTATACACTTACATTAATTAACGTTACTGCCCATCATACACGTAGACGAACAAGTATTTCTTTACATACGCACTCATATACTATAACACACTTTCATGTCTAAAATGTTCCTCACACATATTTATATATTATCTCTTGCATTAATACACGTGACACGGATCTGACTAATAAGAAATAACCAAAAATTATAACATACCATTTTTATCATTTCTCTCTCGATCTCTGACAAAGCTTCAATAAAAGTGAAACATGTTAAGTTGATATACATTTCCTACTTGTTGATCATCATATTTTATCATCTTGTCTGATTCCTATTCAGGTCTGATCTATATTTGATCTTCAAGTCATGTCTATCTATCTATCTATCTGTATATATATATATATATATATATATATATATATATATATATATATATATATATACAGCACTTGTGGCCTGATGATTGCATCTAGCATGAAACAGACTGTTGCCTCTAAGTGTTGACTTCTATGTTCACTTTTATATTTATATATATATATATATATATATATATATGAAGAAATATAGTCTTAAAGTGTGCTATATTTATGGGATAAAGTGCTCAATATCAGAGATAGAGCATGTGTAAATATAAATGTGAACGTAGAAGTCAACACTTAGAGGCTACAGTCTGTTTCATGCTAGATGCAATCGTCAGGCAACTAGTGCTATTATTTTTCTTGGCTATTTATATATACGGGTCAGTGGTGCATTGTGAGTAGTCTATTTTGGCAGTTATTTTTACCGGAAGTCGTTTATTTATTTATTTGTGTCTAACTAGGTCAGTTAAGTCCTTCTCGAAGTCATCTAATTCTTTTTGTTGTGGGGAGGGGGGGCATTTTTTGTTTTGAACCCGTATTTTTCCTTGAGTGTATTTCTATTGTGAAGGTCCTGGTTTAAAAAGTGGGCTTTCCATCTCATTCTTTTTATGAAACTTTCTGTTTTTTCAAATAATTTTAGCGTATATATGGAAGGTGATGGGATGGGTATGTTTTTTAGGGAGTAGTCGAGGCTAAATTTTTCTATGTCCATACTGTGTTATAAATGACCCGTATATATAAATAGCCGAGAAAAATAACAGCACTAGTTGCCTGACGATTGCATCTAGCATAAAACAGACCTGTCGCCTCTAAGTGTTGACTTCTATGTTCACTTTTATATATATATATATATGTATATATATATATATATATATATATATACATATATATATATATATACATATATATATATATATATATATATATATATATATATATATATGTATATATATGTAAAGGTTAGTGGCCAGAGTTGAATCAGACCAGGAAACAGTAGTATTAAAAAGTGCTCAATGCACATGAGAAAAAAAATGAGTAAAAATAAAAATAACAATAATATGTAGGACTCTTAACTTTAAAGTTCAGGAGGTCAATTAAAATATGCGACCATGTTTTCGACCTGATGACCTATATATAGGGTGCGATGGATAAGTTGTTGCCATTTTAAATTTTTAATTTTGTGCATATGCTTTGTTTTCGATTTTGTCACCTGCATAGTATACTAGGATCAGTTGGGTCTGTGAGAAAAAACACACCATAACACAATTCACTCTGCTAGAAATTTGGAAACAGAATGATATACTGCTTGGCATTCATGGCAGAACTTCCAATACAAACAATTCAGAGCGTTTGGGTGTCAATCTGAGGACAGTGCAGAGGATTTGAAAAGAGTTGGATGATATATCCAGTCAACATCAGGCTGTTTGGAGTGATCAATAATGATTGTGATGTTATGCCTCCATTCATCTTCTCACAAGCTCTCAGATTCAACATGGAGGTTGTTGTGGTGGAATCCACCTAATCTGCATAGGTGACTACCAACTATATAAATAATGGTTGATACCGGAAGACGAGGGTGGAATCACGAGATCCAACTAGAGACTCTGATCGACTGCGACTAGTCAACACATTCTCCAGGAACGTCTTCCCAGAAATATACAGAAATACTATATGTACTTATTGTGTACACTTTCTTCTTATAATACATTCTTGTTCCAAGTACATTTTGTGTTGCCTTATTATTCCATGCAATAGGCGAGATTCAACATTGAGTCAAGACTCAACAATGGATCTCATCTTCGTCGCCATTGTTGAGTCTTGACTCAATGTTGAATCTCGCCTATTGCATGGAATAATAATGCAACACAAAATGTACTTGGAACAAGAATGTATTATAACAAGAAAGTGTACACAATAAGTACATATAGTATTTCTGTATATTTCTGGGAAGACGTTCCTGGAGAATGTGTTGACTAGTCGCAGTCGATCAGAGTCTCTAGTTGGATCTCGTGATTCCACCCTTGTCTTCCGGTATCAACCATTATTTATATAGTTGGTAGTCACCTATGCAGATTAGGTGGATTCCACCACAACAGAGGTCTACATCAAGTGCTTTCTGAATTCATTTACTTTGCCAGGTATTATGGCCCGATGGTAATGGTAATGGTAATGGTAATATTAGCCATATCCCGTTGAAACACAGGTTTCTATATATTCAGCAAAGTTAAGTTAAGCAATGTTCAGACTGGTTAGTATCTAGATGGGTGACCACTTGGGAATACCAGGTGCTGTAAGCTTGGATATGTGAATGGCTCAGAATTGTTAAACAGAGAGCTGAGTTACAATTCCCATTGAGTTCGTTATATTCATTTACATGCAAATACTCTTGGGAAAGGTATGAATCCAGTTCTTCTCCTCCCAGCTATGGGTTAATTAGTAATAGTAAGTATGTGCTTATGTATATATTCTTTAGATTAGATGAAATAAAATTCTGCCTGCATTTAAAGTCGGCCTGTTTTAACTTAGCTGCAGAAATGCAATACAATGCAAGAGAAAATCCAAGAATGTGCATGCAATGAGTAAACCCAGTCTTTGAGTTCTTCAGCCTTCTTCAGGTGTCTGTCAATCTAGGAAACCTTTGTGATTTTGGTGACATAATAATTGTGAATTCATCCACTTTGCCAGATAGTATGGACTGATAGTAATTATAATGATGATATTAGCTGTTTCTTTATAAGGAAACATTTAGAACTCATTGACTGAGCAACCAGAGCCACTGTCAGTTGAAATTTATAAAGCAATTTTTCAGGAATATTGGTTTCTCAAGTCCGGTAGCTGTTATCACTCCATCCAATATCGATGGGGGTTTCCTTCCTAACCCTTTGTTTGAAGTAGTATAGAATGTCAACATCTTGATTATTTAATTATTTTCTAGTTAGATCTGCTATCCATTTTACATGTTACTCTTGTTGAAAGTCTTAAATCATGTGATTTCTGTTATTTCTTAATACTTTGCTTAGTTTCTGGAAGGATTTTTATATGCCTTCAGATTCCTGTGTCATATTTTCCAATGTTGGTTATAACACTACCCAGATTGTAAAATTTCTGTACCTGCTTGGTTTTGATATCCCAGTATGTAGCTCAAGGTTTGATGGACATGTGGCTGAGTGGTTAGAACGTTCGATTTCTGACCATGAGATCTGGGTTTGAATCTCACCACAGTTGGCTTGTCAGATAGGTAACTTCTTGATGTTATCAGCTTGGAGGAGGCAATCTCAGGGTGTGGCACCTTTGGGAAATGTCTGAAAACTATACTACGGTTTGACCCAAGCTTTGTGAGCAAAATTGAGTAGACAGAACTCTTGGGAGCTGTTGATGGTTATGCTAGCACAAAGTCACAAGTCATCGTGACCGAAGGTCTGAGTGTGCTTGCCTTGTTCCGACTGTTGATCATGCTAGATAACATGCATTCTCCAAAAAAGTGTAATTAAGGTCCACTCAGCATAGTTGCATTATAAACCACAGGTGGGCTTTGTGGGTGTTGAACAAGCATAAATGTGCCTGAGAAGGCGTCTGCAACGGGGGATTAGCTAGCCTTCCTGGTAGACTGGCATTTGCGGATATGAGTGGCTATTCCATTTATAGCTCAAAGTTTGAAAAAAGAGAGTCCTTGCTGAAACCTATAGATTTCATTCACTCAAAGTTATTTTTAACCACTGTTCTGAGAAAGCAGTTGCATACAGCTGACAGTTTAGATATTTCTGAATGGGATACATGTTCTTATTTGTAGGTGGAATGCTGCCATTGAAACAGGTGGTGACTCTATGTTGAGAAGTAGGGATATGAATCTGTGATATATCGTTGTATCTTGATGTATGATATATTAGATTGTGTTCCTTATTTGTTATAAAATAAAAAAAATTATATTACTTTTTGACTCACCTAGAGGAGTTTAATGATCATAAAAAACCTTCAAATATATGACATTTTGCATTCAGGTCATAAGCGATCATGATTCTCCACGGCTTCCTTTCTTTAGTATCTGTGAATTGCCATAACTTCTTGAGAAAGATAGTAGAGTGTTTTCCTATTGACTTTTGCATTGTTTTGACTTCAGAATAGTCCTTCTCATTGACTGGCTACCACTCAAGGCTAGAGATACCAGTCTACTCAACTATTTAACTCATAACTCTGCAAAAAGAAGAGATGTATTCCTGCCCTTCCTCAGGGTATTATTGTAAGGACAACTCAACTCAGCAGTATAGGTGGAGATTTGAACTCAGCTTGCTGAGTCCATTTTTGTGATGATAACCATTATACTACCTGTTGTATAGTGATATTCTATGACAAGTGATCAGTAGTCACCTTCCACTCATCTGACTCTTTACTCTACACTTTATTTCTCCTATAACTAACATATGCAAATTGGCAAAATCCTATTTGCAAATCCCATTACATCTCACTCAACCAAGAAAGTTTAATGCCTTTCAATGTTCTTGAACTTCTACAACATCTTTCCTCCTCTGCTCCTCGAGGTTTATGTCCTGTTCTTTTTAATGCAGATGTTGGTCTCATTTCATCTTCTGTGTCCGAGCCACTCCTGCTATCATCCATAAGTTTGTCTTCTATTACATTATCCTGATCTAAAGAGCTCATCCTTTCTTCTTTGTCAAGACCTTCTTCCATCACAACATCTTCCCCTTCAATTTTGTGTCTTAATTGGTCAGAATGAGCCATTAGGTTTTTTCCTTTTTTATATATATAATGTTCATATCATGTTTACTTGTATGATGAATTTAGCTACTTTGCTTTCTTTATACCACATCCTTTCATTTGTTAATGGAGATCTTATTTGTCTTGCCATTAATGCAGATGGCCTTTGCAATCTGTCTGCATGTGGAATTGTCCTATGACTAAGAGTTAAAGTGAACAAAACAAGATCTAGATATAAAATTCAAATGCTAAGCACTGACTCATTGATTTTGTTAGAAATTTAAAAGGACTCGAATTTACAAACTTTGCTTAACACACCTTGATGTGAAATGTTTTTCAGCCAATAGAAAACTAGGAAACATTTAAAAACAAAATTCAAATAATCTTCAATCCTCAGAAACAAAATCTTTCACAGACCTTTTCGCGAGCTGACGCAAAAATGTGTTCATCGTCCAATGAAAAGGCCTGAATCATATCCGGGGGGGGGGGGGGTGAATTCCCAAATTACTTTTGCAAGCCCCAAAAACAAAATAAAAGACTTAACACCTCCCTTGACAAATGTCAAGCGACCGTTATTATCTCTACCCTTCTCCATAACCTCTTTTATACTTGATAAACTAAAGGAACATTTAAGACTGAGCACTTACTTCAAAGACATTCCTACCCTACCATAATGCTCATACATACATACATCCACATATACGTTCCTGCCTACGTACACATAAACTCATTCTTACAAGGACTATTATGAACATTTTGATGACCTTGTATCAACCAAAATACATTAATTTTATTTGTAAAGACCTTAATTGATTTATATGTATATAAATTTGTTGTTCACTTTACAATTTGATTTTCTTGTTTTATACCGCTCTTATGGTGGGCTATCTAACTAACAAGGCCAAATCAAACTAACCTGTTTCCACACTCATACACTTCACTATAACTGATAACCCACTATACAGTAACCTTGGTAAGTAACAATTTCTTTTATTCAAAAAGACTTCAACATCCATAAAGCTCTTGCATGGGATGCATGTAACAAACTTCACAAGATTTGGCGCT
This sequence comes from Acanthosepion esculentum, assembly GCA_964036315.1. Taxonomy (NCBI): domain Eukaryota; kingdom Metazoa; phylum Mollusca; class Cephalopoda; order Sepiida; family Sepiidae; genus Acanthosepion; species Acanthosepion esculentum. Next base: position 119,832,245 of record OZ038479.1, on the reverse strand, counting down.
TGAACCTTTCAGCCTCATTAAAAGTCCAAACCTTTAAAACATTAATTGAACCAGTCCTACTGTATGGATCAGAAACTTGGACATTATCTGTTTGTCTTGAAAAACAACTGGATGGAACATATATAAATCTACTCAGAAAAATCAAAGGTGGGGATCCCATGCAACACCTTAACACAATTTACAGAAAGCTGAGACTAATCTCTCTTAAGCTTAAACAAAAATGATTACAGTTTGCCAGCCACAGGGAAATTGTCTCGTCCTTACTCCTATGGCATTCTTCTGGAAATGTCTTCTCATAAAAATTGACTTTCCCAGAAACCTTAGCTTGGGACTCAGTGTTAGACATTGGAGGTGTGGGGACAGCAATACAGGCCTGAACAGTGTGGAAAAAGATTGTCAATGGAAATCTAACCAACCATAGGGAGGTCGAAGGATGTTTATGAAGTAACTATTTTCTTTTTAAGTTTGTCAGCAGACTGAAAATGATTTTTTCTTCTGCAGTTATGGCAAATTTTCCTGAAAGTGGAGCAAAAGAAATTTACATCATGTATGTTAGAATTAATAGATTTTACAAATTTATGATAGACTCTTAAATGCAGTCTTGCTTAAAGTCTATATCAGTTGTTTTCAACTTTTCTGTGTCTGCGTCATCCTAGCTCTTTATGCTGAAGGTAAGTGACATGTTAATTATGTTAACTTAATTGCTTAATTGACATGAGAAAACCACCCAAAGAAAGAAAGAAGATTAGCTAGAAATATAACTTTCCTCTGGTTTACCACCATCCAACTGAAATATGTCTTAATTGTCAACTATGTCAGGGCCTTTGATCTTGCTAAGCCAACTCATCCTAACACCAAATTTTTAAAACATGCTTCTTTTTGGGTTTGTCTTTTTCAACCTTTTATTTTAGGTACCATAACTGATAGTGCTAAGTTCTTTTTTTAGTTTTTTTAATTTAAAATCTCCCCCCACCCCCGACCAAAAAATGATTATATTATTAAGCATGTTTTAACAATACTGTCTAATTATTTCTTTTTTTTTTTTTTTTTTTTTTGTTAAGACAAATTTTTTCATTTTTTTGGATGATCTCATTATTTAAAAATTTGTCTATATTTCTGAGATGAGGTATTGTAACTATTTACATTATTTACATTGTTCAGACTGTTGTCTTCATCATTGTTGTCATATTCACAACGTTTTGGCCATTGTACGTTCTGGCCTTTGGTGGATGAAATAAAGGGTTTGGTTTGAAATTCCAATGACCTGAAGAAGTCTGGAGCATATGACAGCTGAAATATTATGAGTATGACAACAAAGATTAGAACAACAGTCCAAACAATGTAAATAGTGTAAATAGTTCATCATATCAAATTAAAATATCATTACATCACTAAGGACTTTCTACAGTAGAGGTTTTCAGTTTGTGTGTTGCAGCACACCGGTTTTATTATGAGAAGTTCATAGGTGTATCACAAAAATGTTTAAAGGTCATTAATATAATTATTCTTGAAAGAAATTCAAAGTGCAATAAGTGCATGAATCAAAATTAAAATCCCTTAAATTGATTATACTAGAATATCATTGTTATAATAAATAAATGTATACATAATATATAAAATGGTTAATTATGTATGAAATGTGGTCACACGGCATGTCTATAGAAGGTTTGGTCGGGTTTGGTTTGTTTTACAGCATATCAATCTATATGGATTATTTAATGCCAACAAAATTTTTATTGCTGTAATATCTTGTTTTGTTAAAAATCTATTTCTAGTAATATTATTTTTCCACAAAAATGTATAGCTGGTAATATTATTTTAAAAAATGTATTGCTGGTAATATTTTTTTTCAAAAATATATTGCTGGTAATAATTTTTTTTCCTTCAAAAGTTTATCTCTGGTAATTAATATTTTTACAAAGTATTTCTGGTATTAAAACCTATTTTTACACTTTCATAATGCTTTTTACGTCAGTTTGGGGGTTAACTATTTTATTTGCCCATAGCTGGGACCCTAACAGGTACTACCACCCTGGAACACCAGCAATTAAGAGGTGGTTCCATGCTCCTCAAAACCTCCTGATCAGAGGCCTTGCTGCTGGACGTAGGATGTAGATGTAGTTTATCGTCATACGCAGGATGTGGTTGTAGTTTATCATGATACCCAGGACAGGGCTATAGAAGGACTTGCCAATGAACACTGATATATGTTGAAATCATCCAAAGATGTTTCTGGAAATGATTCAGCATTGTGCATATATTGAATTATGCCCAAAGTAGTGAAGACATGTAGCTTGTACTGGATATATTTTTTTATTTTTATCACATAGTGTTCAATTAAAATGGACGAGTTTTTAATCAAAAAACAAAAATTAGAAAAAGATGGTAGTGTGTCGAATACCACTTCATCGAGAACATCAGCAAACAAGTGTGCTGCTGAGTTTACCTATAGGTTCAAGTGTGCCATGATGGATTGATTCATTCATTTTTTATGGCTTATCAACCCTTTGCAGGTTATTTAACACCAGAAAATATTTTTAGATTCTAAGAATTTTTTTTGTTTGGAGGGAAGGAATAATGGTTTAGTGATACAAATCTTTTTTCTATGGCTTATCAACCCTTTGCAGGTTATTTAACACCAGAAAATATTTTTAGATTCTAAGAATTGTTTTTGTTTGGAGGGAAGGAATAATAGTTTAGTGATACAAATCTTTTTTCTATGGCTTATCAACCCTTTGCAGGTTATTTAACACCAGAAAATATTTTTAGATTCTAAGAATATTTTTTCCTTTGTAGGGAAGGAATAATGGTTTAGTGATACAAATCTTACTAATTAACCCATAGATTCATACTTTTCCCAAGACTATTTGGACATAAGTGAATATAATGAACCCAACAGGAATTGGGACTCTATTCCCTAATTACCAATTTCATGCCATTATCCACAACACCTCCCCTACATCCAAGCTTACAGCACATGGTACTCCCAAGTGATCACTCATCTAGATACTAACCAGGCTGGATATTGCTTACCTTTTGTGATCATATGAGAACCAGTGTTTCAATATGAAGTGCTTGTAAGCCAGTGTGCTGTGAAATGAAAAAAGGTTGAAAATGTTCTGCAACCCTAACTAAAAGGTTCTAGTCTATATTCTCAAATTGTTATGGTAGAAAAGCATGAATTATAAACCAGCAAATATATTAATCAAAGGGAAGGATGAACAGATTGAACTTATGCTGAGTAGATTTTACAAGTATATAATAGATTAGTTAACCAAGTCATTTGTATTACAGCCCCCTCATGATAATCACAGGCAGTGAGATATTTATTTACTGCTCCTTAATGATAATCAAAGGTGGTGCAAGATCTGAAAGCCTGGTGGCAGTGACAAGATGTCTCTTCTCGCTCTGTCAGCATCTAAGTACCTCAGAGACACACACTGAAGGCTACTTTGACCTCTTCACAACTTTAACTCCATTTCTCATTTTCCTTTTACATAACATGTCCATTTAATACATTTTTTTGTTTAAATTACACGTTTTTGCCCAGACTCACATGACTCTGCCAATATTTCTTGCAGGACAAATGTACCAGAAGCCATTATTTACTAAAAATGTCCTCACCTAGCAACAAAAGTGTTGATTCCTGCAACAAGATGTATATATGAAATAAGCTGTCAAGTAAAGTTCTGTAAAATATGAAAAAAACTTTTGATGCACCTTAATATATAATTTGGGAAATGTATGAATCCTCTTCTTCTCCTCCCCCCTCAGCTATGGGTAAATAGCAGGACAGACCGGGTTGTATAGCCTTGGATGGCAACTAGTCTACTGCAGGAATAAATGGCAATCTACTGCGGGAAAAAATCTGCCTCGTCAGTCATGTATTGAAAGATACATATTTGTCTAAGCATGTATTACGCATGACACATAACTGACTGATTATGGTGAAGCTATAAATACTATTTATATATGAACATGAAATAAGATCTGGAGTAAAGGTCTGTAAAATATAAATTACTTTTGATATACCCTAATATATAATAGTCATTAGATTGTTTGATTACTGCTACCCTAACAATATTAACAAGCAGTGAGATATAAAATTACTGATTTGAAATTCTGCTTTCCTTTTTGACTTTGGCAGCTACAAGACATTCTTTTTTTGTTCTGTCGGCATGTAAGTAGACACATTCTGAAGGTCGCTTTGAACAATTCACGACTAATTTCATTTCTTATTTTTCCTTTTTGCAACATGTCTGTTTAATATATTTATCAATATTTCTTTGTTTAAATTTCACGTTTCTATGTTTTATTTTTGCCCAGACACACATGAGTTTGCCAATATCGTTTGTGTGGGACCAGGCGCCATAAAATATTAACTGAAAAACGTCAAAACCATGCGACACCTGTCCTGTGAAAACTCAATACCTTTTTTTTTTAAAAATGAAGATGCCACACAAAGACATGATATCTGAAAAACAATAAACTGACATAGCACAAAAGGCAAAAAGTCTTTGATAATGTTTCATGAAAGTCAAAAGTACTCAGATTTATATGTAAATATATACCAGAAACTAAAAAAAAAAATAGAAAAATATATAAGAAAAACTTGCAAAAATTAAATAACTGTCGGATTTTCAGGAATTATTCACAAATAAATGAACTTATTTTAGAAATGATTTTTAGAAAGTATTGGTAATTTTTTTCTTTTTTTTTACATTTACTCATCCTTACTCAATTTCAGTGGTCTTTAATAAAATTTGTAGAAATGTCTAATTAATTTCTTTAATAAAATTTGTAGAAATGTCTAATTAATTTCTTTAATCAAATTTGTATGTCTAATTAATTCCTTTAATCAATTTTGTAGAAATGTCTAATTAATTGCTTTAATTAATTTTGTAGAAATATCTAATTAATTTCTTTAATAAAATTTGTAGAAATGTCTAATTAATTCCTTCAATCAATTTTGTAGAAATGTCTAATTAATTTCTTTAATTAATTTTGTAGAAATGTCTAATTAATTTCTTTAATCAATTTTGTAGAAATGTCTAATTAATTTCTTTAATTAATTTTGTAGAAATGTCTAATTATTTGCTTTAATAAAATTTGTAGAAATGTCTAATTAATTCCTTTAATCAAAATTGTAGTAATGTCTAATTAATTTCTTTTATCAATTTTGTAGAAATGTCTAATTAATTTCTTTAATAAAATTTGTAGAAATGTCTAATTAATTTCTTTGATCAAAATTGTAGAAATGTCTAATTAATTGCTTTAATCAAAATTGTAGAAATGTCTAATTAATTTCTTTAATCAACTTTGTAGAAATGTCTGCATACAACATTCTACACATTACAACTTGGCAAATAGATTTAGAAAATGGAAGGCAAAACAGGTTATTTGATTTTCTGGTGAGTAGATTTTATATAATAGATTAGTCAATAAATAGATCAGTTTAAAGATAAGTCCATCTATACAATCATGCTAAGACATGATACTTTAAAAAATGAACATGGAACACAGAGACATGAGATCTGAAAATAACGAAATTTGCATAGGAGTAAACCAAAGATTTTTTGATAATGGTTTATGAAAGCTGAAATTAATCAAACTTTAGATAATTTAGATTTAAATCTTCACTGGAAGCCAACAAAATGGTCAAGAACATATAAAAAATAAAAGAAACCATAACAAAGAACTTTTGTTGACCTTTAACCAAACTAGCATATATCTAATATATATGTGTAGTTACATCAATGTAAATATCACTTTAGTCTGATGAAGTCCTAAAGGACTAAACATGTTGAACAAAAACTTGTTTCCACTGTGTCATTTCTATCTATTATTTTGCTTAGTTTGTGTAGTAAGACTTACTACACGAACTAAGCAAATATAATAGATAGAAATGACACAGTACACTACAGGGACGACGGTCTCATAATCTTAAGAAACTGTAACAAACAAAACACAGACAAAACTAGAAAAGCAATAATAAAGATTTTCAAAAATAATGAATTTGACATAGATATAAAAACTAACCTAAATGAAGTAGATTTTATAGATGTTACCTTGAACTTAAGAAAAGGCACATATAAACCATACAGAAAACCCAATGATAAACCACTCTATATACACACCTCTTTCAACCACCCACCTTCTATAATTAAACAGATACCAAAATCGATTAACCACAGGCTTTCCGATAATTCCTCCAATGAATCCATATTTAACAAAGTTAAGAAAGACTACAAAACAGCCCTAAAAGATAATGGATTCCCATCAACATTCCCATACTCACCACAGAACACAAAAAAGGCCAACAGGAAAAGAAATATCATATGGTTCAACCCACTGTACAGCAAAAACGTAAAAATAAACGTGGGGAAAATTACTTCAAAGTCTTACACAAACACTTCCTGGAATCAAGCACCCTACACAAAATATTAAACAAAAACACAGTAAAAATCAGCTACAGTTGCACCGAGAACATGACACAAATAATAAAAGCACAACAGGAAAATTATCAACAAACCACACAAACAAATTAAACCCATGTGTAACTGCAGAATAAAGAATGAATTCCCTTAAACGGTAATTGCTTACAAAACAACGTAATATACCAAGCCATGATAATATCACCAGATAATGAAGAAAAAAGTATACATAGGAGTAACTGAAGGATCCTGGAAACAAAGAAATTATGCACACAAAACATTTTTCACAAATAGTAAATATGCGAACAGCACAATGCTTTCTAAGTATATCTGGGAAATTAAAAACAAAACGCACATCACACCAAAAATATCTTGGAAAATAAGGAAAAGATCATCAGCCTATAACAACCAATCCAAAACTTGCAAACTTTGCTTGGAGGAAAAAAAGCTATCATTACCTTCCAAAACCAAAACAAATTATTAAATAAACGATCCGAGTTCATCTCAAAATGCAGACATGGAAACAAATTTTTACTATGTTACTTAAAAATCAAAAACTAATGAAAGAATATAAATAAATAAACAAAATGACAATAAAATAAGTAAAATAAATTAACCCAAACAAATTACCAAATCATACCCGTTAGAATAGAAGAAATAGAATAAATAAATAAAAAATAAAAAACAAAATCAATGAACCCAAACAAATAAAGTAAATAATAAACAAATTAACAAACTATTAACACCAAAATATTAGCTAGACTATAAAAATCAAACCAAAATTTAAAAAAAACATAGCTATAACTGTTATATAACGCTAAAAAAAAAAATACTGCGTTACTTAAAAATCAAAAACCGAAAAGAGTAAATAAAAATATACAGTATAATAAATAAATAATAAAAGACAAGTAAAATAAATTAATCTAAATTAATTCAAATAAATAAATAAACTAACAAACCGATCCCAATGAATTAACCGTTACAAGTAAAGATAATCAATCCAAATAAATAAATGAAGTAATAAACAAATAAGGAAATGCTCTATACTTGTATATGATTTTAGAAATTTTGTGTTGGGGGTGACACTTAAAAAAAAAAAACTGAATTAAACTTTTTATTTTTTAATGCTTTAATGCTTTGCTTGGAGTGAACTCGATTAAAAAAAACAAAATATAATAAAACATAGAAAAAATAAATTTAAAAAATCTTTAAAAAAGAATTTTGTTGGTTTTTAACAAAAATTGAATAAATGTCTATACACTGTATGCTAAACATTATAGACTGAGAAAAAGTGTTCTCAAATGGTAGGCTGAGTGAATACTAGACCTTATGATGAGTAGATTTTACAAGTATATAATAGATTAGTTAATCAATATTCTTGTATAAAGGTATACATGTCTATATACAATAGACTGAGCATTTTTCTTTTCTTGTCTATATTTAATTTTCTGATAAAAGCGAAACATGTTAAATTTATAAATGTTTCTTATGTGTTCCTTATTTTATCATTTTGTTGGATCCTAATCCATATTTGATCCCTATTTGTCCACAATTCACATTATAGACTGCAAAGAGATGAATAATGGAAGGCTGAGCAATTTACTTAAGCTTATGATGAGTGGATTCAGCCATTTAAATGACATTTCCTTGTGTGAATTGAAACTGTTTCCAGAAAACATGAAAACATCAAATTAAGCAAAACATTTGCATGAACATAGACAAGACATAATCCTTGAAACAAATGTAGTAACATTTGAAAGTACTTGGGAGAAAAAATAATATAAAATAAATATGAACTTTGGAAAATTTACTGACAACATAAAAAAAAATGTAATATGAGCTCTGGTAAAAAAAAAAAGCACTTACAGATTCATTAGCCCCCAAAATTCAAATTCTTAAGTTTGACAGGCAAAGAATTAAAAGAATAATAAATAAAAAAAAATAATAAATTAATTTAAATTAAAATTTGGATTCAAAAGTAAACGCTATATCACGAGGGATAACTCTCTATTTTTACATAAAATACCCTAGTTCATTATTTACATTAGAAATATAGACAAATACCCTAGTTATAACAATTAATAAGGGTAGAAATATAATATAAGGGTGCAAATATAAAAAAAAATAATAGGTCAGAACTTTTCAATTCTTTACCTTTCAAACTTAAGACTTTGGATGGTATAAATTATTAATAGTTAATTCTAATATCTTCCGCAGCAATAATTAAATAAACATGTTTTAATGCCCAAGTTTGACTCATCAACATGAGAATGTGAACTCCATAATGGTTAGAACGTATTTGCACCTGAAGATTGCAAGAACTGCAAGAAACTCTAAGTTGTGCTATCGACATTGGATATTATGTATATTCATTAATATTGCCGATTTCGGGTTTTGCATCATATTGGCTCAAACAGCAACCCCGACCTGATTCCAAAAGATTCAGGTAGCCTCCTTGATAGCGTTGTGCTACGCACCTCGACATTGCAAAAAAAAATAAAGATATGGCTAGGATTCCAACTGTTCTTATTGATATACGTCAATTAGGTTTGACTAGGTCTGCTCTACGTTCATATCCAGCTCTTTAGTTAGTTGTTTACTCGTATCGGGGTTTTTTCTTTGGGCCTTGAACCTGTATCTGTGCGATTATTTTCAACAGACTTTCATGTTCCTGGCTCTTTCTTTTTTAAAACCTTTTTTTCCCTTCGTGATTGATTTGGCTATTGTTAAATCAAGAATTCGAAGGTTTTTCGACACGAGTATAGTCACCTATATTTATATATATATATATATATATATATATATATATCGTTGTCAGTGATGGCTTTACCTTGTATCCAAGAATTTAATTTCTTCTTTGTTGATGCCTTCCTTTATGATGATGGCGTTGATGGCTAAATTCACCACCAATGTGCAAGTTCAGGACTAGAAGCTTCCAGTTTTACCAAAACCTGCTCCCGTCATTCATTCCCTATCCCTGTTTAGCTTTGAGAGAGTTTTGGTTGCAGGTGAAAGAAAATCAGAATAGAAGAAAGTGCCAATGGTGTGAATTTGTTTAAGGTGGACCTCAGCTTGCCAGGAAGTGACCCACACACTTGATTTCATGACCTTCCTCTGCAGCACACATGAAATGAGACATGCAGAATCCAGTTATGAAACTGGAACAGACTGCTACTGACTCTGTTATATCTTAGAGTAGAGCATGTCCATCATCCCTATCCCTCTTCATCTGCTGGTTCAATCATTAAACATTGAGATCTGTTGTAATCATCATCTGCTTGTTCAAAAAAATATATATATATATATATATGTAAAATGTGTATGCATATAAATATAAATATATATATATAAGTATATATGCAATTTTTATGTATATTATTTATATATTATATATATATATATATATATGCAGTATTTATTGGAAAGTGCTCAATATTAGTGATAGAGCTAACATATTTAGTTGGATTGATGTGAGTTTGTGACCCTGGGATTCAAGCTATTTGCGATCGTCAGACAAACTCTTGATTCTTGTCTGATGATTGCAAATAGCGTGAAACCGAGGGTTACAAACTCATATCAATCCACCTAAATATATATATATATATATATATATATATATATATATATATATATATTTCATTTATATTTCTTTATCTCATTGGCTGATGTTGACTGACGTATGTCAATAAGAACGGTCGGAATCCTAGCCATATCTTAATTATTTTTTACAATGTCAAGGTGCGTAGCACAACGCTATCAAAGAGGTGACCTGAATCATTTGGAATCAGGTCGGGGTTGCTGTTAGAGCCGATATGATGCAAAACCCGAAATCGGCAATGAAGACGGTGCATCACTGAAGACCTTCCTTGATGCATCTGAAATGTTTTACTCGACTATATATATATATATATATATATATATATATATATATATATATATATATATATATATATATATATATATATACACACACACACATATATATAACATTATAAACTGACAAGTAGTGTAATCAAATTGGTTGAGCAGATTATTTGATCTTATGGAGAGTAGATTTCACAAGGATAAAATAGATTAGTCAATTAATAGTCTTGTTTAAACATCCACATATCTACATACTATATACTACACATTATAAACTGGCAAATAGTGGATGGACGAGCAGCTTGCTTAAAATTGTGATAAGAGAGAAGTGGATTTCACTTGTCACTGATACACACCCTGAACCACAGTCAAGGAAGTAATGGCATTTTGTTGGCTGGGGGTAATTTCTTTTCCAGTCAACCATTAAAGACAGGTGCAGGAAGTTGGTGATTACTTTGCATTTGGTTGGGGATATGAACTTTCTCCTCTGCCTCTGTTGGGTGGGGATCATTTTTTGACCAGAAAATTATTTGATACAAGCGAGATCTAATCACAGCTGCACTTTACATGTTGGCCAGACAGCTGCCTGATTGGGCTTTACAATGTTGAATAATTTGATATTTTAAAGGACATGGCATTGTTATTATTCCAGCTTCTATTGTTTTTGTAGACATAATTGAATCCGTGTGACATTAGTTTAAGGCCCAAGTTTATGACAGCGAGTTATCTGATCTAATATTTTCTGCTTTATTTTGCCGGAATATTTTCAGCTTGTTTGCACGCTAATATTTAACATACAGGGTGCGATGGATAAATAGTCGTTTAAATTACACAAAAATGAAAATAACAGACATCTCATTTTAAAAGATATCTTTACCGAAATTACAGAAAAATATCTTGAAATCAGTCATGTGCCATGCATGACACATGCTTAGGTGATACATGACTGACAAGGCAGATTTTTTTCTGCAGTAGGTTACCATTTCTTTCTGTGGTAGACCAGTTGCCATTCAAGGCTATAGAACCAGTTCTGTCCTGCTATTTACCCATAGCTGGGGGGAGAAGTGGATTCATGCCTTTCCCAAGGGTATTAGCACATAACTAAATGTAATGGATTTGAATGGAATTCAAACTCAGCTCTCTGATTCCTCAATCCGAGATGCTAGTAAATCAGCATTGGCTTCAACCACAGTGACTGACATGCATATTTTCTATGAAATTTTCTCGGACATTCAGGCCGGTAAAAGTTGTTAATACTGTTTATTATAAACAGAGCATTTACTTAAATATTTATATCTCTGCCGTGCGTCCACGGCTTAGTGGTAGAATCCCCGACTGACACTAATTCAGTTGGGTTTCGATCCTAGCTAGAGGCAAACGGCCGTCTAGCCACACTGATGAGCTGTGATACAGCGAAACAGTCTGTCTGTGGATGACAATATATAGGCTCCTGAAAAATTTATTTCGGTTGAGCTCTCTGGGGAGGAAGTGTGGGTTTGTAAACAGTGACTATTACGGCTAATAATGCAAGACTCTTCGGTAAATCGAATCGAGTTCTCTCTGTCACTGTGTGTTTATCTAAAAATAAATACGATTAAATTCTCCTTCATCCCTGCCATGAGTCCACGGCTTAGTGGTAGAATCCCCAACTGACACTAATTCAGTTGGGTTTCGATCCTAGCTAGAGGCAAACGGACGTCTAGCCACACTGATGAGCTGTGATACAGGGAAACAGTCTGTCTGTGGATGACAATATATATATATATATATATATATATCATAGCTGGCCTCGATACCCGTCTACTAGGGCGGATAGCCAATCCCTATTGCAGACTCTTGCTAAGGAACTATGCTGAGCAGACCTTAATTACAATTTCTGGGAGAGAGCATGTTATCTAGAATGATCAACAATCTGAACAACCCCAGCACACACAAACCCTCGGTCATGATGACATGTGACTTCATGCTAGCACAGCTATCAACGGCTCCAAGTGTTCTGTCTACACAATTTCACTCACAAGGCTTGGGTCAACCCATGGTATGGTTTCCAGGCACTTTCCAAAGTATATATAACGCTAAAAAAAAAAATACTGCGTTACTTATTTTACAAGTATATAATAGATTAGTTAATCAATATTCTTGTATAAAGGTATACATGTCTATATACAATAGACTGAGCATTTTTCTTTTCTTGTCTATATTTAATGTTCAGCTTGTTTGCAAACTAATTCTTAACATATATAAAAAAATATGTATGTCTGTCTATTAGCTAATCTCTGTTGTAGACATCTCAAGTATGTTTATGTTTGTTCAACATGTTTGGGTCAACCTGTAGTTCATACTGCAACTGTGCTGAGTGAACCTTAGTTACAGTTCTCTTTTCTTTGTTAATTATGATATTTTCCTATATCTTAATACTTTGCTTAGTTTCTGGAAGGCATCTTTCACTGATTTTATATGCCCAGATTTTGATGTCCCACTATGTTTGTTCAATGACATATCACCTCCTTATGGATCATTTAATGCTGAAATTTAATTTTCTTGTGAGCTTTGAAGTAATAAAAATATGTTATTCTGCTTTCACAATAGATTGCATGGTAGATGATGCTCATCTTTTGTGCATATTCATGTTTGTTTATCTTTCCTTTATAATATATTAACAACTTTTGACATGAACTAAGAATAATAAAGAAAAGATACAGAATAAATATTAACGGCTTTTTTTAAAAGTCACTCATTTTCCCTTCTTCTTTAATCGCGAGAAATTCCAGCTTAGGGAAAATGTACAATGGTTTATTATTTAAGCATGCACACAAATACACATATTTCTTTCTTTCGTTTTTGGGATCTGATGAAGCCTAGAATGGCGAAACGTGTAATCAAATCTATTTCAAATGAAACGTTTTCCATTTGTTAAATTTCTTAAAAACTTTGTCGGGATTCTATATCCAACTTTAAAAGCATACATTATTATTGATAATTTGTTTAAATGCTAGTATTCATCCAATACAATTTTTGAGAGAGCCACTCAAAGTAGACGCATCCTGGTAAGGATAAATGTGGTGTGAGATGTAAACTAAAGAGCAGGTGGTATGGAATGAAAAATATGAGAATATTAAGGATAAATAATGATTGATCCTTAACCAAAAGAGGTTAAGATTGTAGTCATCAGGGAAGCATTCATGCAGAAGTCTGTTTCCCAAAGTCACAATTCTTGGAAATATATATATATATATATATATATATATATATATATATATAAATATATAAAAGGTTAATGGTGGGAGTTGAATCAGACCAGGAAACAGTAGTATTAAAAAGTGCTCAATATACATGTGAAAAAATAAAATAAAAGTAAAAATAACATGTATTTTTTAAAATAATAATATAGTGTTCATTAGTTTTTTTTAAAGGAAAAAAGTGTTAAGAGATCATTTGATAACAATCGCCTGAGGATACTGTAAGGTTGAAACCAAGGTAGCAGATTCAATTGACTTCCTGATTTTTAAAAGCTCTCTCTCTCTCTCTCTCTCTCTCTCTCTCTATATATATATATATATATATATATATATATATATATATATATATATATATATCTCTGTGTGTGTGTGTGTGTGTGTGTATATATATATATATATATATATATATATATATATATATATATATATGTATCGGGTGTAACAGAAAAATTTTCCCAGATCGTGTAACAGCATGGGATAATTGTCGATCCCACAAAATGTTTAATATCTAAAAAACCACTAAAGTAATTGAGTTTCTTTTTTCCAGGTTTTCAGATAAGACATTTAGCCAATCTTCCTAAGTGAGCAATGGTGATAGGAAAAGGATAAATTCAGGCTAAAACGATTAAAGGAGAGAATAGCTAAAATGATTTCTTTATTTCTAGCAGAAAAGATAGATTGGAAATGGTTGTTCAGATGAGAAAAATTAGACAAGGCATATATATATATATATATATATATATATATATATATATATATATATATATTTAATGAAATCTGTATATATATATATATATATATATATATATATATATATATATATATATAATGGACTCTCCCGTCGGTTTCAACGTATGATGATCTGACAGCTCAATTGATTCAATTATGAAATTTTGTGCGATAATCTTAAGTGGTACTTAAGAACCGCTAATGATTTACAAAGGAGTCCACATATGGAGCAAAAGTGAGGATTACGAGATGAGATCACTGTTAGATTGGCTGACCTTTTAGATCTTGCTCTCACTTCTTGAATGTATGTGTGTGTGTGTGTGTGTATATATATATATATATATATATATACATATATATATAATATATATATATATATATATATATATATATATATATATATATATATATATATATATATATATATATATATATATATATATATATATATATATATATATACACACACACACACACACACACACATATGTACACTATAGGCAAAAAGCTTAGGGCCATCCTGCATTTCTTTTAAAAAGATTGTGACTAAAACAACAAATATGAGGATACTCTTCTGAATAATTTACAGAATGATGACAATGGTATTAAGAATTATAATTATAAAACAAGGGGTGAGTTGATACTGTTCCATGTGAAAGATTGTGACTAAAATTTACAGAATGATGACACTGCTCAAGGAGGGGGTTGAGACAGTTTTATATGAAAAATTGTGGCTAAAACAGCAAAGATGAGGATACTCTTGATAATTTAGAGCATGATGACAATGCATTAAGAATTATAGATAACACTAGGAGGAGGTTGAGAATGTTCCATGTGAAAGAGTCTCACTAAAACAACAAAGCTATCCTCATCTTTGTTGTTTTAGTCACAATCTGAACAATTTTTGATATAATGACTATGTTTCATCTGTCAGCTGCAGACCGCAATTCTA
Organism: Acanthosepion esculentum; assembly: GCA_964036315.1. NCBI lineage: Eukaryota > Metazoa > Mollusca > Cephalopoda > Sepiida > Sepiidae > Acanthosepion > Acanthosepion esculentum. The sequence goes on along the minus strand of OZ038479.1, from coordinate 119,817,027 downwards.
ACTCACTGCACTTATTGTTCATTTTGTGCTTCCATCTTATAACTTCTTTGTGGGTCAGTAGGTCTTTCTCCCCATCGACAGTGACTCCCTCACCCCCACCATCTTGAACTGAACTGACCTTGGACTTCTTATAAGCAGGAAAATAATTGTAACTTTCTGTTTTCAGTTTCTTCCTTTATTTTATCCCAGAATAGTTGAAATAAGAGAAAATGGCATGCTGACTAACATGACCTTTGATATTAAAGTTAACCTTTGCATTATATGGGTTATATCTACATAAGTAGGAAAAAAAGAAAACAAAAAAAAAAAGAACAAATCTTTTATTTATTATGTGCGTCTCTGTGTGTTGTACATATGTGTATGTGTATGTGTATGTGAGTTTTTATATAATTAGTAGCTGTTTATGTAACCCTTGTTATTATTACTAGGAATTATTAAATCAAATACATAAAAACTTACAATCCCTATAATGTTTACATTTATAGTTACATGGCAAATACAAAAAGCATCTATAAAAATACATTGGAAATTATTTTATTATAAAAAGGCATTCCAAATTATTTACAATTTTAAAATTATTATTTTACAATTATAAAATATTTCGAACTAGTGCTCTGTTGAAACAAACATTCAAGAGGATGTTTCCCCAATCACTATAATCTTAACCTGTTCAAGTCTAGGGTTAACTGTTATCTTCTCCACCCATCCGCACAAACTGTGTCTCTTTACCTCGAGTAGTTCCGGGCCTTGTACAACCCTCCCCAAGAAAAACAAACTAAAAAAAAACCATAATCTTATGATTACGTACATAGTTAAACATCAAATACTAAAAGCATCTATAGAAATTCATGGAAAATTATTTTACTATAAAAATGCATTGCAAATTATTTACTACAGAAATGGATTGCAATTATTAAATATGACAAAACTTTAATTCACTCTAATGATTATATAGAAGTGATACAGTGAATACTAAACGTAGCTATAGAAATTCATTGGAAACTTACTATAGAAATGCCTTACAATTATTAAATATATCAAAACTTTCCTTCACTCTAAAGATTACATATATAATGACAGAAAAGGACATCTATAGAAATTCATTGAAAATTATGTTACTATAAAAATACATTGTAAATTATTTGCTATAGAAGTGCACTACAATTCTTAAATATATCAAAACTTTCATTCACTCATTATCTATATAATGATATAATAATTATTAAAAGTAGCTATAGAAATTCATTGGAAATTATTTTACTATAAAAATGCATTACAAATTATTTACTATAGAAATGAATTACAATTATTAAATATGTCAGGACTGGTTCACTCTAATCATTCTATATACAGGGTGTCCATAAAGTTCATGTGCACTTTAAAAAATTTATAACTTTATTTGTATTTGAAATAGAAATAATCTGTAATAAATGTTATAAAATTTAATGTACCTAGTTTTTAAGTATAGCTAAAATAACTAATGTGATTACAGGCATTACTGTAAATCAGTTGGCAAATGTTTTCCATGAACTGCAAAATCGTATTACCCTTTGTATTACTAATGATGGAGGGCATGTGGAAACTTAAATAAAATTTCAATAAAACCTTAAAAAAAATATAGATTTACTTCTTTCTAATCCTTTTTACAAATTATTTCTATTGCAAATACAAATAAAATTATAAAATTTTAAAATGCACACAAACTTTATGGACACCCTGTATAGTGAAATAACAAACACTAAAATTGTACTTTTTAGTCTGGAATTGAAAAGTAGATTGGAATAAAATGGTAATTTGGAAAATTACAATTACAAAAAGAGATGAAAAGGGAGGATGTAATAAACAGACAGTTTGGAGAAAAGTGGGAAATAAAATAACGGCTTGTTGGAGTCTGGAATAACCATGTATAGGTTGGAAAGAAAATCAAAATTTAAATATCCTTGGAGACATGTCTATTCTGATGCACACACAAATAGAAATCCTTGTATATGTCAATAAATGCTGGACAATTTCTTCACAGCAAAATAGGAGACTTGCAACAACAGAGATATCGTTCTACAGAAGGATGATGAGAATTTGGTGGGTAGAGCATGTGAACACAGAGGAAGTTTCAACGAAAATGGAAGCAAAAATACAATGGACGACACAAGTAAGCAACAAATGGGGTTTTAAGGAAAATGGAAGCAAAAATGACACTTTCTGTGACACATAAAGAGGAAAGAGGGCTTGGAAAATGTGATACTCACAGGATGTATTAAAGGTAAGAGAGGTAGAGGGAAACAGTGAGTAACCTACCAAATGAATTTATATAAATGGCAGAACAGGGTGGTGTAGTAAGGAGAGAACAATTGCTTAGAGCTACAAAGGATAGGAAGTTGTGGAAAGCCATGACCAACCAAGTCCTGAAATGATACAGCAAATAGAAAAATAGTTTATATCACTAGGATAAGTCAGAAAATAATGTTACTTTACTTAGAAATTGGTGCAATTGAGAAATTGCAATTGGAAAGTGTTAAAAATACTTATTGGTCATTTCACTTAGTCATGAAGTCAATCATCATTGGGAACCACATGCTTCTGGCTTTGTTATTTCATAAGTTATACTGAGTAAATACTTTTAAGAATATTTATATCTTATCACCTGTCCTGTAGCTGAAGTAGTTGCATCTTACATTCTGGAGCCAGAGGTCACTGTTCAATCCTTGGTAAAAAGCTCAAATTTTGAATTCTTCCTATCTATCTATCTATCTATCTATCTATCTATCTATCTCACTCACTTCATATGTATCTGTTTATCTCTGTTCATATCTATCTGTCAGTTCATATCTCTCTATTTCAGTTTGTTCATATCTATCTATCTATCTATCTATTTCAGTGTATTCATATCTATTTCAGTGTATTCATATCTATCTATCTATCTATCTATTTCAGTGTATTCATATCTATTTCAGTGTATTCATATCTATCTATCTATCTATATATTTCAGTGTATTCATATCTATTTCAGTGTATTCATATCTATCTATCTATCTATCTATCTATTTCAGTGTATTCATATCTATCTATCTATCTATCTATTTATCTATCTATCTATTTCAGTGTATTCATATCTATCTATCTATCTATCTATCTATCTATCTATCTATCTATTGCTCTCTCTCTCTCTATTTCTATTTCTTTTTTTTGTCTCTCTCATTGTGGAAAGAGTTTTTCAAGTTCAAGATGAGAATGGTGAGACTCAAACTGCTGCTTTGGGCATTGAAAACTTTTGACAGGGTTTGGCAAGCAAATCTTCTTCACAAATTGAAAAGCTATGGTGTCTCTGGTGAAATTTTCAAACTGATCTGGTCTTTCTTATCAAATTGTGAAATGAAAGTTATCATGAATGGCCACTCTTCTAGATCATCCTTTTGCACTAATGCTGGTGTTCCCCAAGGGTTCTATCCTTGGTTCTACATTGAATCTATCTTATATATCTATAAATCTGCCATTTGTCCATGCTTAGAATATTGCTACCACATATGATCTGGTGACCCTGCTATTTACCTTGAGCTCCTTGATAAAATCCAAAGAAGAATCAGCAATATTATTGTCCCTGATCTGGTGGCTCAGCTTCAGTATCTTACCCACCGGTGTAAGGTTGCCTCCCTGTGCCTTTTCTATAAATAATTTCATGGTAATTCTTCGGATGAGCTCTTCACTATGGCACCTAGACCTCTTGAATTTAAGCACAGTACTCAACTGGCGTCTAGATCTCATCTGTTTACAATTGAGCCGACCAGATGTAGCTGTAAATTCTATGCTAACACTTTCTTTTCTCGCACTTCTCACTTGTGAAACTCCCTTCTGGCTCCATGCTTTCCAGTCAACTTTAATCTGCTAAAATTTAAATGCAATGTCAATTGCTATCTACTCACCGCCTGATTACTCTTTTCTCATCCCACTCATTGTTAATGTTTTTTATTCTGAATTCTTCCACATCCAGTAACCTCTTTTGGTTGTTAGTGGCTTTACTGCCTTGAATGGGGTGAAACCAATTAAAAAAAGAATATATATATATATATATATATATATATATATATATATATATATATATATATATATATATATATATATTTGTATAATATTTACTATTTATTTATTTTATTACATTTTTTTAAGCTTTTCACCCCAAGCAAAGCAGAAGTGCCACTAGCACGCAAGGGGTTACAGAGAATGGGAGCAAGAGTAAAGAGATGTGATTGAGGAAAGGATAAAGGGAAGGATGGGAAATTAGATCAAGGCATCAGAAGATGTCAATTGACATTACATTTGAATATTTGAAGACTATAACTGTCAGGGAAGCAAGTAAGAGGAAGGGAGTTCCACAGATGGGAAGTGCAAGACATGAAGCTATTAGAGTAGAAGAGACGGCTACATTTAACTGTTTTGACAGTGAAAGGGTGGGACTGAGATGCCAAATATATATGTATATATATATATATATATATACATACATTATGAAATGGACAAAGTCCGACAATTATTTAAAGACATTTTTATGTTTAACATTGTTTTTATAGATACAAGTATTTAAGTAAATGCTCTGTTTATAATAAACAGTATTACATAACATTTACCAGCCTGAATGTCCGAGAAATCTTCATAGAAAATATTTGTCCTCCAACAGGATTTGAACCTGTATCCTATACGGAACCGTCATATATCCTGATGTACCTTAACCGATTCAGCCACTAAGGATCGTTCGATTGGCAAGGTTGAATTTACTGCTTATAAACTTCAATCTTCCATGAATCTCTCACATACATTCATAACTGCTCATGTCGGAGGATGAATATTTTCTATGAAAATTTCTCGGACATTCAGGCCGGTAAATGTTATTTAATACTGCTTATTATAAAACAGAGCATTTACTTAAATACTTGTATCTATAAAAAGAATGTTAAACATAAAACAATGTCTTTAAATAATTGTCGGACTTTGTCCATTTCATAATGTGTGACGTCATTTGTTTACATTTGATATGGCATGAGCACCTGGAAGATTGAAGTTTATAAGCAGTAAATTTGACCTTGCCAACCGGACAATCCTCTGTGGCCGAAATGGTTAAAAAAGCACGTCAGGCTATATGACGGTTCCATATAGGATACAGGTTCGAATCCTGTCGGAGGATGAATATTTTCTATGAAAATTTCTCGGACATTCAGGTCGGTAAATGTTATTTAATACTGTTTATTATAAAACGGAGCATTTACTTAAATACTTGTATCTATAAAAAGAATGTTAAACATAAAACAATGTCTTTAAATAATTGTCGGACTTTGTCCATTTCATAATGTGTGACGTCATTTGTTTACATTTGATATGGCATGAGCACCTGGAAGATTGAAGTTTATAAGCAGTAAATTTGACCTTGCCAACCGGACAATCCTCTGTGGCCGAAATGGTTAAAAAAGCACGTCAGGCTATATGACGGTTCCATATAGGATACAGGTTCGAATCCTGTCGGAGGATGAATATTTTCTATGAAAATTTCTCGGACATTCAGGCCGGTAAATGTTATTTAATACTGCTTATTATAAAACAGAGCATTTACTTAAATACTTGTATCTATAAAAAGAATGTTAAACATAAAACAATGTCTTTAAATAATTGTCGGACTTTGTCCATTTCATAATGTGTGACGTCATTTGTTTACATTTGATATGGCATGAGCACCTGGAAGATTGAAGTTTATAAGCAGTAAATTTGACCTTGCCAACCGGACAATCCTCTGTGGCCGAAATGGTTAAAAAAGCACGTCAGGCTATATGACGGTTCCATATAGGATACAGGTTCGAATCCTGTCGGAGGATGAATATTTTCTATGAAAATTTCTCGGACATTCAGGCCGGTAAATGTTATTTAATACTGCTTATTATAAAACAGAGCATTTACTTAAATACTTGTATCTATAAAAAGAATGTTAAACATAAAACAATGTCTTTAAATAATTGTCGGACTTTGTCCATTTCATAATGTGTGACGTCATTTGTTTACATTTGATATGGCATGAGCACCTGGAAGATTGAAGTTTATAAGCAGTAAATTTGACCTTGCCAACCGGACAATCCTCTGTGGCCGAAATGGTTAAAAAAGCACGTCAGGCTATATGACGGTTCCATATAGGATACAGGTTCGATTCCTGTCGGAGGATGAATATTTTCTATGAAAATTTCTCGGACATTCAGGTCGGTAAATTTTATTTAATACTGTTTATTATAAAACGGAGCATTTACTTAAATACTTGTATCTATAAAAAGAATGTTAAACATAAAACAATGTCTTTAAATAATTGTCGGACTTTGTCCATTTCATAATGTGTGACGTCATTTGTTTACATTTGATATGGCATGAGCACCTGGAAGATTGAAGTTTATAAGCAGTAAATTTGACCTTGCCAACCGGACAATCCTCTGTGGCCGAAATGGTTAAAAAAGCACGTCAGGCTATATGACGGTTCCATATAGGATACAGGTTCGAATCCTGTCGGAGGATGAATATTTTCTATGAAAATTTCTCGGACATTCAGGCCGGTAAATGTTATTTAATACTGCTTATTATAAAACAGAGCATTTACTTAAATACTTGTATCTATAAAAAGAATGTTAAACATAAAACAATGTCTTTAAATGATTTCGGACTTTGTCCATTTCATAATGTGTGACGTCATTTGTTTACATTTGATATGGCATGAGCACCTGGAAGATTGAAGTTTATAAGCAGTAAATTTGACCTTGCCAACCGGACAATCCTCTGTGGCCGAAATGGTTAAAAAAGCACGTCAGGCTATATGACGGTTCCATATAGGATACAGGTTCGAATCCTGTCGGAGGATGAATATTTTCTATGAAAATTTCTCGGACATTCAGGTCGGTAAATGTTATTTAATACTGCTTATTATAAAACAGAGCATTTACTTAAATACTTGTATCTATAAAAAGAATGTTAAACATAAAACAATGTCTTTAAATGATTTCGGACTTTGTCCATTTCATAATGTGTGACGTCATTTGTTTACATTTGATATGGCATGAGCACCTGGAAGATTGAAGTTTATAAGCAGTAAATTTGACCTTGCCAACCGGACAATCCTCTGTGGCCGAAATGGTTAAAAAAGCACGTCAGGCTATATGACGGTTCCATATAGGATACAGGTTCGAATCCTGTCGGAGGATGAATATTTTCTATGAAAATTTCTCGGACATTCAGGCCGGTAAATGTTATTTAATACTGCTTATTATAAAACAGAGCATTTACTTAAATACTTGTATCTATAAAAAGAATGTTAAACATAAAACAATGTCTTTAAATGATTTCGGACTTTGTCCATTTCATAATGTGTGACGTCATTTGTTTACATTTGATATGGCATGAGCACCTGGAAGATTGAAGTTTATAAGCAGTAAATTTGACCTTGCCAACCGGACAATCCTCTGTGGCCGAAATGGTTAAAAAAGCACGTCAGGCTATATGACGGTTCCATATAGGATACAGGTTCGATTCCTGTCGGAGGATGAATATTTTCTATGAAAATTTCTCGGACATTCAGGTCGGTAAATGTTATTTAATACTGCTTATTATAAAACAGAGCATTTACTTAAATACTTGTATCTATAAAAAGAATGTTAAACATAAAACAATGTCTTTAAATGATTTCGGACTTTGTCCATTTCATAATGTGTGACGTCATTTGTTTACATTTGATATGGCATGAGCACCTGGAAGATTGAAGTTTATAAGCAGTAAATTTGACCTTGCCAACCGGACAATCCTCTGTGGCCGAAATGGTTAAAAAAGCACGTCAGGCTATATGACGGTTCCATATAGGATACAGGTTCGAATCCTGTCGGAGGATGAATATTTTCTATGAAAATTTCTCGGACATTCAGGTCGGTAAATGTTATTTAATACTGTTTATTATAAAACGGAGCATTTACTTAAATACTTGTATCTATAAAAAGAATGTTAAACATAAAACAATGTCTTTAAATAATTGTCGGACTTTGTCCATTTCATAATGTGTGACGTCATTTGTTTACATTTGATATGGCATGAGCACCTGGAAGATTGAAGTTTATAAGCAGTAAATTTGACCTTGCCAACCGGACAATCCTCTGTGGCCGAAATGGTTAAAAAAGCACGTCAGGCTATATGACGGTTCCATATAGGATACAGGTTCGAATCCTGTCGGAGGATGAATATTTTCTATGAAAATTTCTCGGACATTCAGGTCGGTAAATGTTATTTAATACTGTTTATTATAAACAGAGCATTTACTTAAATACTTGTATCTATAAAAAGAATGTTAAACATAAAACAATGTCTTTAAATGATTTCGGACTTTGTCCATTTCATAATGTGTGACGTCATTTGTTTACATTTGATATGGCATGAGCACCTGGAAGATTGAAGTTTATAAGCAGTAAATTTGACCTTGCCAACCGGACAATCCTCTGTGGCCGAAATGGTTAAAAAAGCACGTCAGGCTATATGACGGTTCCATATAGGATACAGGTTCGAATCCTGTCGGAGGATGAATATTTTCTATGAAAATTTCTCGGACATTCAGGCCGGTAAATGTTATTTAATACTGCTTATTATAAAACAGAGCATTTACTTAAATACTTGTATCTATAAAAAGAATGTTAAACATAAAACAATGTCTTTAAATAACTGTCGGACTTTGTCCTTTTCATAATGTGTGACGTCATTTGTTTACATTTGATATGGCATGAGCACCTGGAAGATTGAAGTTTATAAGCAGTAAATTTGACCTTGCCAACCGGACAATCCTCTGTGGCCGAAATGGTTAAAAAAGCACGTCAGGCTATATGACGGTTCCATATAGGATACAGGTTCGAATCCTGTCGGAGGATGAATATTTTCTATGAAAATTTCTCGGACATTCAGGCCGGTAAATGTTATTTAATACTGTTTATTATAAACAGAGCATTTACTTAAATACTTGTATCTATAAAAAGAATGTTAAACATAAAACAATGTCTTTAAATAACTGTCGGACTTTGTCCTTTTCATAATGTGTGACGTCATTTGTTTACATTTGATATGGCATGAGCACCTGGAAGATTGAAGTTTATAAGCAGTAAATTTGACCTTGCCAACCGGACAATCCTCTGTGGCCGAAATGGTTAAAAAAGCACGTCAGGCTATATGACGGTTCCATATAGGATACAGGTTCGAATCCTGTCGGAGGATGAATATTTTCTATGAAAATTTCTCGGACATTCAGGCCGGTAAATGTTATTTAATACTGTTTATTATAAACAGAGCATTTACTTAAATACTTGTATCTATAAAAAGAATGTTAAACATAAAACAATGTCTTTAAATAACTGTCGGACTTTGTCCTTTTCATAATGTGTGACGTCATTTGTTTACATTTGATATGGCATGAGCACCTGGAAGATTGAAGTTTATAAGCAGTAAATTTGACCTTGCCAACCGGACAATCCTCTGTGGCCGAAATGGTTAAAAAAGCACGTCAGGCTATATGACGGTTCCATATAGGATACAGGTTCGAATCCTGTCGGAGGATGAATATTTTCTATGAAAATTTCTCGGACATTCAGGCCGGTAAATGTTATTTAATACTGTTTATTATAAACAGAGCATTTACTTAAATACTTGTATCTATAAAAAGAATGTTAAACATAAAACAATGTCTTTAAATAACTGTCGGACTTTGTCCTTTTCATAATGTGTGACGTCATTTGTTTACATTTGATATGGCATGAGCACCTGGAAGATTGAAGTTTATAAGCAGTAAATTTGACCTTGCCAACCGGACAATCCTCTGTGGCCGAAATGGTTAAAAAAGCACGTCAGGCTATATGACGGTTCCATATAGGATACAGGTTCGAATCCTGTCGGAGGATGAATATTTTCTATGAAAATTTCTCGGACATTCAGGCCGGTAAATGTTATTTAATACTGTTTATTATAAACAGAGCATTTACTTAAATACTTGTATCTATAAAAAGAATGTTAAACATAAAACAATGTCTTTAAATAACTGTCGGACTTTGTCCTTTTCATAATGTGTGACGTCATTTGTTTACATTTGATATGGCATGAGCACCTGGAAGATTGAAGTTTATAAGCAGTAAATTTGACCTTGCCAACCGGACAATCCTCTGTGGCCGAAATGGTTAAAAAAGCACGTCAGGCTATATGACGGTTCCATATAGGATACAGGTTCGAATCCTGTCGGAGGATGAATATTTTCTATGAAAATTTCTCGGACATTCAGGCCGGTAAATGTTATTTAATACTGTTTATTATAAACAGAGCATTTACTTAAATACTTGTATCTATAAAAAGAATGTTAAACATAAAACAATGTCTTTAAATAACTGTCGGACTTTGTCCTTTTCATAATGTGTGACGTCATTTGTTTACATTTGATATGGCATGAGCACCTGGAAGATTGAAGTTTATAAGCAGTAAATTTGACCTTGCCAACCGGACAATCCTCTGTGGCCGAAATGGTTAAAAAAGCACGTCAGGCTATATGACGGTTCCATATAGGATACAGGTTCGAATCCTGTCGGAGGATGAATATTTTCTATGAAAATTTCTCGGACATTCAGGCCGGTAAATGTTATTTAATACTGTTTATTATAAACAGAGCATTTACTTAAATACTTGTATCTATAAAAAGAATGTTAAACATAAAACAATGTCTTTAAATAACTGTCGGACTTTGTCCTTTTCATAATGTGTGACGTCATTTGTTTACATTTGATATGGCATGAGCACCTGGAAGATTGAAGTTTATAAGCAGTAAATTTGACCTTGCCAACCGGACAATCCTCTGTGGCCGAAATGGTTAAAAAAGCACGTCAGGCTATATGACGGTTCCATATAGGATACAGGTTCGAATCCTGTCGGAGGATGAATATTTTCTATGAAAATTTCTCGGACATTCAGGCCGGTAAATGTTATTTAATACTGTTTATTATAAACAGAGCATTTACTTAAATACTTGTATCTATAAAAAGAATGTTAAACATAAAACAATGTCTTTAAATAACTGTCGGACTTTGTCCTTTTCATAATGTGTGACGTCATTTGTTTACATTTGATATGGCATGAGCACCTGGAAGATTGAAGTTTATAAGCAGTAAATTTGACCTTGCCAACCGGACAATCCTCTGTGGCCGAAATGGTTAAAAAAGCACGTCAGGCTATATGACGGTTCCATATAGGATACAGGTTCGAATCCTGTCGGAGGATGAATATTTTCTATGAAAATTTCTCGGACATTCAGGCCGGTAAATGTTATTTAATACTGTTTATTATAAACAGAGCATTTACTTAAATACTTGTATCTATAAAAAGAATGTTAAACATAAAACAATGTCTTTAAATAATTGTCGGACTTTGTCCATTTCATAATGTGTGACGTCATTTGTTTACATTTGATATGGCATGAGCACCTGGAAGATTGAAGTTTATAAGCAGTAAATTTGACCTTGCCAACCGGACAATCCTCTGTGGCCGAAATGGTTAAAAAAGCACGTCAGGCTATATGACGGTTCCATATAGGATACAGGTTCGAATCCTGTCGGAGGATGAATATTTTCTATGAAAATTTCTCGGACATTCAGGCCGGTAAATGTTATTTAATACTGTTTATTATAAACAGAGCATTTACTTAAATACTTGTATCTATAAAAAGAATGTTAAACATAAAACAATGTCTTTAAATAACTGTCGGACTTTGTCCTTTTCATAATGTGTGACGTCATTTGTTTACATTTGATATGGCATGAGCACCTGGAAGATTGAAGTTTATAAGCAGTAAATTTGACCTTGCCAACCGGACAATCCTCTGTGGCCGAAATGGTTAAAAAAGCACGTCAGGCTATATGACGGTTCCATATAGGATACAGGTTCGAATCCTGTCGGAGGATGAATATTTTCTATGAAAATTTCTCGGACATTCAAGCCGGTAAATGTTATTTAATACTGCTTATTATAAAACGGAGCATTTACTTAAATACTTGTATCTATAAAAAGAATGTTAAACATAAAACAATGTCTTTAAATAATTGTCGGACTTTGTCCATTTCATAATGTGTGACGTCATTTGTTTACATTTGATATGGCATGAGCACCTGGAAGATTGAAGTTTATAAGCAGTAAATTTGACCTTGCCAACCGGACAATCCTCTGTGGCCGAAATGGTTAAAAAAGCACGTCAGGCTATATGACGGTTCCATATAGGATACAGGTTCGAATCCTGTCGGAGGATGAATATTTTCTATGAAAATTTCTCGGACATTCAAGCCGGTAAATGTTATTTAATACTGCTTATTATAAAACGGAGCATTTACTTAAATACTTGTATCTATAAAAAGAATGTTAAACATAAAACAATGTCTTTAAATAATTGTCGGACTTTGTCCATTTCATAATGTGTGACGTCATTTGTTTACATTTGATATGGCATGAGCACCTGGAAGATTGAAGTTTATAAGCAGTAAATTTGACCTTGCCAACCGGACAATCCTCTGTGGCCGAAATGGTTAAAAAAGCACGTCAGGCTATATGACGGTTCCATATAGGATACAGGTTCGAATCCTGTCGGAGGATGAATATTTTCTATGAAAATTTCTCGGACATTCAGGCCGGTAAATGTTATTTAATACTGTTTATTATAAACAGAGCATTTACTTAAATACTTGTATCTATAAAAAGAATGTTAAACATAAAACAATGTCTTTAAATAACTGTCGGACTTTGTCCTTTTCATAATGTGTGACGTCATTTGTTTACATTTGATATGGCATGAGCACCTGGAAGATTGAAGTTTATAAGCAGTAAATTTGACCTTGCCAACCGGACAATCCTCTGTGGCCGAAATGGTTAAAAAAGCACGTCAGGCTATATGACGGTTCCATATAGGATACAGGTTCGAATCCTGTCGGAGGATGAATATTTTCTATGGAAATTTCTCGGACATTCAGGCCGGTAAATGTTATTTAATACTGTTTATTATAAACAGAGCATTTACTTAAATACTTGTATCTATAAAAAGAATGTTAAACATAAAACAATGTCTTTAAATAACTGTCGGACTTTGTCCTTTTCATAATGTGTGACGTCATTTGTTTACATTTGATATGGCATGAGCACCTGGAAGATTGAAGTTTATAAGCAGTAAATTTGACCTTGCCAACCGGACAATCCTCTGTGGCCGAAATGGTTAAAAAAGCACGTCAGGCTATATGACGGTTCCATATAGGATACAGGTTCGAATCCTGTCGGAGGATGAATATTTTCTATGAAAATTTCTCGGACATTCAAGCCGGTAAATGTTATTTAATACTGCTTATTATAAAACGGAGCATTTACTTAAATACTTGTATCTATAAAAAGAATGTTAAACATAAAACAATGTCTTTAAATAATTGTCGGACTTTGTCCATTTCATAATGTGTGACGTCATTTGTTTACATTTGATATGGCATGAGCACCTGGAAGATTGAAGTTTATAAGCAGTAAATTTGACCTTGCCAACCGGACAATCCTCTGTGGCCGAAATGGTTAAAAAAGCACGTCAGGCTATATGACGGTTCCATATAGGATACAGGTTCGAATCCTGTCGGAGGATGAATATTTTCTATGAAAATTTCTCGGACATTCAAGCCGGTAAATGTTATTTAATACTGCTTATTATAAAACGGAGCATTTACTTAAATACTTGTATCTATAAAAAGAATGTTAAACATAAAACAATGTCTTTAAATAATTGTCGGACTTTGTCCATTTCATAATGTGTGACGTCATTTGTTTACATTTGATATGGCATGAGCACCTGGAAGATTGAAGTTTATAAGCAGTAAATTTGACCTTGCCAACCGGACAATCCTCTGTGGCCGAAATGGTTAAAAAAGCACGTCAGGCTATATGACGGTTCCATATAGGATACAGGTTCGAATCCTGTCGGAGGATGAATATTTTCTATGAAAATTTCTCGGACATTCAGGCCGGTAAATGTTATTTAATACTGTTTATTATAAACAGAGCATTTACTTAAATACTTGTATCTATAAAAAGAATGTTAAACATAAAACAATGTCTTTAAATAACTGTCGGACTTTGTCCTTTTCATAATGTGTGACGTCATTTGTTTACATTTGATATGGCATGAGCACCTGGAAGATTGAAGTTTATAAGCAGTAAATTTGACCTTGCCAACCGGACAATCCTCTGTGGCCGAAATGGTTAAAAAAGCACGTCAGGCTATATGACGGTTCCATATAGGATACAGGTTCGAATCCTGTCGGAGGATGAATATTTTCTATGAAAATTTCTCGGACATTCAGGCCGGTAAATGTTATTTAATACTGTTTATTATAAACAGAGCATTTACTTAAATACTTGTATCTATAAAAAGAATGTTAAACATAAAACAATGTCTTTAAATAACTGTCGGACTTTGTCCTTTTCATAATGTGTGACGTCATTTGTTTACATTTGATATGGCATGAGCACCTGGAAGATTGAAGTTTATAAGCAGTAAATTTGACCTTGCCAACCGGACAATCCTCTGTGGCCGAAATGGTTAAAAAAGCACGTCAGGCTATATGACGGTTCCATATAGGATACAGGTTCGAATCCTGTCGGAGGATGAATATTTTCTATGAAAATTTCTCGGACATTCAAGCCGGTAAATGTTATTTAATACTGCTTATTATAAAACGGAGCATTTACTTAAATACTTGTATCTATAAAAAGAATGTTAAACATAAAACAATGTCTTTAAATAATTGTCGGACTTTGTCCATTTCATAATGTGTGACGTCATTTGTTTACATTTGATATGGCATGAGCACCTGGAAGATTGAAGTTTATAAGCAGTAAATTTGACCTTGCCAACCGGACAATCCTCTGTGGCCGAAATGGTTAAAAAAGCACGTCAGGCTATATGACGGTTCCATATAGGATACAGGTTCGAATCCTGTCGGAGGATGAATATTTTCTATGAAAATTTCTCGGACATTCAGGCCGGTAAATGTTATTTAATACTGTTTATTATAAACAGAGCATTTACTTAAATACTTGTATCTATAAAAAGAATGTTAAACATAAAACAATGTCTTTAAATAACTGTCGGACTTTGTCCTTTTCATAATGTGTGACGTCATTTGTTTACATTTGATATGGCATGAGCACCTGGAAGATTGAAGTTTATAAGCAGTAAATTTGACCTTGCCAACCGGACAATCCTCTGTGGCCGAAATGGTTAAAAAAGCACGTCAGGCTATATGACGGTTCCATATAGGATACAGGTTCGAATCCTGTCGGAGGATGAATATTTTCTATGAAAATTTCTCGGACATTCAAGCCGGTAAATGTTATTTAATACTGCTTATTATAAAACGGAGCATTTACTTAAATACTTGTATCTATAAAAAGAATGTTAAACATAAAACAATGTCTTTAAATAATTGTCGGACTTTGTCCATTTCATAATGTGTGACGTCATTTGTTTACATTTGATATGGCATGAGCACCTGGAAGATTGAAGTTTATAAGCAGTAAATTTGACCTTGCCAACCGGACAATCCTCTGTGGCCGAAATGGTTAAAAAAGCACGTCAGGCTATATGACGGTTCCATATAGGATACAGGTTCGAATCCTGTCGGAGGATGAATATTTTCTATGAAAATTTCTCGGACATTCAGGCCGGTAAATGTTATTTAATACTGTTTATTATAAACAGAGCATTTACTTAAATACTTGTATCTATAAAAAGAATGTTAAACATAAAACAATGTCTTTAAATAACTGTCGGACTTTGTCCTTTTCATAATGTGTGACGTCATTTGTTTACATTTGATATGGCATGAGCACCTGGAAGATTGAAGTTTATAAGCAGTAAATTTGACCTTGCCAACCGGACAATCCTCTGTGGCCGAAATGGTTAAAAAAGCACGTCAGGCTATATGACGGTTCCATATAGGATACAGGTTCGAATCCTGTCGGAGGATGAATATTTTCTATGAAAATTTCTCGGACATTCAAGCCGGTAAATGTTATTTAATACTGCTTATTATAAAACGGAGCATTTACTTAAATACTTGTATCTATAAAAAGAATGTTAAACATAAAACAATGTCTTTAAATAATTGTCGGACTTTGTCCATTTCATAATGTGTGACGTCATTTGTTTACATTTGATATGGCATGAGCACCTGGAAGATTGAAGTTTATAAGCAGTAAATTTGACCTTGCCAACCGGACAATCCTCTGTGGCCGAAATGGTTAAAAAAGCACGTCAGGCTATATGACGGTTCCATATAGGATACAGGTTCGAATCCTGTCGGAGGATGAATATTTTCTATGAAAATTTCTCGGACATTCAGGCCGGTAAATGTTATTTAATACTGTTTATTATAAACAGAGCATTTACTTAAATACTTGTATCTATAAAAAGAATGTTAAACATAAAAATGTCTTTAAATATATATACATATATATATATATGGTATATTTAGGCAGCAAGTATTCATCCAAACAAGTTTGATTAAAAAGAACTGACAAGATCTGTCTGTTTAATTTTTATTATATCTTTTGAATTTTCAGATAAGTTGTTGAGTATTGTGCCTGAATAAGCTCTCTGAATTTCATATTTTGCTATTTTTGTTCAAGTACTTTTGTCTTTTGCAGTCATTATCAAGAACTGATGTGGTGTCTGTGTGGCTGTTAGAATTCCTTCGTCTGCATCCTGGCATTGAGTAGCTGGATGTTTGAAATGGTCTAGTGTGACATCATTCAGTCTATTAGGGTACCATCCTAAGGGTTACCGTGTAAGAATCAGTGGCCACAAGCCTTCAAGCTGGAGGATATTTGCTATGGTTTGACCTGGAGAGGGATGGACTCTACTACGTGTAATTGACCAAGACATGCTCTCTAGGATTCAATCCAAATATTTTAGGGAATTGGTCAGGTGCTCACCTGCTCAGTGACCCTATGGCCACACCCATTCATAGGGTTGATGATGATGGTGATGATGATGATATGATTTTTTAATATCAGTGATCACTTCAGAGGAGACTCTTGTGCCAGACTAAACTCTGCCCCTTGAATAACCAGACAAGGATATGCATGCATGTGTGTAGTTGTAGACAAACAGCTCATGTTAAAAAAATGTCATGAAGCAACAGGTTTTAACCTCGAGTCAAATATCTAGGGAAGAAGACGTGGGTGGGTGGGTGTTGGAATAGGAATGACATTATGACAACTAAGAACTAAAAAGTGGAGGGTGGGGACAAATAGTAGATAAATAACAGGGAAAAATAAATATCAAACCCTAGCTATAGGATAATGGATGACTGTGAGAAAAATAGGGAATGAAATTCAGATGCTTTCTCTCACTCTGACAATTTGCAATGATGATGATGATGATGATATCAATGGGGATTATGATGATAATGATTGCATTTGCAATGTTCATGATGATGATGATGATATTGACAGTGATGATGGTGATGATGATAGCATTGATGATGTTGATATTGATGTTGATGATGATAGCAATGTTGATGATGATGATGGGGATATTGGTTTTGGTGGTGGTGGTAAATCAACAGTTATGTGTCCATGACCAAGACAAGCCTTTAAATTGAAGGACATCAGCTGTAGTCTGGAGAGGGATGGGATCCGCCAGGTCTAATTACCCAAAAGCACACTATGCACAAATGAATACCTCTCTGACTTTCAATCCACATATGTGGAGGAAACTGGTCAGTTGCTCAGCTGCTCAGTGACCATACGACCACACCCATTCAGAGGGATGATGACATTGATGATGATGTGATTTTTTTAATATCAGTGATTGCTTCAGAGGACCATGCATCAATATACCATGTATGAGTATGCTTGTAGGCAAACAGGTCGTGTTAAAAAAATGCCATAACATAACAAGCGTTAATCTTGAGTCAAATATCTATGGGAGAAACGATGTGGGCGGATATTGGAATTGGGATGACATTATGAAACTAAGGACTAAAACGTAGAGGGCAGTGACAAATAGTAGAAAAAATAAGACAAAATAGATTGCTGACAGTGTTTCATAGACTGATGTCAATGGACAGGGTGGAGTGTTCCCTCCCACCTCAATGGAATCAATGGCACCATGTCCATGACCGAGGCAAATCTTGAAGTTAAAGGACATCAGCTGTGGTTTGATCTGAAGAGGGATGGGCTCCACCAGGTGTAATTGTCCATAATGAAGTATGCTTTCAACCCAGATATATATGGAGGAAACTGGTCAGCTGCTCCACTGTGCAGTGACCCTACAACCACACCCAGTCATGAGAGTGATGATGATGAAGATGATGAGATAGATGTATCAATCAGTTGAATTTGACATTTTCAGTGAGATATTCCAAGATGGCGGCAAATGGTGATTCTTAGGAGATTTTATAGCAGACAAAATTGAATGGAAAAGAAAGTTAATGCTAACTCTAATAGCCAGGTTGATTTTGTCTTCTACAACAACCCAGTTTAATGCAGTCAGGTTTAAGGGTATCGCATAGGGTTTGACCTGATGAGTTCATGGGCTCCACCAATTTTATTTGCTCTATGCATGCATTTTTTTTTAAATTTAATTCACCTCAAGCAACACCATAATGTCTCTAAGATGCCAGCAGCTTCTGGTAGTGAAAGAGAATGAGAAGACTTTAAAAGGAACTCAGAAAACAAGTCAAAATCTCCAAGCCCTCTTTCCTCATTATGTGTTACAGAAATTTCAGGAGTTTCTTTCTGATTCCAAGTCCAAGTGCCATTTTTCCTTAAAATATCCCCATTGCTCACATGCTCCATCTCTGATATTCTGAAGATTTTTCTAGAGAATTACATTTTGGTTGTCTTAAGTCAGTGAGGAAATTGTCCAGCATTCACTAATATATAGGAGGATTGATAACAGTTCAGTGCACTTTTATTTGTTTCTAATGAAATCTTCCTGTTTCTTGATACTTGTTTAGTTTCCAGAAGGCAACTTTCACTAATCCAATCTAATCTTTTTTGATGATCCTACCACTCCCTGTTCTCCTGTCCATGTATAATAGCTTGTTAGGTAGGTAATGCACTGCTCTTCTGTCCCTCTTGCCTTCAAAGTGTCTTGTGAATGTCAAAGTTTCTACGCCCTCTTTACTCATTATGTGCTTTAGAAATATCAACATTCTCTTTCTGATGTTAAGTATAAGTGTTCTTTTAGTTTGCATTTTCTCTAAAGTTTCATTATTGCTTATATGTTCAGTCCTCAAAACACCACTTCATTTACAAAGAAATTGTCCAGCATTCACTGCCATATAGGAGGATTGCTATTATATAGCAGTTCAGTAATGTTTTCTTTCTTTGTCTTGCTTCAAGTCTCCTCTTCATTTACAAAGAAATTGTCCAGCATTCATAGCCATATAGGAGGATTGCTATTATATAGCAGTTCAGTAATGTTTTCTTTCTTTGTCTTGCTTCAAGTCTCCTCTTCCTTTGTAAGGAAATTGTCCAGCATTCACTGCCATATAGGAGGATTGCTATTATATAGCAGTTCAGTAATGTTTTCTTTCTTTGTCTTGCTTCAAGTCTCTTCTTCCTTTGTAAGGAAATTGTCCAGCATTCATAGCCATACAAAAGTTTTTCTATCACATAGCAGTTCAGTAATGTTTTCTTTCTTTGTCTTGCTTCAAGTCTCCTCTTCCTTTGTAAGGAAATTGTCCAGCATTCATAGCCATACAAAAGGTTTTCTATCACATAGCAGTTCAGTAATCTTTTCTTTGTTTCTGGGTAAATTTTCCTGCTTCTTTATATTTTAATAAGTCTATGTATACTCATGCACAGATATGGCAACTTTTATGCTACTGGTAATATTAACTATAAGGAAACATTTGGTATTCATGGACTAAGCAGTCAGTGCTGCTCTTGGATGAAATTTATAAAATCTTTCTTTTATGAACATGTAGATATGTGTTTTTGAGGGTTTTCTCTATATGGGCTTTATGTGTGCACACATTTGAATGTGTGTGTGTGTGTGTGTGTGTGTGTGTGTGTGTGTGTGTGTGTGTGTGTGTCCATGGCCAAAAGCAACGTCTTAACAGTCTTGTCTGCTTATCAAAACAACTTCTTATCTTTTCTCCCATCTGTCTTGCGTGTTATCACAGGCTTCACAACATCGTAACCATTGATGGGAGTTGCAATGTTTTATCGCATCCTTTTGCTGCTTCAGCATCTTCTTTCTTTACATGGTTCTTTCATTCATTTTCTTTTGTCTTTCTTTTTCTTTCACTTTTCTTTTCTTTCCTTCTATATCTTTCTTGAATGTTCCTCATTTTTTCATCATCGAATTTTTCTTTCTTTCTTCACTTTTTCTCACTTTACGCATCGCCTTTCTTTCTTTCCCATTTCTTAATTCATTTTCTCATCTTTTTCTTACCCATTTCCTTTCATTCTTTCTCCTTTTCTAATTCTTTTCATTTCTCAACTTTGTTTTGCCCATTTTCTTTCTCTCTTCATTTTTTCTTTTTTCTTTTTTCTCATCTTTTTCTTATACATTTCTTTTTTCTTCCTTCTTTCTCTTTCCTTCTTTCTTTCTTTCTTTTTTCTTTCTTTTTTCTTTCTCCTTTGATAATTTTTTCTTTCTCATCTTTTTCTTACCTGTTTTCTTCCTGTTTTCTTTCTTTCTTTCTTTCTTTCTTTCTTTCTTTCTTTCTTTCTAGTTCTTTTATATTTATTCTTTGTTTCTTTCACATTTCCTAATTCAGAATTATCTTAGTTGACTATATTTTAGCAAAATAGAATCTTATACATATATAGGCATATATATATATATATATATATATATATATATATATATGATAACATTTGATAAAAATATGACATTGATGGCTTGCAGATTCTGTTCAAGCATGAAACAGACTGTCACTATGCAGTGTTGACCTCAGTTTCCACTTTATATATATATATATATATATATATATATATATATATATATATATATATATATACACAGTAGAACCCCTTATATCCAGAAGTCCTCATATCCAGAGTGCCTCATATCTGGAATCCTGCATATCAGGACATGATTTTGTTGTGTATATTTGAACTATTTGGGTCATATGTAACTGATTTTAAATTTGTTTTTCAGGAAATTTACTTTAGATAATTGCTTATGCTTATTTCACCCTAATAGCTTGTATTGGGCCAAAAGATGATGGGAATGCAAGGAAAAGAAAAACTTTGGAGTTATTGCAAAAAGTGGAAATTTTAAAAAGATTAGAAAAGCCTCGGTGACAAAGAATTCTAATTCTTCAAAATTCTATCACTTGTATATCCTTGCTTGACCCAGCTAATGCTCTGCAATGGAGTGATGAAGGGGAAAGGAAAGACATGGCTCAAACCATTGGGTTATGAATACTTGGATGAGTATCACCACTAAATTTGTGAGTGGTGTCATTATATCGAGTCTATTCAGTTTCTTCTATGTCACCAAGGCCCATTGGTACAGTTGGTATGACGCTTATGTTGTATCAAAATGGTCCGGGTTCAATTCTTGGTAGTGGATGCACACTGCTGATGAGTCCCAAATAGGATGAAACGGCTGTCCAGTTCTTTCTGCATTCTGTTCAGGATTCTTCTAGACTTGATGAATTACTATATATATATATATATATATTATTTTATATATATATATATATATTTATATATATATATATATATATATATATATATATATTTATTATATATTATTTATTTATTATATTAATTATAAGTTATAAGTTATTACATTTAAACATTTAAGTTACCATAACAAAAATGCATATTTGTTTTGATGCCCAATTCAGACATCTCATCAGGTTGTGATCAAAGGATAGTTATAAATGAATTTTTATTTAAAATTGTAAGTTATGAAACATCACTTCCTTTTATATTTTTAAATTGGAAAGACATAAGAAAAATTTCTATAAAAAGAAAAGAAAAACATATATAATTTTACCATAAAAGGAAAAGAAAGAAATACACAGGTTAAAGCAGAAAAAAAGAAAAGAAAGGAAAGAAGGGAAAACAGAAGAAGTTGTTGATGATAATTTAGCCAATGAAAAAACGTTAAAGTTGAGAGGAATGTCAATTAAATTTAAAAACTTGTGTTCTAACTTGGTACAAACTAATATACACCTCCATTCAGTGACTCATTGTGTCTTCTTGGACTAACATTCTCAGCAGACATGAAGTGGACATGCTATATTAAATTCATTGCTAGGTCAGCTGCTAAGAAGGTAATTTTATTGTGTTGACTGTGACAATTTTTCTCTCTAGAATCTATCTTACATATCTATAAATCTACCATTTGCCCATGCTTAGAATATTACTTCCATATATGGTCTGGTGCTCCTGCTATATATTTAGAGATTTTTTATGAAAACCAATGAATCAGCAATATTATTGGGCCTGACTTGGCATCTTGGTTCCAGTCACTTTCCCGCCACTATAAGGTTTCTTCCCTGTGCCTTTTCTATAAATACTTTCATGGAAATTGTTCAGATGAGCTCTTTGCTATGACAGCAAAGACTTCATGAATTTTTAGAATGGCAATGAGGCTCATCGTTTTACAGTTAAATAGGCTAAATGTAACTGTAAGTTCTATGCTAACAGATTCTTTTCTCACACCTCTTGCTTATGGGACTCTCCTCCGGCTCCTTGATTATAATAATAATAATACTAACAACAACCGTAATAATGGTTCTACAATTTTTTTTGTGCACACGTTTGGTTTTTACTGTATACCTACTTTTGCACCCCCTGTATATGGCAGTGAATGCTGGACAATTTCTTTACAGAAGAATTTCTTCAGCAGGATGCAAAGAATACCATGAATGGAGCCTGTAAGCAACAAGGAAGTTTCTGTAACATATAATGAGGAAAGAGGGCTTGGAGAATTTGAGACTCACAAGACATATTGAATACAAGAGGGTCAGAGAGAAACATTAAGTAACTTACCTAACAAGTTTGTGTAAACAGATGCTAAATTGATTGAATGGTTACTTTTTTATGGTGTATTAACCCTTTGCAGGTTATTTAAAGCCAGAAAATATTTTTAGATTCTAAGAATATTTTGGAGATAATAACGATTTACAGATACAAGTTCTACTAATTAACCCATAGCTGGGGGAGAAGAGATATATTCATACCTTTCCCAATGGTATTTGTGTAGAATATATGTAGTATAGAATATATAATAAGCCTAACTAAATTTGTAACTTGAGCCGTTATCTATTACATCACCCAAGCATCAAAGCTTACCTGCTATTCCCAAATGGTCACCCATGTAGTAAGTGATAAGGCTTGACTTTGCTTAACTTTGGTGATCCTAAGAGAACCTGTATTTCAACATGTTATGGCTGTATGCCAAATGGATGATAAAATAAGGACTCAGTGGCATACTTTGCTTAGAACTACAAAGGTTAGGAAGCTTACAGCACCTGCTGTTCCCAAGTGGTCACCCATTTAGTTAGTGACAAGGCTTCACTTTGCTTAACTTTGGTGATCATATGAGACGTGGTGTTTCAACTTGATATGGCCGTAAACCAAATGGATGGTAAAATAAGGACTGGGTGGGATAGACTTTGCTTAGAACTACAAACGATAGGAAATTGTGGAGAGCCATCATCCTGAAAGAACACAGTACATAATAGAAGAATTAATGATCTGCAGACTTGCTTGCTAACTGCTACTCCCTGACAAGGCACATATAACAAAGAATGCCATTTTCGTGGGTGGTAAGACTCAGAGGAATTCTGCTGGTCATAAAGATCCATATATAACTTGCATTATTTTCGATTTTTTGTTATTATATTTGAATAATAAAAGTAAATTTCTGTGACATTTTCATGCATTGTTTACTCAGAAATCACTTCTAATAAAGGAAAATTATTATTGATTGGTAAAAAAGAAAAAAGGAATAATACAAAGATGATAATTGTCCAAATTCTTTCTTGATAAGAAAAAAAAATCCCCCAAATCTTAAAGAAAACTATTATTCCCGATTTTGTTTTCAGTTAAAGATGTTTTGAAATTTTTTTCTATTTTTATTTTCGTATATTTAAGGAAGGTTTTTTAATCTTTTTTATTGAGATTACAAAGATGATAATGAAAATGCTTTCTATCAGGCAATTCTCTAGCGATTCTAATTTCCAAAAATAAAATACATGAATAAAAAAAAGAATAAAAAAACTACTCTTCTGAACTAAACTCAAAGAGACTTAGTATTTTTTTTCATGCGCAATTTTGACTGTCGTTTAGACATTAAATTGATATTCTTTCGCATAAATTTTTTTTTACTAACTTTTTCTTGCAGAGAAAATTGGCTGTAATTCGACCCAATTTTGAATTAGAAAGCAATCAAATGCAATCACTCATTAATTATTTTAAATAAAATTTAATTATTTGCGAGTACAAAGCATTAATAACATGTTTATTATTATTATCCTTTCAGCATGAAATTAGATATTTATGAAGCTTAGCTTTGGCGGAAAGAACAGCTGCAACAGACAGACAAGCACTGAGAATTGAACTCACTAACACTGGTAATAAGTTGCAATATTTTTTTAACTATTGTTCTACAGCAGGAACACTTCAACTACAAAAGAATTTTTTTTTTACAGTGGTGTTCACATTGTACAAGGCCCTGGGGTCACTCAAGGTAGGGTGTTTGTAGCGGACCGTGGGGTGAAGACATGAAGAGATATTCGAAAAGGTTCAAATTTCCTGCTAGCCGGTCCAACTACATGAGAATGTCGGGGTTTAATTAAGTCCAAAGAAGACAAAGAAAACAAACAAGACCGATATACATGGGTAAACAAATATATATTAATAACAAAACAAGTTAAACAAAGACATGGACTGTTACATAGAGTTTGTATGGAGAGATTATGTGTGTGTGTTGTAAGTGTTCGTACGTACGTGTATTGTTCTTAGCGCGTTCCCAGAATTTGGGAAACGCTGTATCTGTGAGAGGTCACATATTGACCTACGTGAAAAAGAGAGAGATTTTACCTCACCTCCGCGCGAGGTAGCGGCCCAAGGCCTGAGTCGAAAAAGAGAGAGAGAGAGAGAAGGGTCGGCCAGTATTTATAGCCAGGGAAGAGAGACCCCTGTTGAAGGATTAAGGAAACTGAGGAGGAGCTAACTCCGACAGGTTACAGTGTAAGAGGTACAGCTCATGCGGATATGATAACGGTAACCCTAGACTTGAACAGGTTAAAATTGTAGTGATGAGGGGAGCAGCCTCTCGGGAGTCGTCCCACAAGGCAGCTGTTTGTGGGAAGAAGCTGCTTGAGGGAAACTTGCATCTCACCAGGAGGATATGAAAGGAATGAGGGTGGCTCGTTACAATATCTATGAAGTTAGGACTGGGGGAAGTAAAGAATGTAGTTCATGTGAACATTCACCATGGAAATAGTGATATAGCAGTGAGAGGCTAGCAATGTCCTGCTTGTGAGAAAAGGGCTGCAAAGTGGAAAATAATCAAGTTAAAGATCAGAGATTCTTATTATTTAAACCTTTATTTTTGGTAATACCGACATGTAACCAGCGGATGGAAGAGGATTGAATAGAGCCGTGATTTGCACATGTGTTTATGCGTCCGCCATTGTTCTGGTCCTTTCCAGCCAAAACTTCCTGATCAAGGCTGATAACTCTGTACAGTTACCTCCCTTTGTTGGCTCCGCCATAGCATAATGTCAATGGTGAGAACAACCGTTTCCATACAGGAAATATTCAGCAATGATTGATTGAAGAGTTTGGCTGAAATTTACAAAGTTTCATTCTAATAGTTTCTTTGTTTACACTTCTTGCCTGTCGAGCTGTTCCGGTTTTCTTCCCTGTCAGCTACGAAATTTAAATTTACTATAGATTATATTTATTATAAATTTACAGTTCTTTTATTTTTTTAATCATTTCGCCCCAAGCAAGCCACTAAGACATTGGGGGGGGGGGGTTACTGAGTGTGAAAGAATAAGGCAAAGAAAAACATTATTATTGAGCAAGAACAATAAAAGAAGAGGAATCAAGTAGATTATGTAATAATTGATATTGCATTAAATGTTTGAAGATCAAAGTTGGCTGGAAAGCATGGAGCTAGAAGAGGGTTTTTTGTAATGGGGTGGTTGTTGGGTAGCTAATGTAAGTTAACCTGGGTTACATGTATTAGTAGCTGATAGAGGATTCCTTTTCTCTTTTTTGATACTGAAAACGAAATGAATAAAACATACAATAACATACAACAATAAGACTTTGAGACATGTTGAAATTAAAGACAAGAATGCATACTTTTCTTTTCGTGAATGTTATTTATTGGTTTTGTGTGTGTCAAATGTTCTCAGGGTTATTGTCTCTTTTTGTTTCTTTAAATTTTGGGCTTACTTGTTTTTGTTCTGAAAATTTTGGGATAAAGGGAAGCTTTTGATACTGTCAACTCCGGATTTTCATGGAGCAAAGAAGGTGCGTCTTCTCTGTGTTTTTCTTTTTATTACTGTTACTCTTTGCTTGTGGTGGAAAGGTCATTTTTATAATGATAAAATTTCAGATCTTTATTTCTAGAATGATGAAAAACAGTGTAACCCGGATATAAGAGGCCCGGATATAAGAGAAACCCGGATATAAGAGAAAGTCGGATATAAGAGAGATTTTCTCTGGTACCAAATTAGTGCCTGTGTTAATGTATATATTAGACCAAACCCGGATATAAGAGAAACCCATATATAAGAGAAACCCGGATATAAGAGACTTCTTCTCCGGTCCCGAAAACTCTCTTATATCTTACACTGTATAATAATCATTTTGTAAGCCAGTATGTGGATGTAGATCCGACGGTATGATGAAAAATATGGAAAAGACAAAACAAAATCCGAATACGCCAGTTTACTGTTTTAATGCTGTTTTACTGTCGACGTCAAACGTTTCGGTCTAGTTCATCTTCAGGACATGGTTATTAGAAACATACTTAGAATTAGACGATATTTAAGTCAACATGAAAAGACAATAGACACAAGACTAATCAGAAACAGAACAAATGAAATTCTTTAGTCAGCGTTCCTTTTTTTTGGGGGGGGAGTCGGTCACTTTGGCGTCACATTGGCGTCACATTGGCGTCCCGTTGGGGTCACATAGCCGATGCCACGAAAAACGCACTCCCAAGATAGACACTGATTTATGAGGCAGGCATAATATCCATTTCACGTACGGTAAATACTAGACCTGGCTTCTTTAACATCTCATCTTTCCTGGCAAGATTAATGCTTGACAAACGTACTCATAAGCTTTAGATTCAAATAGAATTCCCCTTTTCATTTAAGATAAAGTCTCTATCTTGGGAGTGCGTTTTTCGTATCATCGACCGCGTGACCCCAACGTGACGCCAACGTGACCGAATACAAAATAAAAGGAACGCTGACTTTAGAATTTCATTTATTCTGTTTCTGATTAGTCTTGTGTCTATCGTCTTTTCATGTTGACTTAAATATCGTCTAATCCTAAGTATGTTTCTAATAACCATGTCCTGAAGATGGTCTACTAGACCGAAACGTCTGACATCGACAGTAAAACAACATTAAAACAGTAAACTTGTATATTCGGATTTTGTTTTGTCTTTTCCATATTTTTCATCAATCATCAGTTTTATAGGCTAGAAAAGAAACTGTTAGCAAAGAAATTATGGTTATATCTAGTCAGTTCAACTGTAAAATAATGAGACCTTGTTGCTAATCTAGTACTCTGTTTAAATTCATGAAGTCTAGATACCATAGTGAACAACTACCATGAAAATATTTATAGAAATGGCAAAGGGAAGCTACATTATGGTGGTGGGAAAGTGCTTGAAACTGAGATGCCAGGTCAGGACCAATATTATTGCTGATTCCAGCTTTAAAATCTCAATGTTCCATCATCACCAAGCAGCCACAGAATTTCCAGCTATCTCAATGAACAGCTATTCTGTCAAGTAGGTCCCTTGCCTTGAATGCCTATTGGGAATCAAGCGCACTACAGACCTCATGTAGAACTTGTATATATGATCGACTGCTAGAGATGCTGGAAAAATGGTTGGT
This sequence comes from Acanthosepion esculentum, assembly GCA_964036315.1. Lineage (NCBI taxonomy): Eukaryota > Metazoa > Mollusca > Cephalopoda > Sepiida > Sepiidae > Acanthosepion > Acanthosepion esculentum. The sequence continues at coordinate 119,788,855 of OZ038479.1, read as the reverse complement.
TCCCTATACCATTCCAGTAAGCTTCTGTTAATCATCTATCTTTACAAGAGCCAGATCGTGGAGTAATGTTAAAATATCTACCCAGTCTTAACTTTCCAGACATGATAGAGTCCAAAAGCTCAGGACAATTACCATGAAAGTATTTATAGAAAAGGCACAGCTACATTATGGTGGTGGGAAAGTGACTGAATCTGAGATGCCAGGTCAAGACAAATAACATTACAGATTCTTCTTAGGATTTTACCATGAATCTCTAAATATATACAGGGTGCGAGGGATAAATAGTCATCTAAATTACGCAAAAATGAAAATAACACTGACATCTCATTTTAAGACATATATTTACCAAAATTACATAAAAGTATCTTGAAATACTAAAGAGTAAATTTATTCAATAAAATTGCTTTCAGCTTCAACCACGGCCTCCAGAAGACTTCAGAATCTCCTGCAACTCTTCTGAATGGTCTCCTTGTTTAAGTTGGTGAATGCTGCCATTACTCTTACCTACAGTTCATCTTTGGTATTACAAGGTGTTTTGTTAGTCTCTCGCTTACTTGTGCCCCACACATAATAACCAAGTGAGCTGTAGTCTGGGAAGTTAGGTGGCCAGATGTAAAGGGTGATGTGGTTGCAGAAATTGTATGACAGCCATGACTGGGTTCTCCTGTTTATGTGCCATGGTGCAGAGTCCTGTTGCCAGATATATGGTCTTCCTGCAGCCACCCTCTAGACCCAGAGCAGCATGACCTGCTCAAGGTACTTGATGTAGGCCTTTGTGTTGAGTCTGAGGCCCCCACCAACAAATTTGTAAGTTCTTTTCTTATCAGAGCAATCAAAATGAGTTTTTTGAGCTGCCATACCTTTATAATCACCATTAGACTCATCAAACTCTTTCCGAATGCTCTGCACTCTCCTCAGATTGACACCCAAACACTCTGAAATGTTTCTATTGGAGCTTCCAGTGCAAATGCTAAGCAGTACAGCATACTATTTCCAAATTTCTGGTAGAGTGAATTGTGTCATGATGCTTTTTTTGTCGCAGATGGTGCCCAACTGACCCTACTATACTGTGTAGTTGCCAAAATCAAAAACAAACATGTGTGAAATGAAAAATTTTAAATGATGATAATTTAACAATCGTACCCTGTATAGCAGGAGCACCAGACCATATGTGGCAGCAATATTCAAAGCATGGACAAATGGTAGACTTGTAAATATATAAGATAGATTTGGATGAGAAAAATTGTCTGGCGCAAAACCGTCCTGGGCATGATAATAAACTACATCCAGGCCTCTGGTCAGGAGCATGAAACCACCTCTTAATTGCTGTTTTTCCCAGGTCCATCCTGACCTGAGGTTGTAGCACCTGTTAGGGTCCCAGCTATAGGCAAATAGTGAGCCCCCAAACTGGGGTAAAAAACTTGAAAGTATAAAAATGTATTTTCATATTAAAAAAATAGGAGCAATATAAAAAAATTAAACCCAATAGATTTTTGTAAAAAAGAAAAAAATACTCAAGCTGCCAAGGAAATAAATAAAATTTTGGCATTAAATGACCCATAAGGTGTTGATATGCCATTAAACAAAAAAAACAAACAGTGGAGCACAATTTTCCTAGCAGCAGACCTAGCAGGTGATTCAATATAATAACTCCACTTCATGTTATTAAAGAATGTTAGTTCAAGAAGTCACAATGAGTCACTCTGCTGGAGGTTAGCATCAGCCATCCTTATGGAAGGCAAACAGAGGTCTCTCAGATCATTAATAGAAAGCAATTTTGTTTTGGAGAGGCTAAAATTAACATGCTATTCCTTGCTCCAATTAACCGAAGATTTTAGGTCTCTTTTGATATCAGCTATCAATTTGACCCTGTTGAGTCAATCAGAGTTACTATTAAACTATCGAAATGTATTACAAATCTTAATTACTAAAAGCATCTCTAGAAATTCATTGCAAATGATTTTACTATGAAAATACATTCTAAATTATTTGCTATAGAAATGCATTACAATTATTAAATTTGTCAAAACTTTTATTCACTCTAATGATCAATAAACACAAAAAAATACTAAAACTTTAAACAAAAATTCATTGAAAATGATTTTTTATATAAATATTTTCATGGCAGTTTTTTTTAATGAGTTCTCCTCCTTGATTATATGGGAACTTGTTAGAACTATATAGAGACTCTGAGGTATTATGGTGGCTGTAGTAAGAATTTTAAATAAGAATGTATTGTTTTTGTGTAAGGAATACTGTGGTAAGTTTGGGTCAATAGTTGTGGCTAGCTAAGTTTAAGATAAGACAGATTGAAGACCAGCATTCTCCCATCTCTCTTTTTGGCCTTGTACCACATTTTCGTATTTTTCAAAATAAATATTGCACTCGTCCTTGGCATTTAAACACCACCGAGAAACTTCCCTACTCATGGTTGATGCTTGACTTCAGGAGAGTGTTTCACTACACCTTCTTTGACTCACATTTTCAACTGACTTGAGGTTGAACAACTGCATTGAATCAATAGCTGCATCTACTGCAAGGAAGGTTGGTCCTCTGTGTCATGCCAGAAGGTTTTTCTCATCAGAGTCCATCTTACACATCTACAAATCTACCATTTGTCCGTGCATTGAATACTGTTGCTATATTTGGTCTGGTGCCCCTGCTGTTCATCTCGAGGTTCTTGACAAAATCCAAAGAAGGATCTACAATGTAATTGATCCTGACCTGGCATCTCAACTTCAGTCACTTTCTCACAGATGTGATGTGGCTCCCCTCTGTCTTTTCTACAAATATTTTCATGGCAACTGCTCTAACTACTACATGAATTTATGTGTGCTATTAGATTGGCATACAGGTCCCACTCTTTTACTGTTGAAATAGTTAAATGTAACCACCACTTCTACTACAACAGCTTCTTTTCTTGCACTTCTCAGCTGAGGAACTCTCTTCCTCTTACTTGCTTCCCTGATAACTTTGATCTTCATACATTTAAATGCAGTGTCAAGCAATATTTTTTGTTGTCTTGAACTCTGTTTGTCTTTTATCCTTTCCTGAATACCTCCTATACCCAGTTTTTTCTCTCACTTTCACTCTCTGTAACCTGCTGTGTGCTAGTGGCACTCTTGCCTTGATTGGGGTGAAATGCTTAAAAAACTAAAAAAACTACTAGATTAGCAACTAGTTCTCATTGTTTTACATCTGAAATGACTAGATGTAGCCATAAGTTCTGTTCTAATAGTTGTTTTTTCTTGCATTTCTTGCCTGGGGAATGCTTATCCAGCTTCCTGCTTCTCTGCCACGTTCTTCTTTTATGTGCCATATTCCTTCAGGACGTAGGCAATCATGGCCCTTCACATCCTCCTATCTCTAATAGCTCTAAATAAGTTTTGTCTTTTTGTTATTTCTCCCAGACCCTGTTCTGCCATGCATTTTACTCAAACCCATTAAGTATATCATGTGTTGTTTTCCCCTGTCCCTCTTTCCTTCTATCCATCCTGTGAGTATCAAATTTTCCAAGCCCTCGTTCCTCATTACATGTCCCAGAAATTTCAACTGCCTCTTCCTGATGTTAAGTATATGTTTCCTCTTTGTTTCCGTTCTCTCCAAAACATTCTTGTTGCTCACATGTTTGGCCCATGGTATCCTTAGCATCCTTCTGTAGAACCACATTTCTGTTGCTTCAAGTCTCTTCTTCATCTTTGGGGAGATTGTCCAGCCTTCGTTGCTATACAGGAGGGCAGATATCATGTAACAGTTTAAATTCAATGTCAGTTGCCATCTTCTGTCTTCCTGAATTTTGTTCTTTTACTGTCCTTTCTCTTCACTAAAGTCTTCACATTCTCTTTCATTCCCAGTAACCTCTTGTGCCTTAGTGGCATTATTGCCTTACTTAGGGTAAAATGATTTAAATTTTTTTTTCACTTTTTTCAGAAAATTAAACTTCTCAAGCCCAGTGTTATTGCTCTTTCTAGTACTGATGGGAGTTACCTACCTAATCTTTTGTTTAAGTTTGTGGAGAAAGTTACCACCTATACAAAAAAAATTATTTTAAATGAAATTGCTAATGGTGAAATTAGCTGTTTCCATACAGGAAACATTGACCAAATAGTGTCACTATTGGTTAAAATTTATAAAATCCTTTTCTTAAAAGAGTTTTTCAAGAAATTAGACTTCTCCAGTTTATTGACTGTTATCGATCTTTCCAGCCCTAATGGTAGTTTCCTTCCAAGCTTTTTGTTTATGGTAGTGTGGAAGGTCAGCATCATCTTGATTATGTCATTATTTTCCTTTCTATTTACATGTATTACACATTTTTTTTGTTGGTGGCGCTGTTCGAAGTCTTCAGGTGATGTAGTTTTTTCAATTTTGCAGTTCTGACCTATAGGGTATGAGAATGTATCTCATTTAAGATTTAGATGATGTATTCATTTGAAGCTATTTTTGATCTGAGAAAACTATTGCATACAGATGATTGTTTAAAGATTTCTTAATAGGTTGGAGACAATAAATATCATTCATATGAAAGTCTATAAGATCTGATGAGGCTATTAAGAGCCTTTAGTTTTTTTCCCAGATTTTGAAATATTATGCATATAGAACTTCTTTTGAAATTATTTTACTATAACAATGCATAGAAAATAATTTCCTATAGTAAAACCATTACAACTTTTACGACAGAAATGTATTACAATTTTTAAATGGTAAAAGCATCAATAGAAATTCATTGGAAATTATTTCACTGTAGAAATAAATTGTAAATTATTTAGTATAGAAATACATGCAAAAGTAGGTATACAGTAATGAAAAACAAAATATATATTTTTTACACATCTAAAAAAGAGATCTGGCAAACTTACTGTATACCTACTTTTGCAGTGCCCTGTAGTTATTAATCATATTAAAACTTTCATTCACTCTAAAGTTTATGTATATAGTGACATAGTAAATACTAAAAGAATCTATAAAAATGCAGTGAGAATTATTTTACTATAGAAATGCATTACAGTTCTTGCTACAAAAATGCATTATAAATCTTAACTACTATAGATTTTCATCAATAGAAATTCATTGGAAAGTATTTTATTAAAAAATGCATTGCAAATTATTTATTATATTTAATCATTACAATTTTTACAAGAGAAATGTATTATATTTTTTAAATACAAAAAGTATCAATAAAAATTAATTCGAAATTATTTTACTCTAGAAATGAATTAATTGTGAATTATTTACTATAAAAATACATGGACATATTCCCAGTAAAGAAATCTGGTGAATTTACTGTATACCTACTTTTGCACCCCTCTGTAGTTATTAGCTTTTATCACTCTGTATGTGACTTCATTTTCTGTACAAAATGTTTGCCCACATTTTGAAGAGACATAGTAAATAAAAGAAAAAGAACATTGTGAAGAGGAAGGTTTACATTGGTGGACAATAATTTGCCAGCAAAAGGTTCTGAAATGTCTGGTGAAGTCACCAGCTTGTTTGCTCAACCTTAACCCAGTTGAAAATAAATTTAAATATCAGGGAATTTTTATAACAGATGATGGAAATCTAATGATTGCATATTATAGTGACAGAGAAAATATTAAAAGCAACTACAGAAATTCATTGGAAATTATTTTACTGTAGAAAAGAATTGTAAATTATTTATTATAAAAATACATGCAAAAATAGGTATACAGTAATGAAAAACAAAATATATATTCTTTACACATCCCCAGAAAAAAGATCTGGTGAACTTACTGTATACCTACTTTTGTATCCCTCTGTAGTTATTAGCTTTTATCACTCTGTATGTGACTTCATTTTCTGTACAAAAAGTTTATCCTGCCACTGAAGGTGACTCTGATCCCTGAACAATAGTCTGTTTGAATTTCATAATTGTGTTGTCATATCCTGCTATGGCAACAGAAAAACAATTTTGAGCGAAATTAATAATAATGCTGCTGCTGCAATTGAGAGACCTTGTAAAAGAATGCAGTGGAAAGGGAAGTAATATTAATAATGCAGGGTGTCAAAGGTTAATTATATCAAAACTTTCATTCACTCTAATGATCATGTATATAGTGACATAGTAAATACTAAAAGCATCTATAAAAATTATTTACTATAAAAATGCATTGGAAATTATTTACTATAGGAATGTATTAGAAATTATTTACTATAGGAATGTATTAGAGTTCTTACTACAAAAATTCATTATAAATCAAAATTAGCAACAGCACCAATAGAACTTCACTGGAAATTATTTTACTATAAAAATGCATTTCAAATTATTTACTATAGGAATACATTACAATTATTAAATGTCAAAACTTTCATTCACTTTAATGATTACATATAGGGTGACACAGCAAATACTGAAAGTATACAGAGAAATTCAATGGAAATTATTATATGATAAAAACGCATTACAAATTATTTATTATGGAATTTCATTACAGTTATTAAATATATCAAAAGTTTCATCACAGTAAGTGCTATGAGCATCTATAGAAATTCTGCTAATGTTTTGACTACCATTAGCCATAGATCCAGTAAAGTGCTCGATAGTCACTTTGACACAAATGCTTTTGGTAATTTGTAGTATAGGGGCTGCTACTTAGTCTCCAGCCATGGTGCCTGTTGCAGGTCTAAGTAGGTCAATGCAAATGGTCTGATTCTGAAGACTATAAGATCAATGCCGATGTCTCCCAAGTTTCTCTCCTTGGTCCAGCTGACTATCTGATTTTATTAAAGATCTGTCAAAAGACATTTTAAAATCAATACTAAACATCTATGCAGATGATACCGTATTTTATGTTGGCTTTGACCTGGCATCTCGGTTTCAGTCACTTCCCCATTTCCATAATGTAGCTTGCCTGTGCCTTTTCTATAAATATATTCATAGTGATCGTTCTTTCCTCTTTGGTATTTTGTTATTTGTATTGTCACCCCACCAGACAAATTGTACATATGAGAACTAGTTAAGATTTCACAGAGACTCTGAGGCATTATGGTGACTGTAGTAAGAATGGTAAGTAAGAATGTATTATTTTGGTGTAAGGAATACTGTGGTATGTTTGGGTCAGTAATCATGGCTAGCTAAGTTTAAGATAAGACAGATTGAAGACCAGCCCTCCCCTTATCACCGCTTTTGGCCTTCTGCCACATTTCTGTATTACTCAAAATATTATTTTCTTTTTGATACCTAGACTTTATGAATTTAACTGCAGTACTAGATTGGCAGCTACGTCTCATCATTTTACACTTGAAAGGGACAGATATAACCATAAGTTTTAGGCTAACAGTTTCTTTTCTCACAATCCTCACTTGTGGGATTGTCTTCTGGTTTCTTACATTCAAGTCAACTTTGATCTTCAGAAATTTAAAAGCAATGTCAATCATTATCGTCTGTCTTCTTAATTCTTGTTCTTTTATTGTTCTTTCTGTTTAATAATGTTTTTTTTACTCATATTTTTTAACACTCAGTAACTCCTTGTGTCTTAGTGGCTTTATTGCCTTGCTTGGAGTAAAAGAAAAAGAAACACACTTCCAAAAATCAAGATGAACAGAGCTTTGCAACTGATCTCTCCTCTGATCTAGCTCTAACAGCTCAACAGTGAAAAACAGGCTTGTAACATTCAATACCTGGAAAACAAAGGTAGTATTGTTTCATCATCATCACTTGGAGCCTGAGTTTTCTCCTGTCACAAAGAATGGTTCCACTCTCAATAAGGCTCCATATTTGAATGTTTATTAAGTCTATAATTCAATTCAAACCTTGAGTGGAATACATATATAAACAAAAACATTTTTAAAGAATCTGAAAAAAATGGTTAGCTCATTCTTTTGTTCCAGATAGTATCCGATTCCTTCTGTGTTTCAGAGTCAGATTAGACCAAAAATATCAGAGCCATGGCTACACAATCCTCACTTTCTAAACTTGACAGAGTTCAAGATCATTTATGCCATCTTGTTGGGGAAAGCTTATATTCCATTCAACCTCTTTCCCACAGAATGCAACATTGCAGGTCTGTTGCTACTGTATTGCCATTTCCAAGGCAAATGTTCAGCTCAGGTCTGTTCTTTAATTCCACCAGTTCAGACCTTTAGAGCTAGGAAACACCATGCTACTTCCAAGGAGTTGAATCACCCTCATTTCCTCCATGTAACGAGAAAGTTCATGAAGACAGCTTTTTCTTAAGAAATGCAACTTTGTAGAACAGACTCTCACATGGATGCTTCTTTTAACACTATAATCTTAACCTCTTCAACTCAAAGGTCAATCATCATCTTTTCTCCTCATCCTCATAACCTTCACTTTATACTCTTCTTTCATTCATATTAAACACCTCATTCATAATAACCATTTAAAATTAATTTTCTACCTTTGAGTGGCTTTCAAGCCTTGCATTTCAGGAACTTTGGTAAAAACAAAGAAAAAGGAATTATTAATAAAATAGGGCTATTATATGTATAATATAAAAAGTCGGGAATTAATCCAAGCTGATACAGTAGGGCTGTTATATGTATAAGATATAAACATTTATTATGGAAATGCATTGCAAGTGAACCAAAGGGATTTTCAGTGGTCAAGAATTAATCCAAGCAATAAAGATAGAATCTTGTTCTTTTATTCTCCTCTCTGTCCTCACAGACATTTTCTCATTTTCATTTAGTTTCAGTGACCCCTTAAGGTAGTGATGGAAAGAGAGAAGACAGAATGCATGGTTCTTTGGCAAACGTATGAGCCAAAAGGGCAAATTGCAAATCTGAGGTGCCAGCATCAAACAAATGTGGAAATTTAAATATCTGTGAAGTGTTTTAACAGAGAATGGAAAGAGTGACGCTAAAATCCGAAGGCTTATTGGGATTGACAAAGATGCATTCCAAAAGCTAAGCAGAGTACTAAGAAATAGGAAAATTTAATGAGAAACAGGGAAAAGGGTACTAAATTTTGACGTGATATCTGTCCTGCTGTATAGCAGTAAGTGCTGATTGATCTCCTCGATGATGAGGAAACTTGAAGCAGCAGAAATGTAGTTCTACAGAAAGATGCTGATGATACCATGAACCGAAAATGTAAGTAACAACAAAGTTTTGGAGAAAATGGAAACTAATATTTAACATTAGGAAGAGACAGTTGAGGTTTCTGGGGCATATAATGAGGAAGGAGGGCTTGGAAAATTTGATACTCACAGGACAGATAGAGGGCAAGAGGGTCAGAGGAAAATGCATAACATACTTAGTGAACTTTAGTAAATGGATGGTGGAACAGGTTTTAGAAGAAATAAAAAAGAGACAAAGTTTGCTATGAGAGACAGGAAGTTGTGGAAAGCCATACCTGCCTACATCCTGAGGGGATATGTCATATAAAGAAAAATCCCTTGCATCTTCTTTTTTCTTTTTTTAAAATCATTTCACTCCAAGCAAGGCAATATTGTTACTAAGACAGAAGCAGTTACTTGGAATGAAAGCGAACAAGAAGACTTTAGTGAGGAGAAAGGACAACAAAAGACAGGATTCCTGAAAACAGAAGAGAGTGATTGACGTTACACTTAAATTTTCCAAGAACATAGGTAGCAGGGGAGCAAGGAACTGTTCCAAAGGCCAGAAGTCTGAGAAAATAAACTATTAGAAGAGAACTATGTGGTTACATCTAGCTACTTTACCATTAAAACAATGAGACCTAATTGCCAATCTAGTAGTGTGTTTAAATTCATGTAGTCGAGGCACCAAGGAGGATAGCTCATTAGAACATTTGCCATGAAAATATTTATAGAAAAGATAAGGAAGGCATGTAACAGCAGTGGGAAAGAGACTGAAGTTGAGATGCCAGATCATGACCAATAACATTACAGATCTTTCTTTGGATTTTGTTGAGAATCTTAAGATATATAGCAGGAGAACCAGACCAGATATGGCAAAAATATTTGATGCACAGACAAATTGTAGATTTTAAAAAGTGAAAGGAAGAATTGTCCAGCATGACACAGTAAACCAACTTTCCTAGCAGCAGACCTAGCAATTGATTCAATATAATTTAGTGGCTTGATGGGGTGAAATGATTAGAAAAACAAGAGATTTTCAGAGGATGTGATTTAATGAAAACATGAGAAACTAGATTAGCTTATTGTATGTACATAATTTTAAAAATCTTGTTATCTTTCTCTTGCATCTCTCTTACGATTATAAATGTTATGCCACGTGGGTATCACATGTTTTAAAAGCACTACGCACCTCAGCAAAGTATATTTTTTTAAACCTAAATCCTGCATCTATCATATTGTTTGTACTTTACCATTCTGAAACTTAAACTAAGTGCTCTTAAATCTTGACCTTCATTACTCAGTGAAATTTAAAGATGTTAGTACAAAAGGAGTTTGCAAAGAAACCTAATACATTTGATGGTATATCAAACAGCCAATGCATTTTTCACCAAAAGAGAAAAAAAGACTTGTAAAATACACATTGGATCATATATGCAAAATTAAGGCCACTGCTAACAATTTATTTTCTAAACTGTGGAACTCTCTTCCGACTCAATGCATTCCCCACCAACTTTGATCTTCAAAAATTTAAATGCAATGCCAACTGTCTTCATGATTACTCTTCTGTTGTTCTTACTCCTTAACAACATTTCTCTTTTTTTTCTTATTCTTTCACAACCAGTAACCCCTTGTGTCTTAGTGGCTTTACTGCCTTGCATGGGGTAAATTCAATTAAAAAAAATTGATCAGCTAGTGTTTACCCAGATGCTGTAGACAACCAGCACTTGTACCTAGCTTAAGTCCATAATACTGAAATATTAAATCTAAATGGTTTGTGTGGCTCTCATATATTTTTAGTTTTTTAATCAATTCACCCCAAGCAAGGTGATGATGCTACTAAGACACAAGCAATATTAAAATTGAAACAGTAGAAAAGTTAACAAAGCCAACCGGTGAATGGTTGAGGAACCATTATTATTCTTTTATCTTTCTTTTAATCAATTCACCCCAAGCAAGGCAACAATGCCACTAAGATGCAAGGGGCTACTGGGAGTGAAAGAGAATGAGAAGACTTTAGAGGTAATCAGAAATTCAATCTTAAATTGGAAACAAGGGATAAACCTCTACTCCTGCTGAAAAGATTGGGCAAAAGTATGAACCGGATGATAGGCAAATCTATCTATCCTATTTTCCTAACAGGAAAGAAGGGATAAACCGCTACTCCTGTCCAAAAGGCCAGGGTGGAGTATGAACCGGACGATAGGTGAACCTATCTACTCCTATTGAAGTTGTTATGGTGACCTATTTACATTAGACTGAACTCTTCCTCCTTCATAAATACTAACCTGCAAGACTTCCTAAACAGAGGCAGTTGGGACGCAGTGTAACCTGACGGTTCGGACGGACACTTCTATCTGCTGACTAATAACACTCTTATTTTGTATATATGTTCTGTTATTTCAATACACTTGTTCAACCTACCTTCTTCTTCCCGTGTCTTTCTTTCTGGCCCCTAACAGGCCACAACAGAAGTACAGTTTTCTAAATTCTCAAAATGATTGTCGGAGTTGAAATATTAGAACTGGTTTAGTTTGGATAATTGCTTGGGTGCTTTCGGTTTTTCTCTTCATTTCATGTCCAAATAATCGAGGTAAGAGTAATTGCAGTCTGGAAGCATTAAAGTAGCACTGCAGGAAATAAAATTATAGGTCCCCCCTTCAAAGTTGGTGTCTGAAATGCAATGAAAGCTATTGCAAGTAATATTAAAACTGCAACAGTAGAAAAGTTAATCAATTCACCCCAAGCAAGGTGATAATGCCACTAAGACACAAGGAAACTAAGGATAAAGATCTACTCCTGTTCAATGGATAGGGAAAGCAGTGCAGTTTGAACTAGGCAATAGACAAACTTATTTTTGAAAAAAAAAAAAAAAAAAAAAAAAAAAAGCAAGAAAAACCAAAATAAAAAACAAGAGAAAAAAAACGTATATTTTCTAATAAATTTAGTATTTTAAATGGACAAACAATTTAAATTTGAAATTTGGTCATCTTACTGTCAACAAAGTGATGGTATTGAATTCGTTTAAATAATAATAAAAAGTACAGAAAACCATATTATTTTAATGTCCAATACAAGACTTTGCTGTTTATGTAATAAACATTTCCTATTATAAATGAATTTATAGTAAAAATACATTGCAGGTCAAAAAAAGAATTGTAAGTCACCAGTGAAGACTGGGTAGTTTCAGATCACCATGTTTCAGCTATTGTGGCATATGGTCTTCTTCAGGAATCTGTCAATACTGGTTACCTTCACCAATATTTACATTATTTACAGTCAAACTAATTTCCTCGTTACTAAAACATTCCGGGATTTGTGTCCTCTGACATTCTTCAGGTATCTGTCGATATGGGTAGACTTCAGGGAATCTTTTTAACTTAACACTTTATTTAATTTACAGGGGTAGATTGTTCTTGTTCTGCTGTCTATGTCTAAGGATAACTCATCTTGTTCCCTTTTTATCTCTGTCAATTTTTTTTTTTTACAGTAAGGTTCACACTTTACAAGGCCCGGGGGCCACTCAAGGTAGAGGGTTATGTTAGGAGGCAATTTGTGCAGATAGAAATGGAAGCTGGGCGTTGGTTCCACATAGCAGGGGTTTGTGATAAGCTGTTCGAGTGGAACTGACTTCTCACCAATGGAATACAGAGGGAATGTGGGTTGTTTGCTGATATTTACGTGGCATGGTGTGACCTTACAGTGAAGGTTTGATTTGGTGGGACCAGGTAATTATTGCTAGTCTTGTTTCCCCTAAGTCTGAGCCCGACCTACTTGGCTCAGGGATTGAACTCACAATTACTTTGCCACCAAATTAACAGCTTAATTCTGTAGACTATTCTTGCAAAGGTTAGCCAGATTGCTAGACATCAGATGAGAGCTGGAAGGCATAACAGATAAAGTGTTGTGATAATAACAACAAAGATGAGGATAGGAGTCCAAGTGAAAATAATGCAAACTTTGCATGACTTTTAGAGAGAGACATTCTTTCTCCATCTTGCTTTCCTTGTCTTCCCCCTCTCTCTTTTATTTATTTTCTCTCTTTATCTCCCCTCCTCTGCCAGTTTCATGCCTTCTACTTCTCTCCATTTGTCTCACAACCCGCATCTCTTGTATTATTGCTTGCCTTTCATTAGTTTCTGTCTCTTTTTCTCCAATGTCTCTCTTCCATTTGTGGGTATCACATATTTTAAAAGTGCTCAGGACTTACAGCCATATCATTTTGAAATGCCGGGTCTTGTCCAATCACAAAATGTTGAGCCTGGTCAGTACCTAGATGAGTGACCACTGGGGGATACCAGCTACTCTAAGCGTGGATGTGTGAGGGATTTAATGGATAATGGCTCGGAATTGGAAATCACACTTCCAGTACCAGTCGTGTTCATTACGTTCACTTGTGTGCAGATACCATTGGGGAAGGTATAAATCACCTTGTCTCTTCCCCGCATCTATGAGTTAAATAGTTGGACATGTATCATGAAAATCATTATTATTTAAAAAAAAAACAACCCCAAAATATTTTCTGGCTTTAAATAAACTGCAAAAAGTTGATAACCCATAAAAAACAAAAAACAAATCAAACATCAAAAGTACTCTGGAGACACTACCATGATTTATTATCAGTGGGCACAACCTTAACAATACAAGATATGCAGTTGATTATGCAGCTAAGTCCCATAGATGATACACACTTGGGAGATCACATCTATTTCAATTCATGACTGATTCATGACTGACGAGGCAGAAGAATTTTCCCGCAGTAGGCTGCCATTTCTTTCTGAGGTTGATTAGTTGCCAAGCAAGGCTAAAGAACCCAGTTTATCCTGCTATTCAACCCATAGATGGGGGGAGAAGAGATGGATGCAGATGATGATGAAAGAAAACTAAAGGACCTCTTAAATAAGGTAGTAAAGGAAAGGGAGAAGAAAGGACTATCTAAGAAGATAGGAAGTATGGTTGCCAGCAAAAGAGAAAACACCAAGATGCAAACTATGAATTGGAGTTGTCGCCATCAAACAAATACAGGAGTTTAAATATCTGGGAAGCGTTTTTTTTTTCACTGAGGCTGGAAACTGCAACACCAAAATCCAAATGTGCATTGGAATAACACAAGATGTCTTCTAAGAGAAGAAATACAAAAATTTCAATAGAATACTGAACAGTCTCCTCACAGATGAAGAGAAGACTGGAGGAGGCAATGTTGAAATACAGAAAGATGCCAAGAATACCATGGACTGAACATGTGTAAAATAACAGAGTTTTTGAGAAAATGGAAACAAAAAGGACACATACTTAAAATCAGGTAGAGATACTTGAAATTTCTAGGGCCCATAATGAGGAAAGATGAATTGGAAAATTTGCAACTCACAGGACATTGTGAAGGCAATGAGGACAGGAAAGCATCACATAACCTACCTAATGAAAAGTTGGTTCCCTGTGCTGTGCCAGGAAATTTTTCTTGCCGGAGTCGATCCTTCAAATCTACAAATCAACCATTCACCCTTGCATGGAGCATTGCTGCCATATATGGTCTGATGCCCCTTGTGTTTGTCTCATAAAATCCAAAGATGGATAGGCAATGTAATTGGCCCTGATCTGGCATCTCGTCTGCAGTCGCTCTCTCACAGACGTGCCGTCGCCTCCCTCTGTCTTTTTTACAAATATTTTCATGGTAACTGCTCTGAGGAGCTGCTTTTGCTGGTTCCCAAACTTCATGAATTTAAGCATTCTACTAGGCTGGCATCTCGCTCTCGCCCTTTCACTGTCAAAACTGTTAAATGTATCCGTCTCTTCTACTCCAGTAGCTTCATATCTCGCACCTCTGGCCCGTGGAACTCTCATCGTTCTTTCTGTTTTCCTATAATCTTCAACTATTCAAATGTAATGTCAATCGACGTCTCCAGATGCCCTGATCTATCCCCTATCCTTCTCTTCATCCTTTCCTCTATCACTCCTATTTGCGCTAGCTCCAACTCTCTGTAACCCCTTGCATGCTAGAGGCTTCCCACTTTACTTGGAGTGAAATGCTTAAAAAAAAAAATGAGTATGTGCATATGGACAGGAAACAGGAAGTGGAAGGAATAGCAAAAAGATTAGGCTTGATTAGTGAAACTTACCCTCTGAAAACTAAACAAATATTAAGAAACAGGAAAATTTTATTAGAAACAAAGAAAAGAGTTGAAATGTTTAGAGCCCTTGATGAGGAAAGAGGCTTGGGTAATTTGACTCTCACAAGACATTCTGAAGGCAAATGGGACAGGAAAGCATTGCATGCCCTACCTAATGAACTCATGTATATGGACAGAAGAACAGGGAGTCATAGGACCAGCAAAAAGATTAGATTGGATTAGTGAATGTTGCTCTTCTGAAACTAAACAAGTATTAAGAAATAGGAAAATTTCATTAGAAACAAATAAAAGAGTTGAAATTTCTAGGGTCTATAATGAGGAAAGAGGGCTTGAAAAATTTGACACTTCCAGGACATAGTGAATACAAGAGGGTCTGAGGAAAACTGTGCAGAACCTATCTAATGAATTTGTGCATTTGGATGGCAGTATAGCGATTAGGAGAGATAGCAAAAAGGAAGACAGATTTTCTAGGTGCTACAAAGGACAGGAGAGCTGCTACAAATGTGGAGAGCCATGATTGCCAACATCTTAAATGGGCAAAGTACATAGAAGAAGAAGGTTTATTCCATCTTATTATTGTTACTTTCTAGCTGAAGCATTTTCATTATTATTATCTAATTACCAGTTTTACTCTATTGCTGCTTTGTAGACTAAGTCTTTTTACTATTATTATTTTATTACTAGTTTTAAGCTTACTGAGAATATCATGGACAGAGCATGTATACAATGAAGAAGGACAAATGAAAACAAAAATGACTCAGAATCAGCTGAAATTTCTTGGGTACATAATGGGCACTTCAATTTTGGCCTTGTGCCTCACCTAAGTTATTCTTAGAAAATCACCATAATGCGCAAGGAGGGCTTGCAGAAAGCAACAAGAACAAGAGAAGGTAGTAAACCAAATACCTGAAGAGCTTGCATGAATGGCTGGCTGGATAGGATTTGAGAGGCTTAGCAAAAGGACAAATGTTGCTAAGAGCTACAAGATATAAGAAGTTGTGAAGAGCCATGATCACTCATGTTCTGAAGGAACACAGAACATAGAAAGCACTCCAAAAAAGTATCCTTTTATTTTTTTTAAATCAAAGTCCTGCTCCTTTCATGCTGCTTGTTTTAGCAATTTTTTTAATCATTTCACCCTAAACAAGGCAATAAAGCCACTAAGAGGTTACTGAACGTGAGAGAATATGTGAAAAAGGAAACATTATTAAGGCAAGAGAACAATAAAAGAGCAGGAATTAAAGAAAAGCAAAGATAACGATTGACATTGCCTTTAAATTTTTGAAAATCAAGGTTGAACGAAAGCAAGAAGCCAGAAGAGAGTTTCACAAGCAATAAGTGTAGAAGAAAAAACTATTAGCATAGAATTTACAATTGCATCTCGCCACTTCAACTATAAAATGGTGGGACCTTGCTGTCAATCAACTTAAATTCACAAAGTCTACGCACCATAGAAGAAAGTGAAGACTGGGCAGTTCCTGAGCAAGATTTCTTAATGACTTTGTCTCAGACTGTTACATCTGGATGCAACGCATATTATCACACAGACTGCTTGGCCTCTGTTTGATGACTTGATACATTGTCTTTGAATCTATACCTGAAATGCAGATTTTATAGTAGACATAAACTGCATACAAATATTTAACAAAAAAAATCGTCGGTTCAATTCTAAAGTGCATGATGCGAAGAGCATTTTTAATAACTTAATACATATATATATACTTAAAAGCTGTAAATTTGCAGACTAACAAGTTGATTTCTTTCTTCTATTTTCCATCTGCCTTCAAGATGTAGGTAACCATGGCTCTCCACAATTTCCTGTTCTTTGTAGTTCTTAATAAAATTTTTCTTTTTGTTATTTCTCCTAAACCCTGTCTGCCATCCTTTTACGCAAGCTCACAAAGTAGGTTATGCATTGTTTTCCTCTGTCCCTCTTGCCTTCAATCTGTCCTGTGAGTATCAGATTTTCCAAGCCCTGTTTCCTCATTATGTGCCCTAGAAATTTCAACTGTTTCTTGCCGATGTTAAGTATTAAGTCCTTATTTTGTTTCCATTTTATCTAAAACTTTGTCATTGCTCACCTGTTTGGTTCATGGTATCCTCAGTATCCTTCTGTAGAACCGCATTTCTGATGCTTTACATATTATAAATGCTGTATAACTTTTTATCTTTTTCCATAAATTATAAGTTAATTAAATGTTATTTTAAGTTGGTATCCATTTAGTTGGGTTGCGAAGTTGTATTAATAATTTTTAATAAAAAGGAAATTGTATTTTGTCTGAAAGTAATTAATTAATAATGTATCTGCTATGATATGAATCTGATTTAATTTGTTTGTTTTACAAAATCTTAATTTCGATGAATTTTTAAAAATCTTTCTTCTCAAACACTACACAGTAAATGGTTAATTGTCTTGTGTTTTACACAGATACTGGATGACAACTTTGATGTTGTATGAAATTTGTTCGTCCAGGTTTTTTGTATTAAAAATACGAATGTTCAAATTCCAAACAATAATAAAGCAAAAATAATGAAAACGTAGGTATGACTGTTAAATAAATCATTTGTATTTACAACATACGTACATGAATTCAAAAGAGCCAAAAAAGAATAAAAATATCTTTAGCTGAGTTAAAGTCTTTGGGTAGTTGGTCCACAGAAAAAGCTGAGATTTAGAAAAAGATTTTAGTTGTTTGTCCACCATAAAAAGCTGATGGTGAGAAAAGACTTCATTGAAGATTAACTGACCCCTTCTGCTGTTGTTGCTGGAGACAATTTGTTTGAAGTTGCTGACATATATTTCTTTCAGCACATGCTGTGAGGGAATGAAAAAATGCTATGTAGCCATGTCTTCTCTTGAGTTTGAACAGTTTGGAGACAGTTGCATTTCTGCTTCCTGAAAGTTGAAATCTGTGGGGTTTTATAAGTAATTTTTCCCAGAATTAGGGTGGAGAAAAATAAGGTTTTATTTTTCTCTTATTGGGCAAATATTTCATAAGATGATGTTAATTTCTAACCAATAGACACATTGATTTAAATAGTGTGTATTCTATTGTGGAATCTTTTTGGAATGCTTGTAATATTGCCTGTTATTGGGTATTAAATGAAGTTTGTGCATTTTTGTCTGAATTTTGGGGATTTGGAGTTATTACTTACTTTATATTTGAACTGTTGTCCTCAACTTTGTTTTTGTTATCACAACATTTCGACCATTGTTCACTCCGGCCTTCATCAGCTGTATATCGATCTGGGTAACCTACAGGGAATTCTGAACTGAACCCTTTATTACTTACACTATTTACATTTGGACTATTCTCCTCATCTTTATTTTTGTTATCACAACATTTCGACCATTGTTCACTCCGGCCTTCATCAGCTGTATATCGATCTGGGTAACCTACAGGGAATTCTGAACTGAACCCTTCATTATTTACACTATTTACATTTGGACTATTCTCCTCATCTTTGTTTTTGTTATCACAATGTTTTGATCATTATCCACTAGGTCTAGTGGATAACAAATAAAAGTGTTTGTGAATTTGGTGTTATAGTGGTTGTGAGTTCAATCCCTGGGTTGGGCAGTGTTTACTTGCACTCAGTGGAAATGGGCAAGCGATAACTGAACAGTACTAAATAAAATAAGAATTAAACAATAATCCTACACATAAACAGGGGAACTAGAACACTCTACCACTGTAGATTAAATAAAGGGTTCCCTGTAGGTCACCCAGATTGATATAGACATGAGGAAGGCTGGAGGGCACAAACATTGTGATAGCAACAACAAAAATGGGGACAATAGTCAGAATATAAATAGCACCAATAAAGTTTAGGCATCTTTTAATATGGTGTGTATGCATGCATTTTTATAACACAAAGATACCAACCAGTTAGCTTGTAGGAAATAGGATTTATTTCCTATAAGATAACTGGTTGGTAACCAGGACTTGTAGCTTACCTATGACCATAATATTTTCATATTAAATCTAAACTTGTAGGTATATAAGATCAAATGCAGGAATGTTGTTCTTTCTTTTATGTTAAGTTTTCACTCACTTCATACTCTCTACTCCTGCTTCAGCTCACAGTTTCCTATCTCTCCTCCCCCTTCTTCACTGCTGACTTTTCTTTCTTTGTGACCCTCTCTATACAGGGTTCTGAAAAAGTAGATATGTAGTAAGTATTATACAAGTATTCATTTAATACTAGAATTCAATTTAATTCATTATAATCATTTTCAATATTTTTCATCATTTTTATTATAATACTTTTATTATAATTTTATTTTTTAATAAATAATAATGATAAATATTTTGTCAAGTAAAGAGGAGTGTGTGAATGATGGGGTAAACAGTTTGAACATTTGAGGAATTGATATGTTTATTGTTGATATGTTTATTATTGATATGTTTATTGTTGATACATTTATTGTTGATATGTTTATTGTTGATATGTTTATTGTTGATACATTTATTGTTGATATGTTTATTATTGATATGTTTATTGTTGATACATTTATTGTTGATATGTTTATTATTGATATGTTTATTGTTGATACATTTATTGTTGATACATTTATTGTTGATATGTTTATTGTTGATACATTTATTGTTGATACGTTTATTGTTGATATGTTTATTGTTGATGTTTATTGTTGATACGTTTATTGTTGATATGTTTATTATTGATACATTTATTGTTGATATGTTTATTATTGATACGTTTATTGTTGATGTTTATTGTTGATACGTTTATTGTTGATATGTTTATTATTGATACATTTATTGTTGATACGTTTATTGTTGATATGTTTATTGTTGATGTTTATTGTTGATACGTTTATTGTTGATATGTTTATTATTGATACATTTATTGTTGATATGTTTATTGTTGATGTTTATTGTTGATACATTTATTGTTGATACATTTATTGTTGATATGTTTATTGTTGATACATTTATAGTTGATATGTTTATGGTTGATGTTTATTGTTGATATGTTTATTGTTGATATGTTTATTGTTGATACATTTATTATTGATGTTTATTGTTGATACATTTATTGTTGATGTTTATTATTGATATGTTTATTGTTGATACATTTATTGTTGATATATTTATTATTGATACATCCATTGTTGATATGTTTATTGTTGATATGTTTATTATTGATATGTTTGCATAATCAATACAATTTGTTTTGTGCATGTTTGGCTTTTCATTACTGTATACCTACTTTTGTCCTCCCCCCCATGTATATTTATTTATATTTTAATTTTTCTTTCAAGGCTAATTCTTCTATTTGTCCTTGACGTTGACTCACTGCAAACCTCTTTCATTCCAACTATAAATTATTCTCTTTCCCTCTCTACCTATCATTCTCTCCTTCATGCTTTAGTTTTAGATCATCCTTTTCAACTCTTTCTTCGTCTCTCCTGCTATTTTTCTCTCTTTAGTGATCTATTTTTATACCTTCCTTCTTAGCTTTCTCTTTCCCTCTCTCTTCCAGTCTTTCTCCTCTTCTTGCCATATCCCTCGAGCTTCTAGCATCACTCTCTTTCCCTCTATTTACATCTTTCTCACATTCATGCTTTAGTTTTACATCTCCCTTCTCACCTCTCTCTTTCTGTTTCAAGTTGTTTTTCACTCCTTTGTACTTGATTTTTAGGTTGTTCTTCATACCTCCCCCCCCTTCTTTTGTCTTTCTTTCTCCCCTTCAGGCTCTGTTTTTATTCATTTATTTTCTTCTCATCTCTCTCTTCCCTTCTCATATTATCTTTCCCACTTTTGTGCTTGATATTTACATCTTCCTTCTTACCTCTATCTTTCCCGACTCTTAACGTGTTTGCCTCTCTCATTCAATCTCATGTTGTCTTTCTCTCTTTTGGACTCTATTTTTACATCTTCCTTTTCACATCTTTCTTTCCCTCTCCTGTTGTCTTTATCTCTTTATTTATGCATTATTTTTTACATCTTCTTTCTCACCTCTCTCTTTCCCTCTCCTTTTTTTCTCTCTTTTGGGCTTTAGTTTTACATCTTCCTTCTTACCTCTCTCTTCCACTCTCCTGTTGATTTTTTCTCTCTTTTGGGCTTTAGTTTTACATCTTCCTTCTTACCTCTCTCTTCCACTCTCCTGTTGATTTTTCCTCTCTTTTGGGCTTTAGTTTTACATCTTCCTTCTTACCTCTCTCTTCCACTCTCCTGTTGATTTTTCTCTCTTTTGGGCTTTAGTTTTACATCTTCCTTCTTACCTCTCTCTTCCACTCTCCTGTTGATTTTTTCTCTCTTTTGGGCTTTAGTTTTACATCTTCCTTCTCACCTCTCTCTTCCACTCTCCTGTTGTTTTTTTCTCTCTCTTGGGCTTTAGTTTTACATCTTCCTTCTTACCTCTCTCTTCCACTCTCCTGTTGATTTTTTCTCTCTTTTGGGCTTTAGTTTTACATCTTCCTTCTTACCTCTCTCTTCCACTCTCCTCTTGATTTTTTCTCTCTTTTGGGCTTTAGTTTTACATCTTCCTTCTTACCTCTCTCTTCCACTCTCCTGTTGATTTTTCCTCTCTTTTGGGCTTTAGTTTTACATCTTCCTTCTTACCTCTCTCTTCCACTCTCCTGTTGATTTTTCTCTCTTTTGGGCTTTAGTTTTACATCTTCCTTCTTACCTCTCTCTTCCACTCTCCTGTTGATTTTTTCTCTCTTTTGGGCTTTAGTTTTACATCTTCCTTCTCACCTCTCTCTTCCACTCTCCTGTTGTTTTTTTCTCTCTCTTGGGCTTTAGTTTTACATCTTCCTTCTTACCTCTCTCTTCCACTCTCCTGTTGATTTTTTCTCTCTTTTGGGCTTTAGTTTTACATCTTCCTTCTTACCTCTCTCTTCCACTCTCCTGTTGATTTTTTCTCTCTTTTGGGCTTTAGTTTTACATCTTCCTTCTTACCTCTCTCTTCCACTCTCCTGTTGTTTTTTTCTCTCTTTTGGGCTTTAGTTTTACATCTTCCTTCTTACCTCTCTCTTCCACTCTCCTGTTGATTTTTTCTCTCTTTTGGGCTTTAGTTTTACATCTTCCTTCTTACCTCTCTCTTCCACTCTCCTGTTGATTTTCCTCTCTTTTGGGCTTTAGTTTTACATCTTCCTTCTTACCTCTCTCTTCCACTCTCCTGTTGATTTTTCTCTCTTTTGGGCTTTAGTTTTACATCTTCCTTCTTACCTCTCTCTCTCTTCCACTCTCCTGTTGTTTTTTTCTCTCTCTTGGGCTTTAGTTTTAAATCTTCCTTCTCACCTCTCTCTTCCACTCTCCTGTTGTTTTTTTCTCTCTCTTGGGCTTTAGTTTTACATCTTCCTTCTTACCTCTCTCTTCCACTCTCCTGTTGATTTTTTCTCTCTTTTGGGCTTTAGTTTTACATCTTCCTTCTTACCTCTCTCTTTCCTTCCCCTTAACTTGTTTAACTCTCTCTTTCTTTCTCTTCCTGTCTTTCTTTTTTCCATACTTTATTCTTGAAGCTTTCTTCTCACATCACTCTTTCCCTCTCTTCTAATCTTTCCCTCCTTCCCTCTCTTGTTGTTTTTCTCTCTTTGGTGCTTTATTTTATGTCTTTCTCTTCAACTCTCTCTGTCCTCCTCACTTTTTACTCTATTTTTTGCTTTATTGTTACATCACAATTTTTACTTCTCTCTTTCCTTCTGTTGTTTTTCTCTTTTAGTGTTTTATTTTAATTTTTTTCTCAACTGTCTCTTTTCTACTCTCTTCTTTCTCTCCTTCAGGTTTTATTGTTATGTCAATGTTTACACCTCTCTTTTTCTCTCTCTTGTTGTTTTTCTCTCTTTTCTTCTTTATTTTTACATCTTCCTTCTCACCTCTCTCTTCTCCTCTCCTTTTTTTCTCTCTTTTCTTCTTTATTTTTGCATCTTCCTTCTCACCTCTCTTTTTCTCTCTCTTGTTGTTTTTCTCTCTTTTGTTCTTTATTTTTACATCTTCCTTCTCACCTCTCTTTTTTCCTCTCTTGTTGTTTTTCTCTCTTTTGTTCTTTATTTTTACATCTTCCTTCTCACCTCTCTTTTTCTCTCTCTTGTTCTTTATTTTTACATCTTCCTTCTCACCTCTCTTTTTCTCTCTCTTGTTGTTTTTCTCTCTTTTGTTCTTTATTTTTACATCTTCCTTCTCACCTCTCTTTTTCTCTCTCTTGTTGTTTTTCTCTCTTTTGTTCTTTATTTTTACATCT
This sequence comes from Acanthosepion esculentum, assembly GCA_964036315.1. Classification (NCBI taxonomy): domain Eukaryota; kingdom Metazoa; phylum Mollusca; class Cephalopoda; order Sepiida; family Sepiidae; genus Acanthosepion; species Acanthosepion esculentum. The sequence continues at coordinate 119,765,481 of OZ038479.1, read as the reverse complement.
TCCTTCTCACCTCTCTTTTTCTCTCTCTTGTTGTTTTTCTCTCTTTTGTTCTTTATTTTTACATCTTCCTTCTCACCTCTCTTTTTCTCTCTCTTGTTGTTTTTCTCTCTTTTGTTCTTTATTTTTACATCTTCCTTCTCACCTCTCTTTTTCCCCTCTCCCGTGGTCTGTCTCTCTTTTGTGCTTTATTTTTACATTTCCTTTCTCACCTCTCTCTTCCCCTCTCCTTTTTTTCACTCTTTTGTTCTTTATTTTTGCATCTTCCTTCTCACCTCTCTCTTCCCCTCTCCTGTTGTCTTTCTCTCTTTTGGGATTTACTTTTATACCTTTCTTATCTCTCTTTCCCTCTCCTCCTATTTTTCTCTCCTCCATTCTCTATTTTTCTCTCTTTTGTGCTTTATTCATGTGTTTTTCTTCTCACCTCTCTCTTTCCCAGTCCTTTTTTTCTTTCTCTCCTTCATGCTTTCTTTCACACCTTCATTCTCTCTTCTCTCTTTTCTCTCCTCCTTTTTTGCATCATACTCTTTACCTCTCTCTTTCTCTGTCTCTTTCTATTCCTTCTCACTCTTTCTCAGCAAACATAATTTCTGCTACTTCTTTGAGACATGCTTTCTATCTATGCAGTGGCACTGGTGATGCCACCACTGCAGCAGCTGCTATTTGTTGCCATAACAACAAGAAACCTTCCCCTGCCCCCACAAGCCATGACCACTGTTACTAATTCTACCACCACTGCTATAACTCCTCTGCCTCGTCCTCTTCCTGATACTATTATTACCACTGTAACGACTATTATCATTATTGCTTCTTGAAGGAACTTAGATTCAACAGACTTGTTAAGAAATTCAACTGCTTGTCTGCCTGTCTGTCTGCAAGACTGTATCTCAAAGACTAACAACAAATATCCCAGGGCGTCTATTTCTCATTTGAATCAGTTTAGCTGGAAGAGAGAGAAATAAAGAAAAAAGAAGTCTTATTGGAAGTGAGGCTGGCTTAGGACCAGAGCTGTGAGAGAGACTGCACTAAGTATGGTGGTGTTAGGGAGGAGGTGGCTTTCTTTTTAGTTTCTTTTACTTTACTTTTTCTGATTAGTCTTTCTTTTTCTTCTGTTCTGAATGTACAAACATGCATTTATTCATTCATTAGGTTTGCTGAATTTTTGAACGTGCCTTTAAGGGAGAGAAGAAAACAAAAGAGAGCTGAAGAGAAAAGGAAAAGAAAAAAAAAGTTGAAAAAAAAAGGGAGATAATTAGGGGGAAAAAATTAATTTAACCTTCAAATCAACAAAAACTGGAAATAAAAACTTCAGTTTTTCTTTATTCAGCCAATAATTTATTTTCTTTGTTTCTTTATTCGTTTTTCTCTTCAAGCATTTTAATTTTCCTTACCGTTTCTTTTTCGTCACTTCTCCCTGCACTCCTTCAGCAAAGTTATTTTCTTTTTTTTATCTTTTCATTTTCATTCTTTTTCTTCTTCTCCTTCTTTACCTTTCTTTTTCTTTTCTGATATTTTTTTTTTTGATTCACAATTTTTTTAAACTCTTTCAGTTGTCTTACTGCAACTTTTTTTTCATTCCTCATCTCAGTTTTCTTCTTTTTTTCTTCTCTCTGTGTCTCTCTTTTTCTTCTTTCCTCTTGTCTCTCATTCTCTTTTTCTTCTTTCCTGTTCTCTCTTTTACTTCTTTCTTCTTCTCCTTTTTATTTGGGTATTGTCTGACACAAGGCTTGATACTGGAGCACTCAGTGAAGACTGAACTATAAACACTAAATAATTAGACTGCGTGAAAAACTTGCTATCCATCATACCATCTTAGACATTGCAATCATTTTCATATTTTCTTCTATTTCTTTTTTTTCACAGCTTTTTCCTTCTTCTGTTTCTTTATTCTTCTTTTTCTTTTTTCACATTTAGTTTTGGTTTGTTCTATCTTTTTTCTTCTATTTCTTTTTTTCTCATTCCATTCTTTTTTATCACTTTTTGTTTTACTTACTGAATTTTTCTTCAATTTCCTACTTTTCTTTCTTCTTTCTACATTCTTTATCACTTTTATTTCCTTCATTTTTCTTCTGTTTTCTTTCTCTCCTCTTCCTTTATTCAACATTTCTTTTCTGTTTTTATTTCTTTCATTTTTTCTACATTTTTTCTTGCCTCATTCTTTTTTCTAAATTTCTTTTTTCCTTCTTTTTATCTTTTCTTTTTCCTACAATTCCCTTTCGTTTTTTTACTAATTCATTTTTTTATATTTTATTTTCCTTCTTTCCATTTTTTCTACATTTCTTTTTGCTTCTTTAGTTCCATCATTTTTTCCTATTCTTTTCTTCTCCCCTCATTGTTTGATATCTACATTCCTTTTTCTTTTTCTTTTTTAGCATCTTCCTTTCTCGTCTGTTTTCATTCAATTTTTTCTTTCAATACATTTCATTTTCAGTTCCTTTTTCTTCTGTTTTTTTCTCTCCTCCTTCTTTATTCCACATTTCTTTTCTCTTTTTAGTTCTTTCATTTTTTTTACTTTCCTTCACGTTTTATAAATTTTCTTTTTTTTTAATTCCTTTCTTTTTTCTTGTTTTCCTTTTCCTCTCAATCTTTTATCTACATTTCTGTTTGCTTTTTATTATTTTAGCGCCTTCCTTTCTCTTTCTTCTGTTTTCCTTCTCTTTACTTTTTTTTCCCACATTTCTTTTTCAGTTCCTTTTTCTTTTGTTTTCTTTCTCCCCTTTTTCTTTTTCCTTTGCATTTCTTTGCCGTTTTTTACTTCTTTTCTTTTTCGGATGTCTCCCTTCACTCTTTCACTTTCTTTTTCACACAAATTTTCTTTTTTTTATTTCCTTCTTTTTTTCCAGTTCTTACTATTCTCTTCATTTTTTTTGAAGATTTTTCTTTTTTTTTTTTTATTTCCGTTCTCTTTCACTTTTCTTATTTTCCTTAATTCCTTAATTCCTTAATTCCTTTCTTTCTTTCTCATTCTGTAATTCTTCTGTATCATTTATTCATCTGCTGTGAGCGTCGTCATCATATTTGCTTTCTGCTTGGTCAGCAACTGCATAAGTAAACACTGCGTTCTGCAAATCCCAGATTATTACTTTCTTCTCACTGTGTCTGTGTGTCTGAGATGTTTGTCTCTGCGTTCTTGCATTTTAGGAATATGAATCCAAAATGAAAGTTCCATGTCTGTTAATGGCTCACAGACTTCTTCATAAACTGCAAGAGAGACGAGGCAGAAAAGTACTGAAGCCTATTTAGATGCAATTTAATCTGTGTTGTTAATTGTGTGAGACTATGTGTGTGTGCATGTCTGTGAACGTATGTAAAGTTTTAGGTGAGAGACTTTGTGCATGTATGTATGTATGACTCAGTGTGTATGTGGATGATTTTGTGTGTGTGTGTGTGTGTGTGTGTGTATGTGTACGTGCATGATTATTGTGTGTGCATGTAAGTGAGTGTGTGACTTTGGGTATGTTTGTGTGTGTGTGAGACTTTGTATAAGTATATAAGATTGTTTATGAGTGAACATGGGCATGTATATCTAAATGTTTTCCTCTGTGTGTGTGTGTGTGTGTGTGTGTGTTTTTGTGTGTGTGTGTGTGATTGTATAAGAGTGATTTCTGCATGTATGTCAGTATGAGTGTCTGTGTATGTGTGCATGATTTATAACTTTGTGTGTGTGTCCTTGTGAAACTTTGTGTATGCTTGCATGATAGTATATGAGTAACTTTG